>SMGT01007524.1:74735-86934 GCA_004794575.1 Lanistes nyassanus
CCCCCCCCCCCCCCCCCCGCAAAGTCAATAATGACCTGAAAAAGTTTATCTAAATCTTGTAAGAACAAGGACAACCTAACTAAAACTAAGTTAAAACACATAATGTGAAATTTCAGTGCGCCATCGCTTCTGCAGGACAGACACAGAACATAAACATCAGAAGTACAGAAGCCCCTGTGTAACTCAAGTAAGGCTTAGGGTTAGAGTTGAAAATGGAACAGGCATTCCATTCCATCTCACTCAACATCAATAATGTAAACCCTGCCAAAAATGGGAGGGTGGTGGTGGTGGAAAGATCAGACATTCTGTGAGTTTCTAGTGGTCGCCGTGTTATGCGCGGATATCCATGCAGTTGATGATGTGCATTTTACTTGTAACCACTAGGGTCAGCGTTGTAAAGGGTGATGGTTAGTGTTTATAATGATAATTGCTAAAAATAGCGCATGTAGATGTGTGCATACAATAGCAATAATTCTCAGGGTCCAACGTGTGTAAGCTACTTATAACTACCCACCATGCTGACAGCTTCTAAAGGTTATAGTCAGCCATTATTGGAATGGCTGCTTAGGCTTAAAAGGTAAAAAGGCAGCCTATTATTGCTCGTTGTAATGGTTCTGATGATGATAACAGTGGTGGGATGATGGCAAAATACAAATTCCTTGTTCTAAATTTATGTTTCTTTATTATGTTAGCAATACTTACAATGACCCAAAGTGCTATATTCTCAATTAGCGACCACTGAACGCACCTTCCAAAGAAATATACCCAGCAAAGCAACCCTGGTAAGGCCCCTTCATGCATCCGCACACCACACACCACCCATGCACACTGCTCACTGACAAGGCTACCCTGACTTTCTTAAGCCAGAGAACCAAACCAGCGCGGAGGAGGGTGGGCCTATGATGGGTCATGGTAAGTATTGCTAAAGAAACACAAATTTAGAACAAGAAATTTGTATTTTCTTGTCACAATACTGTACCATGACCCAAAGTGCTGATTAGCACAGAAAGGTGGTGGGTGAGACAAACAAACTTTGCCAGGTTCCTTACTTTCAACTCTCTCTTTGCAACGTGTTTGGGTACGGTAGGCTCCCTTGGTTGCATACGTCAGCATACGGTTGTGTCTAGCGCTGCCAGTACTTTGTTGGGGTTGTCAAACTTACCAGGCTTAAGAAGACGGCACCGACCTGAAGTGCTTTGTGACTACACAGCAGCCACCCCAAACAGGTCGTCCTCACGGCAACAGGAAAGATCCCTGAGGTAGTGTTGATGAAGGGATCCTCCAAACACCAGCATGTCACTCTCAGTACGCCTTGGAGTGCGTGTGCCTGAGACGCGAGCGAGGCAGCCCAGGCCCTCACCTCTGGCAAGAAAGACAGGGACCAAGAGCCATCGCGCTCATGGTGGACATCTGCCTCCAGCCCAGAAAGGGTGTGAACCTCGCTGGCATGATGGCCAGATGACTTTTCAAAATCAAGTTAGCTAAAGAAGCATGGAGAGGCTCATAGGGAGTAGAGCGGAGCACCGCCAGAACAAGGGTGGCAAGGACAGCTGCCCTGCACACCCACACAGCTGAGACAGACAAGTGGACCTAGGCTACCAAGAAGGAGAGGTGGTTGGCGAGGTCTGCTGCCTGTGGCCTGGTTGGGTATAGCCCCTAGGACTAGCGCCACTCCACAAACGCCGTCACTGAGCATCATACACCTTGTTCATGGAACTGCAAGGTGAAGGTGGAAACACCACGACACATTGCACGATGGGATACAAGAGCCATGCATGCAGATGGAGAAACTGGAGGTTGGTGTGTGGGATGCTGGACCGTTGTTGGAGGGTGCTGATGGGAACCTGAAGCAGAAGTGGATCCGCTCTGCTCACCCACAGAAGATCCGGAAACCCTGCCTGCGCCAGTCAACGACGTGCAACAAAAATGAGGTGGGTATGTTCAAACTCCACTTTCCTCAGCAAGCAGGGAAGGAGGGGTAATTGGGTGAAAGGTGTAAGCCACCAGCTCTGCCCAAAACAGCGAGAACACATCCACTGCCAACGTGTCCATTCCATCTGAAGAACACAGTGTGTGTGACTCAGAGGTCTGCAAGGACATTGACCATGCCGGCCACATGCTGAGCAGACAGAAGAAGCCGTGGTGCTGGGCCCAGAGCCACAGATCTTCCACATCAGCCGACAATGCCACTGAGTGGCTACCGCCCTGGTGGTTGATGACGGAGCGAATCCAGATGTGTGCTGGGGGAAGCACATTGCAGAAATACTCCAGAGCAAGGCTAACCACATGTAGCTCAAGGTAGATGTGCAGGTTTGCCTCCACTTCTGACCAGATGCTCGAGGCCACGTGGTGCAGGAAGTGAGCACCCCAACCCATGAGGGAAGAGGGTGCACAATGGGAACGCCTGATGTCAGCCAGGCAGTAATCCATGGCTGGAAAAGGTTCCGGAACCAGCACATCCCACTGCTGGGAGGACTGATCCTAGCATGCCACAAATGCCTACTGGAGGGGTCGCAGGAACACCGCCCCAAGGAGGACCAGTGGAACCATCAACACCACTGTTCCCAACAATGACCCCAGTTGCCATGCAGTGAAGGGACCACCCGCCAAATGGGACACTAACTGCTGGAGACGGTCGAGACATCACCACTTGCATGTGCAAGTGGCACAGGCCAGCTTCTGCTGCAAGGATCGCCCAGTTGTCCAGGTATGCACGAAAGTGTATCCCCCACAGAAGAGCACAAAACTCCCAAGTCAACACGGTAAACACCCAAGGTGCCAAGAAGAGACAAAACGGTAGTGCTCGAAACAAAGCGCGGCCATTTCCGGTGCAGCGGGTGAACCAGTACATGGAAATACGCTTCATGCAAAGTCCAGAGATGTGACAAAGTTGGCCGGGCGTAGAGCCTCCCAGAATGAAGCCAGAGTCTCCATCCAAAAGTGGACCCTCCGCTTTGAGGTTGAGGGGGGATAGGTCCAGCACAGGGAGGAAACAGATGGCAGTAATAGCCGGGGCTGGAGGGGTGGTGAACCCGCTCCACTGCGGCAGACTGCAGTAGGGCATCCACGGCCAAGTCCAGAGCCTTCAGTTTGCGAGGAGGGCGACGCACCAAGTGGGGTGGGGGTGGACTCCCACAGCAGACTGTACCCTGCCTGAATCACATCCAGGCACTGCACTGACCGTGCCCCACACCTCCCCAGCTTGCCTGCGGGGCCACAGGAGCAGGGGATTCTGAAGCAGGGCCCCCCATTGGGGTTGCTGCTGACAACCACATGCACCGCATCCCCGACCCCTGGGAGGTACAAGTGCCAAGCCCACCTCTGGGCTGGGACTTGGTGCCAGGCTTTGGCCCCTTAAAAGTCACTGGCCGTGGCCCACCAGAAGACCACTTGCAAGACTCCCGAGAGGACAGCAAGGACTCGAACTGGCACTCCTGATTGGCAGAAGCTAATACATCCGCTGCTTGTTGGGTGTAGGGCCTGAACAAGGTGGATGGTGTGAGCGGCTCCACGTGCAAGTTGGTGGACAGAGTCTAAAGGACGTCTGTCATGGCACGCAGGAAGGCATCCCACTTAGCCAGCACCAAAAAACCCATCCCGTGTGCAACACTGTGAACAAATGCCTGCAACACACCTGCCAGCATGCGAAAGCATGAGGCAGCGAAGTCTGCATCTGGACGGAAAGCCCTCCAGCCCACGGTGTAAATGGACTGCTCCAAAGCCAGCACAGCAGAATCCGTAACGCCATCACATCCCATAAAGCCATCTCTAATTGGTCAACCTGCGGCCACCGGAAAGTCAGGAAGGAAGGGGGCCTGACATTTGCCAGAACCAAATCCAGGTCTTCCTGTGAGACCGGAAGAGGCTTGGGCGGAAGGGACACACGGGCCAGCCACAAAGTGCTGGAGCACGGCTCGGCTTAGGTAGGCACCGGATGGCACCCACGGGGGGCACCTTGGGGAAGGAAAGCAAAGCTTCCGGTGGTGGATTAGTGACAAGTGAAGGCGGTTTGGACTCAAAGCGGTAGCCCTTCCACGCCTCCCTCAGAGATGCTGTAGCATTTTACGTTTCGTGTTTTGCCCCTGGATGTGTGCCTGTACACTTACAGCGGAAGCACAGTGGAACAGGTAGAAGCCTGCAAAAAGTGACTGTCACACACCAGATGCACACGTTCTTTTTTCAACAAAAAAGTCGACCGTGTATAGAAAACCCACATTTAATCAACTCACAATGAAATGGGTGATGAGTGGTTGATGTGAATGGCGACGAGAATCTTTGTGTGGATGTTTGAAGATAGTGTTGTGTTGTGAAAATGTTCACACCGACCACAAATGTCAGTCACCACGTTTGCGTCAGCACAGAATACACGACTTATCTCACGCGTGAGATGGCACAGTCCGCGTGCGTGCTCGGGCTGGTGACAGTGAGGTCGATGTTGCTGAAGTGTAGACGGACGAGGTGATGTCGGCTGGGTGGTGTCGGTGATGCTGATGTGGCAGCTTGGTGAAGATGGCGGTGAATGAAGGATGAGGCGTTGAACTTGAACGAAGATGGAACGAGGAACGAAGAACCGGCAATACGATGAACAGTGAACAGAATAAGCGAAACAGGGAAGTGGCGGAATGATGAAACAGAAGAATGGCGGAGCGACAAAATGGCGAAAGGGTGAAATGACGATACAGTCCTCTTGAAACACAGCAGAACTGTAACCATCAGCGCGGGAGCTTTTGTCGTCGTGCAACGATTAACCCAGTGACCCTAAAAAAAATGATCCGCCAAACATTTCCACGACTAAATTTAATTCATTGCTAACAAATCTAGCAATACAGAATATCTACAGTTGCCAAACCACGAAGTGTTTTGAGGTAGGTTATTGAGTATGGCGCAACCAACTGTCATGCATACATTCGGTAGGAGGAAATTTCTAAGCACCATTCCATTCACACACGTTGCAACTACAGTGTTTTGGTTACCAGACGACTGGTTTCGTCGCACGGTGATGTAGAACTTGCGTGCCTAGGCAGCTTCCAGCGGTAGTTACGGTCGGACGTCGGTTTTGACGGTTACAGAGCAGCGTAACGAGAAGCGACCTGTCCTGCTGGGAGCCACAAAGATCTGATACAAGAATTAGCCGTTAACTCCCGAACATTGTCGTCGCGCGTGGCTTTACGTCAAATACACAAACTTTTGACGGTACAATTTGACGTCACGCGAAGAATTCGATCGCGAGACATTACGCGCCGGCAATGGAAGGACAGAGTTTTTCATACCATCACAGATGCACACACCATCAGTGACTCCCTGTGAGCACAGCACCAGAAGGTGGACAGAAGAGCACGAGGACTTGTCCTCGGCAACTTCCTGTGGTCCCTGCATGATGCACTGTGGTGGAGTCTCCTGCAGGAGAGCCGCCAGCTCCAGGATTGAGCGGAGAAGTATAGGCGGCTTTTCATTTGCCATCTCAGAGCCGTGGGTGTCTGAGACATCATCCCCCTTCAACCCGTCCAGTGTCGCCTCAGGAGAGGAAATGGAGTGTGAAGCCCCCTCCACCGGGCTGAAGCATGCAAACGGGCACCACCGGTGACAGGTGAGGCAGGCAATCGCTACCCCAACTGGAATGCACCATGTCAGAGAAGCCAGGCTCATGGGCACAGGCAGGTCCAGAAGGAGGTTGCCGGTGTGACTCCCACCTGGAAGTCAGGAGAACTTCCAGTGGGTGGCCAGAGTGTGGAGGCACATCTACATGGAACCCGCCCAAGCTGGCAGGAACACAGGCACTATTTCGCCTCGCCCCTGCAGGGAGTGACTGACAGCCACTTCCTCCCCCACTCCGAGAGCAGCGGAAGTGGGATCGATGGACAGCAGAAGCACTTGGGCTGCAAGGTATGGTGACCTAGACTGCACGGCAATGTGTGGTTGGACCGGCAAGTCAGACACCTTGCTGGGGGGGGGGGGGGGAGCATGCGAGAACAAGTCCGCCCCCATTGGCATGAGACCTAGGGGACGCCCGACTGGAACCTGAGGCCATCCCTCCCCAGCGGGTCCCGCAAGAGTAGCCGCCGCACTACTCTTACCACCACAACAGGTGGAAAACAAAGCAGGTGAAGCTAACTGACGAATCACGGGCATGGAGTGCTGAACGCCATTGGGGCCAAGCATGGGAACCAGTCTCAAGCAGACGGCTGGAAGTCGGTGACACGGATGCCAATGATGCTGGACTGAAGAGACCAGGAAGCAGAACGGCCAGTGAGACTACGGCAGCGGAAGTCATGGTGTGTGGCAGCGAAGAACCAACATCTGTGGAGGTGACCGTAACAGAAGGTGAACGGCGATGACTGCCAGACCGATGCTTGTCCAAGCAATCCTGGCGGGAATTCCTGTCTGAACCAGCAGTATGGTGGAACTAATGCGGCATGGCTAAGGTGAACAAGGAAAACAAGGCAGGTAGTGGTGGAGAGAGCAAGGCATACACACGTCCAGCCAGCACAGCAGCGTTTGAGAAGGTCAGGGTGACCTAGTCAGTGAGCTGTGCACGTGTGCAGAGGGGCCTTACCAGGGTTGCTTTGGTGGATATAGTTTTTTAGAAGGTGCATTTAGGGGTCGGTAATTGAGAACATAGCAATTTGGGTCATGGTACAGTATTGTGACCAGAAACACTACTGACGAGGGGGGTAACTGTGCAGTTTTTGTAAGAGATAGCAGCTGTGGTGATAACAGTGGTTGTGGTGGTTGGTGGTGGTGGTGACAGTTACAGTGGTAGTGGTGGTTGGTGGTGGTGGTGACTGTTACAGTGGTAGTGGTGGTGGTGCTGGTGCTGGTTCTTTTAAATAAGAATTACAAAACGTGGGAGGTGATTGGAACTTACCATCCATGATAGATGCAGCCAATGACTGCCGCAACCACATAAAATCCAACGAAAACACCAAGTGCAGCAAACACAGCTTTAACATACTGTGAACCTGAAGACAAAGGGAATGCACAGAGTACCTCATTCTCACATGGCTAGATTTATAAATAGGACAATTCTCATTCACAATTGTAGAGTTCTAAACCTGTTCAAGAGCTTGAAAAAGCTATAAAAAACTGGAGCCAATCAAAATACAGTCTAACCAAAAATATGCTAATTGCTTAGGGTCACCACTGAAAAAAGTCCCAATTTCCTGGAAAACCCCATTGCCTATAACCCCTTCCCTAACCCCCACCCCTAGCCCCTGCCCTAACCCGAACCCTTTCCTTCCCCTAAACCACCCTCCTCCCGAAACATTCCTCTCCCTGCTAGTGGAAAAACTTGCTAAATAGAGCGCGCCATTTGATTGGGTCCGCTTTGTATGCATCTGAAATAAAGCTTGCCATTCGATTGGCTCCAGTGAATTTGAGCTTTTACTTTCTGCACAGATACTATCTCTGCTCAGCTCTGGCAGACTTCTACCGACAATGACTCGTCTTTTCACAGACATCTTTGAACTGGAAAAGCTTTCTATTTTATGGGTGGCTTCTGAATACAAAAACCTTTCTTCAAGCTGGCCTTGGTGTTTGTGCAACATAAAATTATCTCCCTTTCTTAGTCACCCAATGCTGAACTAGCAGGTTTACAAAAATAAAAAGGAACAAGTGACTGCCACTTGGAGATAAAACTAAGTTTTTAACAAAAACAGAACTGTCAAGGTCAATTAAACGATAGATTACACAGAACGCTGACAATTTTAGGGCATAATTCCTTCTTCAGGACAATATAAACACAAACAGATAGAGACAAAGACAGATAAAGGCAGAAACAGATGAGGAGAAAGACAAAAACAAGCACTTAACTGGGTGAAAGAGAGAGAAGTACATGATCCGGTGTGGGGTAACTCTAAGAGTTTTACCCCACGCTGGACTATCTACTTCTCTCCTTTTTGTTATGGTCTCATAATACAGTGATATGTGCTTATCTCAAAAAAATTCTGTGATCTGCTTAGAGTCTTTTGCCTTACATTCAGCAATCCATCAAACTGAGGACCTGTGATGGAAGAACTTTCTATGGTGATATGTACTCACTTGGAATGGTCCCTGTTATTAGTATCGATAAATTCTTGCTGGTTACATTGAACCACTGAGCAGGGCGGATGAAATCTAGTACAGAGCAGGCTGCGTTATTGGGCTTGACTACGATGACAACATAAAAGGCAGACCCTGGATAGTTGGTTTTCTGTAAAGTCCACAGAAAAGTGACAATTTTCTGTACAGTCCACAGATAGTAATGTTAGCTTTCTTTACAGTCCACAGAAAAGTGACACATTTCACAACAAAGTGCTTATTATGAGTACTTAATATCTTAAATATCTAAGGAAAAACGTTAATGTTGGTCCCTGTTAACATATGCAAACATGCATATACACAGGTCCACACACACACACTCAAACACAAGTACACCTGCACACACATTCCTGACCACCGAGCTACCCACCTACCTCAAGAAACATGGCCGCCTGTGTGGTCATGGTTTGGTGTTTACCTCCATACTCAACATTGTTGTCAAGGTCCATCACAGGGCACTGCCAGAAAATATTAACTTTAAAAAGCAGCTATGACACAGGACACTGCCAGAAATATACATTGTCAAAGTGTGGTCACAGCACGGTCACAGTGTGGTCACAGTGTGGTTACAGCATGGTCAAGCATGGTCACAGCATGGTCATAATGTAGCTACTCCTCTGGAGGGGTGACTGCACTGCAACGTGGAATTGCAAAGCAAACACCTCTCCCAACATCCAGCTAGTGGTGAATGAGTACCTGACCCTGTACATAGTTGGTAAAGGCTGCAAGGGAGAGAAGATGGACACAACCCTTGCCAAGCCCCCCCCTCCCCCTAAAAAAAATTAGGATGAACCCTGTTCAAATGTGTCAGTGGTAAAGTCTTTCATTCACAAGTATTAGTTGGTAAATATCATTAAACAAATATTAGTTACTCTGTGCTTGCAGAAAAGTTGTTAGTTTTTGCAGTTATTCTGCATGAACATACATATACTGTTAATTAAACTGGTTCTTAGACTAAACATTGCCAAGCGGAATAAAATTGAGGAGGAAGGAAGACAATGTCTCCTGTGGCAGATCAGGTACGGGCGCAAGCAGTCTCTGATGAAAACGGTAGCTCCTGCAGGAGATCCAGCAACTCCAAGACAGGTGAGGCAGGCGATTGCTCCCCCGACTGGAACGCACAATATCAGAGGAGCCAGGCTCATGAACACATGCGAAACCCGAAGGGGGTGCCGGCGTGACTCCACACCAGAAGCCTGGGGCACTTCCGGTGGGTGGCCAAAGGATAGTGCACGTCTGCCTGAAACCTGCCAGAGCTGGCAGGAACACAGGCTGATTCATGCTTTGCACGGAAGCATAAAAAGATGCGCTCTAGAGCCTCCTCTGTCACCGCTGACAGTCCCTCGAGTGGGTGGCTGACAGCCTCAGTGTCCCCCAACCCCATTCCGAGAGCAGTGGAAGTGGGTTCACGGACTGACGGATGCACCCGAGCTGCGAGGGATGGGGACTTTGACTGCACAACCAAAGAGTGAAGTACCAATTTGCCCTGTGAATCTGTCCCCAGTGGCACGAGACCAAAGGAGCAATCAACTGGCCCGGGCAGAACCAGATGGTGCCCCTCTCCAGTGGGTCCCGCAAGAGTAGCCACCACGCCACTCTTCCAGCTGCGACCACTTTTCGTGGGTGGAAACCTTGGACTGTGACAGATGCAAGGGAGGAAGCGAAGACAGGTATTCCTCCAGGGTGGTGTGTAAACCCCCCGCCCACCTACAAACTAGCCAGCTGAGACAATTAAGTGCAAAACGCTAAGTCACAAAGGCGTAACAAAGAACACAAAATCACTTCCCTGAATAACCGTCGGTGCAACGCAGAGGTAGGGTAGAAAGGATCGCCAAGGCAAAGCCAGGCTGTGAAGGCTGAAAGGTGTAGGCAACAGCTCACGTACAGGTCCTGCCGGCAGTACAGCGCTTGGCCTAGTCAGCTTGACCTAGGCAGTGAGCTGTGTGCACGGGTGGTATTCGCTGTGCGCATGCGCGGAGGGGCCTTACCAGGGTTGCTATGTGGATTATTTTTGTTTGGAGGGTGCGTTTAGGGATCGCTAATTGAGAATATAACACTTTGGGTCATGGTACAGTTCTGTGACAAGAAATATACAGTTTTAATATGCATTCACCAGAAGTTCAGTTCGGCTTATTCTCTTTTTCAGCCTTAATGATCTTCATAAAACACTTTGTACTATTAAATAATACTTTATATAAATAGCGTAGGCTATGATATATATATATATATCACATAAAATTGATCTCTACAATGATGGTCTCAGGTGGATTTATATTAGTGAGATCTATATTTCGAAACCAGCAGCACATTTTCACAATGTTTTCAGCAGCAAATCATTGTCAAATCCACCTTTTTCTTATACAATAATGAAAGCTTTTCCTTCCTTTAACAGGTTGTGGTACATGTAGTTATGTTTGGATTGCATTTCCTGACTTCCTTTGTGAAGGCTTTGTCCAAGCAACCTGTCAAACATTTCTTTAAAATATCTGCGCTGGAACTCTTGATGTACTTCATAAAGTCAACCCTTTCACCTTATGGTGTGATGATTTAGATGGTATCAGAAAGTAGGGTCAACCATTTTAAATTGTGGTGCAACAATTTAGATGGTGTCAGATCATAGGGTCAACAATTTTAACTTACGGTGTGACGATTTAGATGGTATCAGAACAAAGACCATGACAGCAAACAATAAACTACAGATTACAGTTTTATTTGGTGCAGTTTTTGTTTCACTGCCTGCAATAAATTCTGAAATATGAGGACATGAAACCCCCGAAACTAAAGGTTGCACATACTTAGGCTGACAGCCAAATCATGTCAGCTTGTAATACATAAACTAAGTACATGTATGTGTATTGTACTAAATCCTTCGACATGTTTCTAGAGCACAAATTATCTCCCCTTAGACTCACAATAACGACAGCCACCACCACCGATAATGGCTATCTCTACTTCTACTCTCCACCTCTATAGTGCCATACTTCTGTACTGCCATTCTTCTATACTTCCATACTTCTGTACTGCCATTCTTCTATACTGCCATACTTCTGTACTGCCATTCTTCTATAGCACTACATCATGTCATCACTAACCTTGATCTGCTGTATGGAGACAACTGAGCATATATTATCAGTAGACATCACTCTCAACAAGACCGTGTCAACATCTTCAGGAAATCCATACATGTAGTACTGGGGTTGTGATGGTGATGATGTCACATTTTTTATCACACCATGTCTGCAAAAATTGTATCAACAAATCGGTGACATCAAACAAAATGTTGGGAAATACTCTTCGTAACATCAGCCGCAATGAGCATCTCCACCTAGAGCTATTTCTGGCTCAGTGTGCTTTCCAATAATGTACCACGTATCTATAAATTTATATATATATCTACCTGGAACAACCAAAAAAAAAAAATGTTGCTCTCCATCGAACAGAAGTCTTGAAGGTCCTGGGACACGTAGTTTTAGCAGCAGAAACACACAACAATCCTTCTATAACAGTAAATACAGGTATTTATCACAGCCACAATTAAATTTATCATTACTTGCTTTTGGTGATCAACTCGTCACACAGATGTTTGAATGACTGTCTACTGTGGTAAAATGTATGTAAACCAGCGCCTCCCCGTGTCCTAGCAGCTGCCGCTGTAGAACGGGATAGGAGCGATAGTTGTGTGAGAGGTGTGACCTCAACCAGAGGAAAGGCAGTGGTTTCTTATCTGTGGAGTCTCTTCGTGACATCACCCAGTGCCCACAAGATTTCCTCCAACAGTGTAGAAGACGAAAAAAGTGTTATATTTTTAGATTGGATCATGTTGTCTTGATGTTGTGAAGACTTTCACACAAAATCTGTTCACAATAAACCATAATTTGTAATACATAGTAATAGCTGTTGCTCGTAGTTGTTATTTTGTGTCTTAGTACCTTTAATACAAGAAGTTAACATTAAAGCCTGCCAGCCCACTTCCTCTTAACATTTTGCACTTGTTTTAGCTAAGAGAACACTAGCCCTCATTATCAGTATACGTAGACCACTAACCCACTTCCTCTTAAAATTTGCACTTGTTTTAGCTAAGAGAACACTAGGCCTCATTATCAGTATACGTAGACCACTAACC
>SMGT01007524.1:87278-130455 GCA_004794575.1 Lanistes nyassanus
CGCTTCCTCTTAACATTTTGCACTTATTTTAGCTAAGAGAACACTAGGCCTCATTATCAGTATGCGTAGACCACTAACCCACTTCCTCTTAACATTTTGCACTTGTTTTAGCTAGGAGAACACTAGGCCTCTTTATCAGTATACGTAGACCACTAACCCACTTCCTCTTAACATTTTGCACGTGTTTTAGCTAAGAGAACACTAGGCCTCATTATCAGTATGCGTAGACCACTAACCCACTTCCTCTTCAAATTTTGCACTTGTTTTAGCTAGGAGAACACTAGGCCTCTTTATCAGTATACGTAGACCACTAACCCACTTCCTCTTAACATTTTGCACGTGTTTTAGCCGACAGAACACTAGCCCTCATTATCAGTTTACGTAGACCACTAACCCACTTCCTCTTAACATTTTCACTTATTTTAGCTAAGAGAACACTAGGCCTCATTATCAGTATACGTAGACCACTAACCCACTTCTTCTTCCCAGCAAACTGTTCTTTACAGTTTTGATCTGCTGTAACAGGACTCCTGATACTGTGCAAGTGTGTGCATAATATGCAACAAAGTTCCTAAAGTAAACTATCATAAATGCAGTTCTGTTCTGGAGATTAATGTACCATGTACCATGAAAACTATGACATACATACATGTAATGAAACATGTCTTTGTACACATTGTATGGGTTAAATTGCATTTCTGGTTGTTTCTAAAATTAATTTTATTTCTTCCTAAGGGGGAAAAACATTTCCAGAAACACGGTACCCCACAACATCAGTTTTAAGAAAACTGTCTCCAAGCATTTCTAAATTTCTTTGCTGAAATTTCCCTGGCAGCAATGCACTGATTTTTACCAAATTGTAAACACTTATGATGCAAAATATAAACCAGAATTTGTCAAAATTTTAGTGAAAATGTGAAAAAGTTTAAATTTTGAATGCATTTCATCTTGATATTGATGCACAGTTGTCTGACCATCACGGTCCACGGCATGCGACTATCAGCGACCAGACAAGCAGGAACCGGCTGGGTGAGGCTACCCTGTTTTCAAGGCATCCCAGAGAGTGATCTGTCCTGACACTGCCTCAACATGCTGCTTGTCTGGCCTGCGTCCAGCATCATCTGGCTTCAATACTTCAGCAGTGGCCCAGAGTCTTTTTCACTGAGTCCTGCTTTGCCAGAATGTTTCATGGTGGCAGAATCTACATCTGAAGGCGACAGGGTGAGCGTTATCATGACGTCTGGTGATGGGTCCATCACGGGCTGGGCAGGAACGGGCATGGACTGCAGAACACCCCTGCACCATGTGCAAGGCATCCTCACTGGCAGGGTCTGCAGGCATGACATTCTGCTGCCAGGGCTCCAGGCAATGGACCAGGTGCCATTCTCCAGGGTGACGACACTGGACCACACAGCACTCAGGTCATCACTACTTAAATGCACCAGCAGCAAGTGACTTGCATGGACTGCCCAGCAAATTCACTGGATCGAGCACTTGTGGGATTTGCTGAGCCATCATCTGTGGGCATCTCCTGCATCGCCAGCTAACCCTAACCAGTTTCTTAACACAGCATACCGCCAAGATGGTACCAATACACACACAGTAAGCTAAACGAGGTAACAAGAGTAGACATTGAAGTGATAAGCAAGAGCCAGCGACCACAAAGGACAACCTGGCTTAAGAAACTGTGTGAGAACTATGAGAAGTCATGAACTGATATGAAATGAGTATAAGATTTAGTGCTTTCAGCCTAGTGTAGACCATTATGCTTTATGAAACATCATGAACTGTCTATGAATTGAGTATATGGTAACTAAGTATAAGATTAGTGTTTTAATCATATATTAATGATTGGGTTGCATTTCAGACTTTCCTTTAGTGTTTTAACGTTGTAGTTTCAGTGATGATCCCAGATGGGATACCGATTAGTTTGAGGAAGGACTTTCCGTTCCAGAGATAATAAGAAGGGAGTAACGTTCGTGGTTAGTGGTTTTATTTGTTCACTGGATGTTAATGTAGTGGAGGTCACAGAAACATGCCATGAAACCATCAGAGTGTTCGTGAGTATGCTAGTGGCTTAGCGTGAGCTATGACCAAGCACTATTTTTAGAATGCTGAACGACAGTCAACCCGCGTGTGTAAGGGAAGACGCGCTCAGTTTTGTAAACAGTAGACGGTAGACACTGAGAGAGAGAGCAGTGCAGACGACCTGAAGGACCAGATGGATGGAGTTTTTAGTTTCCTGCGAGTGCCCAGCCACCACAGCCGAGCCCTTCATCAGCATTTTGTAAGAGCCAAGATACTATAGTAATATGTGTTTTTTTCTGTATGTTTTCCAAGGCTATAGCCAGTGCCTCCTGATGCAGTGTCGTAACCCTGATAGGTGGATATGTCAGATAGCTACCGACTGTGACATAACCGCTGTGATGTCAGTACGTGTGCCATGTGTTTTGGCTCATGGATCCAGTGGGCACTGGGCAGCTTTAAATCCGTACCACTAGAGTGGACAGGACCATTTCCCCAAGTGAGAGATCTAATATGAGGCTTTGTGATGGGACATGATGTCTAGTGACAACACTTTAAAATTGTTTGCGAATAGATACTGATGATAATAAGTCTGTGTGACATGTTGAAATCCGTTGTGGATAATGACTTGGATTCAAAGTATGTCCGTGTGACAACACGTTGATATCCTTTGTAGATTATGATTAATAGTAGGTCTGTGTGACAATACTTTGATATCCTTTGAGGATAAGGACTTTGATTGATATATGTCTGTGTGACATGTTGAAATCCTTTGTGGATAATGACTTGGATTGAAAGTACATCTGTGTGACAACATATTGATATCCTTTGTGGGTTATGACTAATAGTCGTAGGTCCATGTGACAATACTTTGATATCCTTTGGGGATAAGGACTTTGATTGATATACGTCTGTGTGATATGTTGAAATCCTTATTATGACTAATAGTAGGTCTGTGTGACAATACTTTGATATCCTTTTGAGATAATGATCTTGATTGATAGTAGGTCTGTGTGACCCACTGAAATACTTTGTGTATAAATACTACGATAATAAGCCCGTGTGACACTTTGAAATCCTTTGTGGATAATAACTTGATCGTAAGTCTGTGTAATGCCTTTTGAAATCCTTTGTGAATAGTTAATTTTGATAATCCGTCTGTGTGACAACACTGTGACATCTTTTGTGGAAAATTATTTGTGATAGTAAGTCTGTGATAAAACTTTGAAATCATTTGTGAATAGTACTTTGATAGTTAGCTTGCACCTTGAGGATTTTACGTATTTGTCCTATGTTGTGTTCGTCGTTGAATCCTAGTTGTCAACACACGCTTGGTGAGCGGGCTGACTTCATTAACATGGATTCTCTGTATGCACATGTTGTGCACCGAGGGTTAGCTGTGTGAAGACTAGCGCCGTTATAAAGAAAGGGATGGCAGATCTTTTTTGAGGATCTGCCAAGTTCCTTTCTTTCGGCCCTCTCTTTGCTATGTGTTTGGGTACGGTAAGCTCCCTTTGGGCACATGCGTCTGCATACAGCTATATGTGAGTGCTGCCAGTATCTTTGCTGGAGTTATCTAAGGCTAACTACATTGTCCCACTGTCTTGTGTTTGTGTGACGCAAGAAGAACACGCCCCATACACCCTCGGTCGCTTGGTGAGGGTAAGGTAGGTGGCCGAGTGGTGTGTGACATGGAGTGAAACTCAAAGGTTGAATTAACTAAGGACCAAAGTCAAATCTATTTTTTGAATAACTTATTTAACTTGAGCTAGTGAATCTATTTTGAACTGAGTGTGTAAGTTGAACTAGAAACTTGCACTTTGTAGTGAATGTTCCAGTACCTTTGCAGAAACATGTTAGTGATGTGAATACTTGCAGGTGTTAGTGGTGCGGAGCTACATTTTTAGAGTGCTGTGAGTGTTGATATTAGAGTGATAAGTGTTCAGTCACAGTGAGCTAGATTATAATAGGGGCTAATAAAGGAGAAGAATCCTTTTAGTTGCTTGTGTTGTCTTCATGTTTTGTACCAGTCAAGTTGAGACAGAAAGAACACGTTCACCCCTGTGCAGCTGGTGAGTGAATGGGGCTGTGTGGGGGTGTGACAGCATTATGTCTTCTTGACTGAGACTCAGTTAAGCATCCTGTCTTCCTGAAAAACTCACTGAGACACTCACTGAAACACTCACTGAAACGTTCATTCACAAACATGAAGGTGGTCCTCAGCTACGTCTGAGATTTTACTATTTACTTACGCAAGTTCAAAGTCAGACAAAAGATTGGCTGTCAAATTGAAGCTAACAGGATCTCTTGACATGGTGGCCACATCCACAAAAATATGCTGCTGTGCAGTCATGTTCACTCTCCTTGTTTTGTCCACCGGACAAAGAGTGCGGTTCACAAACTTATATGAATACCTGAAAAATCACAAAGTTACATTCATGTAGACACAGCATTTAGAATGTAGAAAATCAGCTATTTAAAATCCAAAAATATTGTCAAAAAGTAATTGCTTGTTTATTTTCTTAGAAATAAACAGGAATATGTATCTGCCACTTTGAAATAAACCTAATTTAACAAAAAGGAACTGTGTCAAGCTACATGAAACGACACAATCAAAAGTATGGGGACATTACTCCTTGGTCAGGTCAACACAAACACAAACAGATAAAGAAAGATAAAGAAAAAAGACACTTAGCTGACTGACGAAGGTTGTACAGCTTGCAGCAAAAAATGAATAGCTGATTTTCACTGCATGTTGTAGGACCTACTTCACTCAGCCAAGTGCCTGGTTTTTTTTTATTGTGTTGTCTTCACCTGTCTCTGTTCAGTGCTTGTGTTTGGTAATGCCCCAAAACTTTTGTCTGTCTCATTTCATATAGCTTGGTGCAGTTCCTATTTGTTAACTCTCTCAGAAATGTTAAAGCTGCAGGAATCAGATGGCAGCAGTAGTACAAACTTGGCACCATCAACAGGTTTTAAACAATGACTCCAGATTTATGGCCAACTATTGTCAGAAGAATTTAAAATTACTCTAAAGTGAAATATTCTACTAAAAACATCACACTGATTGTAAATTTATAAGAGAGAATTCGAAGTACAGTGGTAAATTAGACAATAGTTAAAAAAGAAACGCTTTTAACTGGAGCATGTTATCTGGAGGTATGTAATCAGAAACCACTGTATTTTAGTTTTCTGTAAGTGTAGTTTTTTGGGTGTAATTGCCCCAACTTACCCCGTCTCTAACCCCATTCTCCTGTGAACAGTCTTGATGGCAATTTAGTGCTACACTGCACTGCTATATAAATTTGTATGTGTTGACAATAGCACAAAGTAATAAGCATCAACACTGACACATTCTTGCTGAGGCCCTACATATAATCTGCAGACATTATCTTAACAGAGCAACCAGGGTAGTCAGCACATAAACAGCCAACTATCACATAATCCACAGACATCAAGCAAATAAAGTCTACTAAGTGTTCAACATATACAATAACAGCCATGTGCATGTGCCCTTAAAACTTACTCAGAGTCAATATACACAGGCACCTGCCAAGAGAGAATCCCTGCTTGCTGGCGCACAACAAAGGTAACGGGGAAGCTGCTTTGTGCTGTTACGCTGGACACAGAAACTCGTACTGCTGTTGTCTGCGAAAAAAACCCAGCAGTTTTTGTGGATTACATGTAAAATGTGTACTGGTTTAATTTGTAACAAGCAAATGAAACATCATCTGGTCACAATTCTGATCTTGCTGCCTTAATGATGGGCCATGTGGCAAACCGATGGGACATGCTTTGTGGAGTGATCTGTCTTAGTGTCTGCATGAGAAAGTTTGGGCAAGCGCATGTGCCCACCCTCATAAGGATGGTCTGCTGCTCTTTTGAGTACGGTTGACAAAAGTGGTAAACGTGGTAATCATCTCTGTGACACGTTGGGGTGTTTTGAAAACAGGTCACAATCATCAGAGGTGGTAATTATAAATCAGCCTGTCCATACCAAAATGGCTGAAAAGTCACTTAGTCTCCGATTTCGATTTGTGTATATGTTGCAGTCAATCTTTGGCCAGTCAAGCACTACAAGAAGTGTGTGTCACTGTGTGTGTGATGGGGAGACCAGACAGGACTCAAAGCACATCGGTGATAATAAACATATATCAGACAGGACTAACCTTGCTGGTTTCGCTGTAGTTGTAGATAAATAAACATCGATGCTCTACACTCACGTTGTTCACATAACTGACACTAAAATTGGCATACACTGGGAGTGTGTTAAGCCCCGAACTTAAATAGCTGGTGATCAGCCTCGGATCTTCGTCTAGAACGAATTCGTCTTGAATACCAAGCGGCTGCACACACAGCTGTGTGTTAAATGTGATTACAGCAATCCCCATTACCCTAAGTATATCCATTATTTTAAAAGGAAGTCACATAATTCTTTTAAAAAATAATTCGAACAAATCTCTTTTAGCACCGACGACAACAAAGCTAACGCTAACAGGTCATATGATCAAGTTTCGGTTCCGCGTCTGTCATAACGAACTGGGAATGGCTGTGTTACGGTTTGAACACAGGTATTATAACTCTTCATATTACTTTATATTCAAATTTTGCCTTTACTCCGTCATCAACAAATCTAACATAACTTTGTTTTCATGACTGACTCTTTTCCTTCAGGATTATACTTATTACGAAATCATTCTTTTTTTGCACTTCATTTCTTATGAGGGTAGCTTTAGTGCGCTAAGACTGCGGTAGTAGCTGCGGTGATCGGAAATATGTTTTTGAATTTTCCCTGAAACAAGTGCAGTCTTGTAATAGCGTGTAATAGAATTAAACCATTTCTTTTATCCTAAAATTAATCACGGGGCCTAGTGATGGTATAAAAAGGAGACAACGGATTGATCTGCAGTAGGTACATACTAGTCACTACATAACAGCACATTTTCTGATTTTGAGTACAGTCACAGCATAGTCTGAGTCTGGAATAAATCCGTGCGCAGCTGAAAGGCAGTCCTCAACTAAGGTAGGAACAAACGACTGCTATTTGAGTGAAACAGTGAGAACACATTTCCTGAACCAAGTAAAAGGACAAAAACATACAAAGTTAACCCCTTTATCAGGACAAGAAGACAAAGGGTTCATTTACATGTAAACAGTGAATGCTTATCTTATTTTGTTATTTGATTATCTCATCATCTGGCATGGGTACCGTCTTTTCATGCCCCGCAATGTCGATTTTGTTGGTTTTTGTCCTTTTACTTGGTTCAGACAATCTGTTCTCACTGCAGTCCTAATTTGCGGGACGTTTTCGTTATGATATATGTTAATGGTGGGATTGGAGCTCTTTCACCCACACATTCCAGATTTTCTGTTGAGTATATCCGATTAGACATAAATTAGGTCCCAGACCAGCTGTCATGTTCAGTTTTTACATTTGAATAATTTGTGATTATTAGATGAGAGCTGGTGATACAGTGTTTCGTTTGAACAGATCAGTGACTGTTTAAAATTATTTTAGTACATGTTTCTACATCATTTACCAGTTATTACTGCTGACACTCGAGAGCCTGTCTTAATTAGACTAATGTGCATCATGTGTCACTTGTCCCTTGTGCAGAGGTTTGGTCAGCTGGGGTGGGCATTTGCCAGCTAAGAATAGCTTTAACTTTTTAAGCCAACAAGTGAAGAATATAGTGTACAACACACAGACTCTAAAGAGGGTTTTTTTCAATTTTAGGCTTTTTATCCTCTTGGCCTGTAAGGTCCCTTACTAATTACTATACTTCCGCCTTTAGTGACAACACTAAGGAAGCAGTAGCTGTCATATTTGTAATTAAAAAAAATTACAGTTGCCTGTTAATTCAAATTTTAGTGATAAAACTTGTGTTAGCCAATTCTAGTCCTAACACCAAACTAAATCAAACCTAACAGGACTAGGACAAGTAGGACAGGCTGGTTGAAGCTCCAACTGTCACCGAGTTAACCAGTTTCTCCTGTAATTATCAGGGCTGGCATTAGCCATGCTGCACACCACTGATATTTAAATTTTCAGAAAACCTATGCGAACAGTAAAGCAAGTAGTTTACTCCAGAAGCCAATGATTTTGAAGCTTCTAAGGTTTATGTGCTGGACAACCTGTTGGCATGTGTGAGGAAGTACACTGTTCACTTTATCAGGGATAAACATGGTTTTTTAATTACAGTACAACTTTGGTTTATGTATATTTACTCAGTGTTGTACGATTAGTGGAGGAAAGATTTGCATCGAACTAGTAACTTTGTCACTTTGGTGCTGTTTCTTCATTCAGCAAACAAGGTCATACAAAGTTACAGGGTGACCAGTTAATGAGGTTGTTTTTACACAGTTTGCTACTTCTCTTGCATGATGTAGTGCATTATGTAGCCATAACCTCATGATGTAGCATATCATGTAAGTGTAACCCCATGATGTGTATCATGTAACCATAACCCCAGGATGTAAGCAAGAGACTACATGTATGGTCAGTTTCTGATATGCTGAAGTATGCATGGTTCACTCCAAACTCTTGTGATGTTGTGATTATATCCCAACTGTTATGACATGGTGGTGCATCACCAACTCTGACCTTTCAGACATTTGTAAGATATATGTTACGAACACCAGTTTGGTGTTTCTGTCCTTCTAACTTGCTGAACTTTACAGCACCACTGCTTTTCTATTTCAGCATTTTGATTCTCACATATCTAAATTATTCCTTTCTAATACAGGTAGATTAGAACACATTCTGTTTTTCTGTTTGTTTCCACTTCATAGAGATCATTTGCGAAATCAGCATAATATTAATTTATATTCTTGTTCTTGTCAACACATTTCTCTTCCTTTTTCCTGCCTTTTTTAACAGCGCCGTTGTGTGGCTTTTTCCTTTCTCCAGAACAGAACAGCTGAGGGCTTTTTCTTCTGGTCTTCTGGATTGTTTGGTGAGACTACAGCATGGAGCCATGAGGGGATTACATAAAACAATGACAGGTTTTTCTGTTTAACCACATCGTGTGGCCATGCTATGTCTATGTCAAGATGATATATTTCTTTGAAACAGCTTGTATTCCCCTATTTCCATCTGCGAAAAAATGCTAACATTGTGTGTATGTGTGTGTGAGGGCACACATATGTGTTTGTATTATGGTTACAGCCAGTGATCTTGCTATTGGAAGCTCTGACATGGATGCCAGCAACTTTTCCCAAGATTCTGCTGACTCGGATGTCATGGATACAACCTTTTCTCAGGCCATCATAGAGACAGCTGGAAATAGTCAGGCTAATCTTGACAGCAGCAACAATATTGTCATCATCATGCACAATGAATCCACAGGGGAGCCGGGTACCAACAACACTGTCAGCATCACCAGTGCTGGGGACAGCAGTCAGTTGCTATCTGGGCAGCCACCGCATGTCGGAGTCTTGGTTACCCAGGATCAGGTAAGAATGTTGGTAAAAATCACTGAAACTAAGTGAAAGTAGTCCTAGTTTCCCAGGATCAGGGAAGATTGTTGGTAGATATCACTGAAATTAGTAGGTTTCTATTTATAAGTCACTATGGTAATAATAGTAACAATAACAACAGTAATAATGTTTAGTGTTTGGAAGGCCTTCATCCCACATCAACAACACAAGAACATTCACTGGGAGAGGGAGTAGGGACAGTACAATGAGGATTGTAAATAAAATTTTTGTCTACTAAAAAACATGTACGTGGGTAGATACGAGGATTCCAAAGGGACTGCACTTCACACTTTCACTGGTGGGTGTACTTATACAGTGGAACCCACTTGCGACCAGATCTGATACTGCGAGACATTTTCTATCGTGAGACCTTTTTTACTTCCCAACACTTTTCTATGTATCAATAAATTGTAATTGCTTACAACAAGGGTGGATATAACAAGAGATTGGATGTAACGAAGTGTTTTTCATATCCCAAATAACCAGAATGCTCCAAAACTAACTTGGTTACCACGAGAACCAGCAAGATAAACAGAAATGAGCTTCAGCTGGAGAAAAGTCCAGCCACAGTACTCGCACCACGCACTAATGCAGCAGTACTAGGCCTACAGTAATGGAGATACTGGATTCTGTTCTCTCTTGTCTGACTAGTTCTTTCTCATGACCTCGTTAGGTTCTGTGCAGTGTGCTGTGACTTCTGACTCCTAGCTTGTGGGTCAAACATTTCTTTCCGGTAAACATACTGAAAGTCACACATTGTTTTTATTGCAGCGTCAGTATTTGGCGATTCAAAAGGATTCAGATATTGATTGCCATAATAAGAATCACACACTTGCTTCTCAGCAAACATCATATTCCTCTGATGTTACTAAAATTCTCGCACAATCATTATAGGTATTGGGGATTGATAATAAACATGGCTTCATCATTTGCTTCGCTGAATGTACATGTCAGCTGTTATGGTTTCGGCATAATTCCTACGCTTTTTCACAATGAATTCTTTGGGAAATTTTAAAAAGGGTGGGGATGGGGGGTTTCTGTGGTGCAGTATGTACATGTAGTTTGGAAGTCTTTTTGTTGTTTCTTGTCAGTTGCCGAATGGTGCTGTATTTAGACTGAAGGAATGACTTTGTATGGTCCTGTGTCACGGTCTGAGTTTTTGCTGTGCTGATCCTGCCGTAGAGGGGAATTATTTGCTGCAAGTGGTTTTAAGGGGTTTTGTTGTTGTCTTTTTCTCTTGTCATGTACTGTACAATACAGTGCAAGATGCCATTTTTATTTAAAAAATTTCCATCATTCACATGCCAAATTTGAAAAGTGGAAAATTTTCTGTTGTTTAATGAGTATTACTATCAAGTTAAGCATATTCGTGTCCTCACTGGCCAATAAAGCATTGATATCTGTAAGGCCATGGCCTGGTTGCCGAAATTGTGCGGTACATTCCTTCTTTTTTGCCTACCCCTACTTGCATGCCTAGATTTTCAAATGGATTTATTAATTTAAAACAATAACCACCTTTTCTATTAAATCTGGTGTATATTATTTTAAAATGGTACCAAAGGTTATGGCGATATTACCAAAGTACATGCAGACATGAGCAGACAATTTGAGGTCTGCATGACAGTTGAGTTCGAAATGGATAATGTAAAATCAGTTAAACTTTTATAATTTTTTTAAAACACTGGAAATCATGGCAGAGGCTGGCCGAGTAAAGAGAGAAAACTGTGATGCTGTACCACACAGTATTCAGAATTCTGTGAGTCCATCCTTGGTGGTGATGACAGCGACTGTTTCCGAAAGTTTGACCACAAGGCAGAAGACCATCGAGTTAATTTCCTTCTAAACAATTTGTGTGAGAGAAGAGTCAAAGTTTTTTTTTATCACTACAAAATTATGTCAGTAATTTCAAATGGTATTTCGCTGTCAATAGCAGACTGCTATTATTACTGATTTAAATGGTCCTGGAAATTTTAAAAAATAGTCCTGGCTATTTTTCTGTACGAACCCTGTTAAAGAATAACAGTGGCCGCATGTTTTTGGCAGGCACAAACAGGGGAGGCAACAATGAAGGCCTGTTATATAAGGGTCATTATATGTAAGAATAACACTGGCCACATGTTTTTGGCAGGCACAAACAGGGGAGACAACAATGAAGGCCTGTTATATAAGGGTCATTATATGTAAGAATAACACTGGCAGCATGTTTTTGGCAGGCACAAACAGGGGAGACAACAATGAAGGCCTGTTATATAAGGGTCATTATATGTAAGAATAACACTGGCCACATGTTTTTGGCAGGCACAAACAGGGGAGACAACAATAAAGGCCTGTTATATAAGGGTCATTATATGTAAGAATAACACTGGCAGCATGTTTTTGGCAGGCACAAACAGGGGAGACAACTATGAAGGCCTGCTATGTGTGTGGGGACCATGCCTCTGGGTACCACTACTCGGTCTTCTCCTGTGAGGGCTGCAAGGGATTCTTTAAGCGGACGGTACAGAAGAACCTGGTCTACTCCTGTAAAGACGTGGGCAGCTGCGTCATCAACAAGTTTACACGCAACTCGTGCCAGCACTGTCGTTTCAACAAGTGCTTGCTGATGGGAATGAAAAAAGAAGGTAGGAGCCTTTTTTGCAGTTTTGGAGACAGAGGGAGTGGTTAAAGAGGGTTCCTGTTGAAGTCAAAGGGTAGCTTTTGAGTAGCTCATGCAATGATTGCTGAACAATATTTGTAAATAGGGTAATTGCAGAAGATGTACGTAACAGAAAGACTCTACTGGCATGTTCACAGCACTTCGTGGCAACAGGAAGTTCCTCCTATTTAAAATCAGCATTATTTGATTTCTTAGAATGCGAATTTTCTTCAGAATATAAACTTGAAGGAGCAAAAGATGAGCCAACAGGCTGAAAGACATATTTGCTTGAGCCTTTGCCTGTCTTGAAATGACGCTAGACAAGTTTGAAGACAAAGAAGAGCAGTTTGACGAGGAGGAAACACTCTGGTAAGAGTGCCTGTTGTTAGTATTTGAATTTACTTCATGTTAGTTATGACCAGTGTCGTTACTCTGGTTGTTACCATGTATTTACTTAATGTTAGTTATGACCAGTATTGTTATCCTTCAATCAGTTATAAAATATCTCCGTAATGCAATAACAATATAGTGAATAATGGTGGATTATTCACGTTTCTTGAATTTCTTCATTCAGAACTACTTAAAAGCATCTTAGTGGAAAGGGGCAGGAACATCTGCAGAACTCAACTTTTTGCGCTAAGAAATAATATCTGAAGTTTTGAAGCATCTAAAGTAGGTTTGAGTGTTGAAATTGATAACATTTTTGGTGCTTATAAATGTCTGAAGTTTTGAAGCATCTAAAGCAGGTCTGAGTGTTGAAATTGATAACATTTTCATTAACATTGATAACCCTTTTGTCAGGACGACAACACAAACAGATAGAGACGAAAACAGGCAAAGACCAAAAACAGGCGCTTAGCTGAGTGAAGTGAAGTAGGTTGCACAGTGTGGGGTAAAACTGGTGGGACAGGATAGACTTCACATAAAGGTGGCTTGCAAGGGATCACGACCCTCCTCTGCAGTTGTAGCCAATTGCATGGTGGCTAGCATAGGAGGAGAATGGGGTTAAGGGGTTTTGGAACGGAGGAGTGGGTGGGTGGGTGGAGGCTAGTTACAGAGGGGGTTAGTTACTAAAGGAATTAGGGAGAATACAGGTAAAACAGAGAAATAGACAAGCAGTAGATTAAAAAGAAGGTAAAATGAGGTGGTTGAAAGAGAGAAAGCCAAGTGACTGAATCTAAAACACTAAACTACCCCCTCACTTTGTTTTCTCTCCTTTAACGATCTCCTTTTACCTTCTTTGTTTCTGTTTCCTTCTTCTAGATGGGTCAAAATGAAGAGGTAGGAAAAAATTCTTTGGTTTGAAAACTTTAAGTATGGCTTAATTGTAAGCAATCACTTTTTAATTGCAGATAATACTTTTATGAATACATTCTCTTTCAGAATCGAGTGAGATGAGAGCCTACAAACAAATTATTTACTGGTGCTATGGAAAGTTTTGGAACCACCAAAGGAAACCACTACGTAAGTGTGGAGTAAAGATTTGAAAGCAGTTTCCATCAAGATCTACTCTGTATACCAACCTCAGACTTTTCAGACAGCATCATTCTACATATTAATTATTATAGTTCCATCAACACAAAAATAAATGGCCATTCCAGTTAAAATGGTGTCTAGGATTTTTTCAATCATGATGAAATAAAGATAACATTTGTATTTAGTACAGTGCCTTACTTTTTCTCTTTTGTAGAAGTACAATAAAACTTGTGGGGGCAACCACTGCCTAAAGTGACCCCCGGTGTAAACAACCACAAAAGGTCGGCACCAATCGCTTTTCAACACAAATGGACCTTGAAAAAGCGACCACACTGCCAAGAGCAACTGTGACCACTATTGTGCAGTCTGACTGACCACCAACACTGTTATAACAACCAGGCACTTCCCAGCAGCCCCTCTGACAGACCTTTGAAAGCGCTTGAGGGAAGCTTTCCTAACAAAGATCTATAAATGCTGCTGGAAATTGAGAGCAGGGTGTGGGTGGTAGTCAGTGGTGACAACTCTTCTAGAGTAAACAGCCCCGCCATCTGAGTCTTTGATCTTGGACTGTTTAGTCTTTGATCTGGATTTGAGAGATCACAGATATGCTTTTGCTAACTAAATGGAGATGAGCTCCATACCACTGGGGCAGAATAACGAAAGTGAAAAATGAATATTCCTCTACCATAATCCCTTAGGCACTTATCCAAAACATCTCGCCAGTGAAGTGACCAGACATCACAAAGGATGTTCGCTTTTATTAACTGTTTCTTCGTTTCTGCATTGTTTGTATGACAATAAAGACATTTTTCTACACCATGTGAAAAATGAATATAATATGGCTCTATCATGAGAGTGCACTTATCCAAAAGATCTATCCAGCAATGCTAGCAGAAATCATCTAGGTGCATTGTTTCGGTAAAAGCTGTAGATGCTTTAAAGGAGTCGGAGTGAAAAGAAGATCTGATAAGAGAGATAAGTCAAGATCTATTCTAGACTGTGACAGTCACAGTAGACCCTTGGCCCTACTATATACTAGTATATAATAGTAATACCAATTACTGCTTTGGTGTTTGCTTTGTGAACTGCCTTTATCCACAGTTTTCTGATCTTTTTGTTTTGAGGGAATTTGAACCCTTGTGCCCTTTCGCACTTCTATATGATACATCTAATGGTATTCTTATACAGTACCGCCAGATGATCACAAATCTTGTCCTGCACTGGAAATCAATTTTTATGACTTTAACAGTTTTGCCACCTGGTGGCTGGGTCAAGGCTGTGTCAAGGGCAAGAACAACCCATTGAATTTGGGTTTGATGGTTTCACAGCTAATGTTCCTCACCTTGCAGGACTTACCATAAAATGGACAGGGGAAGCAACCCAAAGATGTGTGACTTTTCTTCCTCGCTAATAAAATCTAACCTTGTTTAAGGTGATCGAATGTCCTTATGTAGATTGGTGTGGGGTATGTACATGCATGGGAGTGAAAGAGAGGTTTTGATTGTTGAAATTGTTCCTAATGATAACGTTGTACTCTTGGCACAGTCATATAAATGCTGGATTTTGTTTCAAAAATAAACATCAGATGTGTTGTATTAGAAATAATTTTTGTATTTTATTTGGAGAGAAAGAGAAAGCATTTATGTTTCGTATGAAGGGGGGGGACTTTCTTTGCCTCTGTGACCTGGGAGGAGAGACCACCTGCAAGGAGAGACCACTTTTATGCTTTCCCGAGAGTGGTCACTCTCCACAGGTTTTACTGTATGTGTAATCATTTGAATGAAATAAGACACACCAGCATCCATCTAATCCATGCGAACATACAGACACAATGTTTCTGCCAGTGCCTTGTTCAGTGTCACAATGCTCAGCCATACCAGATTGCGTTGTCCTGACCCACATGGCGACTTGCCTTGTGAAAGCACAGAGAGCATTTTCACCTTTACAATCTTACAGTCTGTTACAATTCTTCTGGTACTAGATGTTTGTCTAGCACCTGTACCTCTGAGAATGGTCTTGGTAGGTAGTGTTGAGTTTATGTTTTGAATTCTGGTAATATTATTTTGGTGAGATCTGTGTGGACCTCTGGTGATGTAGTGTCCAGGGCAAATTTGTGAATTTGTGCATGGGTACAGGATTTTAAGGTTAGATACAGCCCCTTCTGTTTTGTTTTCTACGTGTTTTTCTGGATGGTAGGTTGTAATGTAACTTTTTAAGTCAGGCTGTGTTTGTATGCTGTAGTTTGGATCTGTTTGATTGTCTGATCTGCAGGTAGGCATTGTGTAGTTCTGATCTGTTTGACTGTCTGGTCAGCAGATAGACACTGTATCTTGTAGTTGGCTGTCATTTTCTTAATAATTAGTTGTGTAGGGTTAAGGTTTTTGTCCTGTCTGTTCTTGCACTGCTAGATTTGTGTTGGTCATCGGGACTGAAGTACTAGTTTTAATTCCATAATCTGTACAGATTGGAGTTTTGCTGATTTGAACTAGATAAAAAGTGATGCTGTAAACAACAGTGTTGACATAAGCTAGGTCGAGGTTTAGCATGGACTTTGGGTGGATAGCCCAGCCTTTTCCTATTACTGCTGTCATTGGGTTAATAGACCTTCTAGCTGTGTTTATAATTTTTGTCTACATAGGGTGACCAGTTAGTGATTTCTATAAAAATGACTCCTGCAAGATGCAGAGGTCTGACTGACTGTCCTAGAAGACAGAGTGAATGGCATTCTCATTCACTATCTCCTGTGGTCTGTAGTGGGTTGGCTCATAGCCATAGTTTGTCAGCAAGACATTGAGAATTATGGATATTCTGTCTGGATAAGTTGTGTGTTTACATTACATGCACAGTTTTCCTCCTGATGTGGCATATATTTACAGGGCACACATATTTTGTTTTTGGATATAGCACCTGTTTACAGGAAGGTCCATCAAATCTCCTTTTCATGTAGTCATCTATCGCCTCATGATGGCTGTGTGTAAATCTGTATTTATTTTTAGAGTATAAAACGTAGACAGTATACTCTCCGTGTCTCTCTCAGACACAGAGAGGGAGTGGGGAGGTAGTGATATTAGGAGACAACTTTGTGTAAATCTGCCTTTAGTACTTAAACAGATACCCCTTCTGCTACATAACTGTGATTACTACACATATTACCCTAAAATACTTCATGAAGCTACACACATATAACTAATGAGAAACTACCAACATATAACAAAAAACTACCAATGTATACCGAACAACAAACTAACAACATATATCAAACAAACTACCAACACAATAACGATAAACTACAAACTGACATCTTATGACAGACTGTTTTTCTGTGTCCTGTTGTGTTAATCAGATAAGAAGTCTTCTAGCACATTGTACACTGTTTTACTTTGTGCGTCTTTTTGCTTCTGGCTTAGAGAGTAAGTTATCTCAAATTTTACATTGTTCTTCTCAGCATGTCTGTTGTGGTACTGATGGTGTTCATCAACCCTGAGTCAACCTTTCTTCCAAACAGTGAAATGAATCTGCCTCTCTCTCTGTCTCACTCATATACATGCACTGCAAATAGTGAAATTCACATCTCTGTCTTCCTCACACTCACACACACCCATCAAATAGTGACGCCAGATTTGGGGCTTGTTCTGTGGCAGCTGTTAGGGAGGATCGTTCACCGGGAGGTAAGCATCGCCACAAGCGCCAGAGAATGGACGAGGTTTCCTCTGTGGCAACCAGAACAATTCCTTCTGTGTTAGAAGCACCTTTGGAAGAATTCCATGATCCATTGGTCGATCGCTTGATTGCTGCAAGACCTGATCGCATTCCAAAGGCTGAGCATGGTGAGTAGATTAGGATAGGTTTTTATGTCGTGTCTTATGCCCTACACAAAACACTCCGCAGGGTGTTGTTATGCAGATGCCAGGATATGATGTCATGGCAAGGTACTGCAGCCATACAGTTGTTAAAACATCCCTCTTACTCTCAGCTGACATCTTGTTTTTGACCCAGCAAATGATCTAGACAGCACTTCCGATTATCAAAGTTTGCCAGAGTGTGATGGGAATTTGAAAGATAAAGAACTCAGAGCACCAGATAAGGCAGTGAAATATGAGAGATTATATGAAAGGCAAGATCACATGGTAGGGTCTTGAGACCAGCAACCTTAAAGAGTCATTCAGGTGAAGTCAAGTTGTGTTTAAATAATCAATACATTTTGACATTATGAATTCTGTGCTTAATACATTGTAATATGAATTGCCCATGCTTAATCACTACATTCTAATGTTATGAATTCCTCATGCTTAATCAATACATTGTAAGGTTATGAATTGCTTGTGCTTCATATTTGGGGTTGCCAAAGAATGGTTTACTAGTTTTAAAAAAATTTGCACTTAAACATTACATTTCGTTGCATGGGAGCTACAAAGGTAATGGACAGTGTTTAGTGTCATGTCACTATGATGCTATAGCCGGTGCCATCACAATACACATGCAAATGAGATACCACATTAATGTGAAGCATTCAGTTATGTCAGCTAGCAGGGCAAAGCTTTCACTGAAGATGTGGTGCCATAAAGTTTTTTTTATTTTAACTTTAAATCAGATATCATGTTTAAGGATCTGAGCTGACGTGCATGCCTTGCCAGAATTTTATAATTTTGTAGCCCTTTTTGTGTCGTGACTCAGATATTGTGGCACAGTCCCAAAGATCCGTGCAGACAGTGTAGCATGGTGTTCAGTCGTATTTCTGTTGATGGTCATGGCAGATCAGTGCAGGAGTGATTGAGTCACATCTGCTGGAGGGCTGTAAATTAGCAGGAGCTAAGTTGTCACTTGACAGGGGAAAAACAAGTAGCCCCTATGTTTCCATGAAATTGATGCTGCAGGTGCAGTTAAAACTAAACTATTTTTCAGCAAACCACACTATTAAGTCCAGGAGTTTTTACAAATCAGAAGAAAGCATCTGTTGTGCACAACTTATCTCTTCACTTAAAATGCTCTTTAAATTGGGACATTGATACATAGTTTTAATGTATTTATAAATATATAGCCGTGTTGAATGGCAAAATATTATAGGATGCTGTGTGCACATATATGGATATACACAGGATTGACTGGCTGCATATTGTCACCCACGGAACTGATGCAGTATGGTTACGTGGAGCTCAAATACATTGTGCAGTGGGCCAAGAACGTTCCCGGTTAGTCGCTGTTGTTTTCATTTTTTTCACTCCAAACAATGATTACTATTTATGCCAGTCACAGCTTTTCATCATTGAATCTTTTGATGAAACATCATTTGTCATCATTTTTATCAGTGAGAGCTATAGTGCAGAGGTCATGTTTATGCATGTTTTTCAAAACTTTTGTGCAGTTTGAGGCTTGGGCACTCTTTTTTTTTTTTTTTTGACTGTGCATATGAGGTATAGGAAATTAGCTTGTTAAATTCTGAATGGGATCTCGGACTGCGTACGGCAGTAATCAGGTAGCAGTAAATAGACTCCTGAATATGCTGATAAAAAAGCTGATCTTCTCAGACATAGCATGACATTGAATTTGATAGGAGAATGCTTTGAGTTCCACCTTGTGATGATTGCACTGCAGAGCACGATGTGACTTTCTGGAGTTTAAATACCCACTGCAGGCACACATTCCTGTCTGCTTTGTCAGAGCATACAAAGTTATCATACTTAGCCTTGTTGGCAAACACTGCACTCACAATACCCATGCAAGCAATTTTTCAGCTATGAAAACCATGTGGAAACAGTTTCAGATCATGACTTACTGACATCACTGACATTGCCACAACTTGATGCACATCATGACAGAAAGGCCAGTGCTGTGTGACCGCACTATGTGATCACTGCTGTATGGGATTTTACATCATCACCGATGAAGGGGCAATGCCCCGAATCTTGATGCTGTCTTTGATAATTTTATGTTGGTTAAGTTCCTTTGTTGTCCCCTTCCAAGCAGGAAACATTTTTTTTTAAAATCAGACCATCTCAAAACCAAATGCTGATTGTACATCTGTTGGATACTAGGATTTCAGGATCTGTGCTTGGTGGACCAAATGGCATTGCTGAAATCATCCTTCATGGAGCTGAATGTATTCCGGGTGGCGTACAGGTTAGTCAGCCTGGCTATAACGTGTGCTGGAATGAACATTTGCATTATTTTGTCTCAGCTGTAACAGAATGAATGGCTCAGTTTTCTTGGTGCCAGCTGTACACTCTTATCACAGCAAATATGGTTAGGGTTAGGGTTAGGGTTTGGCTATGTTCTGAAGATGAACACAAATGTGTTTTAACTATATTTTATGCTTTTCAATTTGAAAAAAATTTTGAAAAAGATTTAGTCCATCCTGATCATGAGGTGTCTGTTGGTCGTGTGTCCCATGACATGAGGTGTCTGTTGGTCGTGTGTCCCATGACATGAGGTCTCTGTTGGTTATAAGTGCCCCATGACATGAGGTGTCTGTTGGTCATGTGTCCTATGACATGAGGTGTCTGTTGGTCATGTGTCCTGTCATGTGCCCCATGACATGAGGTGTCTGTTGGTCATGTGTCCCATGACATGAGGTGTCTGTTGGTTATAAGTGGCCCATGACATGAGGTGTCTGTTGGTTATACGTGCCCCATGACATGAGGTGTCTGTTGGTTATAAGTGCCCAATGACATGAGGTGTCTGTTGGTCATGTGTCCCATGACATGAGGTGTCTGTTGGTCATGTGCCCCATGACATGAGGTGTCTGTTGGTCATGTACCCCATGACATGAGGTGTCTGTTGGTCATGTGTCCCATGACATGAGGTGTCTGTTGGTTATAAGTGCCCCATGACATGAGGTGTCTGTTGGTTATAAGTGCCCCATGACATGAGGTGTCTGTTGGTCATGTGTCCCATGACATGAGGTGTCTGTTGGTCATGTGTCCCGTCATGTGTCCCATGACATGAGGTGTCTGTTGGTCATGTGTCCCATGACATGAGGTGTCTGTTGCTCATGTACCCCATGACATGAGGTGTCTGTTGGTCATAAGTGCCCCATGACATGAGGTGTCTGTTGGTCATGTGTCCCGTCATGTGCCCCATGACATGAGGTGTCTGTTGGTCGTGTCCCATCATGTGTCCCATGACATGAGGTGTCTGTTGCTCATGTGCCCCATGACATGAGGTGTCTGTTGGTTGTGTCCCGTCATGTGCCCCATGACATGAGGTGTCTGTTGGTCATGTGCCCCATGACATGAGGTGTCTGTTGGTCATAAGTGCCCCATGACATGAGGTGTCTGTTGGTCATGTGCCCCATGACATGAGGTGTCTGTTGGTCATAAGTGCCCCATGACATGAGGTGTCTGTTGGTCATAAGTACCCCATGACACGAGGTGTCTGTTGGTCATAAGTGCCCCAATCTGCTCACTCTGTATCGGAAGGAATCCGCAGAACAAGTTTCTAGTGTGTCTCCTAATATCTCGGTCTGCGTTAAAACATTGTAGTCTGTTTCTGTGTCAAGTTAATGGGACTTGACAACAAATATTGTGTGTGCATGTGCCAGGTCCATGGGGCTTGACAACATGATCAAGTTTGCGGAGCAGGCGGTCATGTCACTGGAGGAGACGCAGACCATGGGTTGGGGCAAGGAGCTTGTCAATGCCACGCTGGATTTTGCTGTGCGACTGAGTGAACTCAGCTTGGACCTGACAGAATTCTGCATCCTCAATGCCATCATCTTGACCTACCCAGGTAAGGTTTGGGTGGCTGAAGCTAGCTTGATCTATAATCTTGAACTATCCAGACATGGTTTAAGTGGCTGACATCAGCTTAACCTGACTATGGTTTGGGTGAATATAAAGTTCAGTGCCCTCTAACTCTTGCTGTCCTATATGGTTTTCTGTGCATTTGTGCCTCTGTCCTGTAAGGTTTTGAAGTTTATTGCAAAAAAATGGGTTATTAATTTGAAAAAAATCCTGAAAATTTATTGTCACAATGACTTCATATTTTAGGATATGTTTGCAGAATGGTTATTCTATGTAACCGAAGGACCATCTTGAGTTTAGAACTATTTTTACCTGTAGGAATATTGTAATTAATTCATAATTACAGGTGTGTTTGGGACTTTGTCAATAAAACAAAATAAAAAAAACAAGACAGTATGAATTGCATGTGAATGTGAGCACAGACAACTCAGATAAGAAAACTCTTGCAAATCAGGCACCTACCCTTACATGTGGGGATGTATCGATGAAGCAAATTACAGGTAACATCTGATTGTCTTCTTTCAGCATAAGTAATTCAGTTCACAAGTAATGTAGAGCAGTTACAGTCCAGAACAGTCAAAACACTTGCAATAAATGAATAATCATCAGACTTGAAGCTTACACTCCTATGCCTTGTCACAAAAGTAATTTCAAACATTGATGAGGCCAGTGGCAACAGACAGGTGGAAGTACAGGTGTGTCAGCCGTTTAGGGCGTGAGTAGGTTTTTTTTTCTTCTCAGCAGTGTTTCAAGAAGGTTAACTGAAGTGAAAAAATTGTCAAAATACACATGATGGAACAGAGGTCTTACTAGGTCACACACAACTCTAGTACTGAGTGGGACAGTAGTGCCTGTAACTTGGAAGTTGGATCACACCCATCAAGAAGAGAATTCCCAGGTACGCTTTGATTTCAGCAACACTCGTTGTGAAAGTTCCGCCTCCTTGCTGATGAGCATACCTTTCTATTTCTGTTTTGATCTTCTCAAAAATATTCTCAGGAAACAAAAGCAGAAAATAATCCACAGGCTTAGCATCAAATGGCAATGGTTCACTTGGCCCTACTTCACTTTCAGATGCATTCCTTTCATGATTTTCAACATCACTCCACTCGGCATCGCCATCAACATCGTCAGAAGAGACACTTCCACCATCACTGAGATCGCTAGTATGCACAGAGGACACAGAAATATCGGTTTGATTGTCCACACCAAGTCCTTCAGCTCTTTCATCAATAAGTTGATCGATTAGATCGCCAACTTGCTATCGCTGTCGGAGCTAACATCCGCCATCTTCGCCGTAAAAAATGCACAAACTCAAACCTCAAAAAAATAAAAATAAAATCGTCCACAAAACAACACGATACTAGCAAAATCGATCGCAGAAAACATACACGGACATTTCCGGAAGCCGAATAAACCTTCTCTCATGCACTGGAGAGTTCCTACTTCCTAGGATATCATCGCTAACAAGAGCACTAAACAAGGCGCGTATTACCGCGCTTCAGGATTAGAGGCGAGGCGCGCATTACCGCGCTATAGGACGCTAAGAGCTAATTACAGTCTGACTCCAATATCAACCCATTGACTGTTTGACAGATGTTTCCTCCCCCCACTAAATTTAAAGTGCAGTAGCTTTTGTTACAGTGTTGGTGATGTGCCACATCTTGTGCACTATTTGACAGATGCTGCTGGCATTCAAGACAAGCTACAAGTAATGAGTCTGCAAGCTCGTGTTTTGGACTCTTTGCGTCGCTACATGGCCTACCGCTTTCCTGGTGACAATCGGCGATTTGGCAAGTTGCTGCTTCGCCTGCCAGCCCTTCGCACCGTTAGCGCCAAGGCTGCTGAGCGATTTTTGTCGTTGACTCTAGATGGATCGGTGCAGCTCAACGAACTGGTCCTTGAGATGATCAACTGATATCGGGCTTGGTGTGGGTTAATAGGCACCAAGCAATGATTTAGCAACAAGTGAATGTGTGCAACTTGGATCACACTATCACCACACTGACCAGTTTCTTCAGAAAGTTTGCCTCCTCCCCATCCTTTCAGGGGAACTGGGGGTAACTGTGCTAACTGCAAGGAGGGGATGCCAAGGCAGAGGTTATTTTTGTTTCTGGCATTGAGATGGGGGCCTAGTGCCTGGTCTTGATGTGACTAATAAACTTTATAATAAAACTTTATAAGAAGTGAAGTGAGACTCATTCAACTGTGGCTGAGTAGACCATAGTACAGTAAAACCTCCCATATAAGACTTCAGAAAAGCAGCCAGGTCTTTTAATGTGACATAAAGAAACAGATGCAGTGAGAGATCCATCTGTATGCTCCTCCTGGCAACCAATGCCAACGTTTTGAAATTGTGTTTTATTTACCACTGAATTACATGTTAAAAAAATAGCACCACTTTGCTACATGAAATGTAAAAAATATGGTTTGTGTGGTGCAGCATGTAGTTGGGAAACATCGTTTTGTTGTTGTTTTCTTGTCAGCTGATGAATGGTGCAGTTTAATCTACATGTAGTATGCCTTACAAACACCCAACCTATGGCAAAATGTTTCACAGTCGGCCAGTAAAGGGTAGCATCCTTCACAGCCAGCCAGTCCAGACTAGGATGGTTTACTGTGGCCATTAAGATGTAACAGAGGTAACAGCTAATGAAGAAAATCTGGGTCCCTTATTGTCGTTCTACACCATAATGCAGCAGTTTCAAGCATGATTTTTGTTTTTAATTTGTGATGTCAAGTTTAAAGACCTTTGAAACTAAAAGAATATTACAGAGAAAAGAATCAGGTGACTGTGGCTTGGGGTAATAAAGGTACAAGAAAGATAACTTGGCCAAGTGGGACTTAGGAAGTTGACCTTTCAGGGCATAGCCCCTTCTTCAGGATAGTACAAAAATCAGCTGACAAGGACGCTGGTCCCGCAAGGTCGATGGACAGGAGGAGAGTGTGGGGAAGAGAGGAAGAGCATAGGAAATAAAGTGTGCTAAACCAGTGGCAAGTAGTACAGCCAATGGGGTGGGTGGGCATGTCCCATCAGGGCTGGTGAAAGGGGAGGGGGGGAAGAGGGATGCAGGGATTGTTACAATGGAAAGCAGGAGGGGGGCAAGGGGAGGTCAATGTTTCAGGTTGAGTCGGGTGGAGGTTATAGTGCTGAAAAGGGAGATAAAACGAGATTCCATGTTCTTGTGATCTATGGAGTCTCCTCAAATTTGCCAGAATGCACAGATTTTCATGTCCAGAGTGTGTGGTGGAATGTTGAAGTGTCTTGCAACCAGTGTGTTTCTCTTGAAGAGAACAGATGTACCACTCACAAAGAGCGCTGTTTGGATGGAGAAGTGATGCAGAATAGGATAAAAAGTGACTGATCCACTTTGGAAGACAAAATTCTGTTATGCAACACACATGGCATGCTGCCACAAAACGAGTCTTGTTTGCACAGGATGGCGGTCTAATGTGCAACAGATCCAGCATGACACATTTCATCAGTACGATATATGCCGTGTGTGTTGCATAACTGAGAATTTTGTCTTGCAGTCTCCTTGAAGACAGGTGGACAGATGATGGTTCATTATCACCATTTCCATTTTACTTGGAAGAACCACATGAAATGAGGACAACTCAGATGAACCATGTTAGATCAGCATTAGCCACACAATCACCTAGTATTTTGTCATTTGAAGTACCTGAACTAAGGGCATGAGTATTGTGTTAACCAGACCATGTTCCTCTGGGACATGACGTCCATGTGAAATCTCCAGCTGGAAATGTGTTAATCTTTCATTTGTAACAGCGAAGTGGAAGCTTGCCAGCCGGAACTTTTGAGCCGTTTCTTGTGTGATCAAGACTCGTGTACAGTAACTGCACTATATATGCATTCCATTAACTCTTTGGCGACACCGCAGGCGGATTTCAACCGACGGCCGACTGACCGTAGAGGCTGCGCAGGTTGAAGCCATCCGACAGATTCAAAAATTTGCAGCGACTTATTTAACGGTATAAGGGAAGTAAACTTTGTATCGTTGTAAAGCTCTGTCATCGGTTGTTTCCCCTGCACTGTCTAAATGAGTTTCGGAAACAGTTTCGGCTAGCCAAACGATGTTAAGTGCAGTGGCTGACCGGTCTACTTCCGTCATTCAAAATGCCAACACGTGCAAAGAGAACCTTTCGTCTATCTGCGGCCCTGAGTTTGTGAACTTCAATGGTGGAATTACGTTTTAATTCAAAGTGGAACCATTCACCAACAGATTCAAAGTGGAATACTCCTGATTACTGGATTTATTTACCTGTGGGAAGTGGTCAAGCAGTGAAACCTTTTGGTTCAATTTTTTTGTGTGTGCAAAAAGTGATACATTTGGCACCAAATAGTAAGTACTATTTAATATTTCTAACTAAAAGTGTTGTTTGCATTGGAATGTAGAAGAATAGATCTTTCTAAACATGTAAACTAGATTAGTGTGCGTGTGGTAGTTTTTAAGGAGTATTTTTTAAAAAAAAACGTGTAAATCTATGCGACCTCTATGGTTTCTACATAGGTCTTAGCCTGTGTCGCCAAAGAGTTAAAACCTGTAAGTTGCTGAAGCAGGCAGCTACTGCCACTATTTTTTTTAATGCTGCGTAGAAGGGGAGGTAACTCATGATCTCAATTATTTCTAAAATCTTGCATTGTGCAGATGGTGAGTTATAGACATGCTTTTGTTGACTATACCTCTACTAAAACAAATGGTGGGTGGAACATGGTTAGGGTGCATGCTAACAGCATTTTGGAACGTTTCATATGACGTCATCATGGAGATAATATTTGACACAAGTTTCCACCGTGGTGCCTCGGTGACCCCCCCCCCCCAGTCAACAACATAGTTGTTTAATGAACGGCAACTGCAGCAAGAAAATGGATTAACGACGTGCTTTAACACGAGTGGAGGACTGCTGCGTGCGTTTTGGCATGGTTCTGGCTTACCGTTTGCATTTTTTCTATGCCATGCCCAAAGCGGCAGCCTCCTATGTGGGGAGTGAAACGAATAAAAGATTTCCTATAGTAACCTAAGGGCAATCATACTTTAGTGATGGATTTTAATAACGACCGCCATCCTGGAACCATTACTGTTGCTAATACAGTTACCACTGTATACCACTCAAAAGAATTGCTGCACTTCCAGCAGAAGTAATTTGTAAGAACACAGCATCTAGCCCTGTACATTTCAAGGCACCTTGTTTCCTGGTTCAACAGGGAATGTTGGTACACATGGAAATTAGTGCTGGCGCACTTGGTGTCACCACAGGAGGCAGAAAAATGTGCACCGAAGATGCCAATGTGCAAATCAAATTCAATGACAAAGCAAAACTGAATTATGAGCAGGTGAAAAATTGCAATGCTTGTGCAAGTCGTGTAATGTGAACACAATTCAACTGAGACTGGTGGGTATTTACGGATTATGGACAGTTTGTAACCATGCCTCCAAGATTATGCCTCAGTGATGTTATTACAGCAGTGTGATGAGATGGTTGCAGGAAAGCAGTGGGGATCCCATTCATTGTGACATTGCAAGACTGCTACCAACAGACAGGAAGTGCCAGCGAGCACACGAACCAGGCCACCCACAATTGAACAGACGTAACGACAGGTCTCCATCACCACCAGACGGTTGTGTGAGGCTACCCAGTGACTGTCCTATGGGGGGGGGGGTGTCTTTATGGCAGGGAATCTTGCTGTTGCAATGAAAATAGGCCATTAAATCTGTTGTTAGTCATTACATTACTGAGTGATTTACACTCCAGCTTCATTGTGAATGCGAGTATTGGTTTGTGCTTTGCCATCACGTAGGGAATGCAGTTTGCTTTTGGTCTTTACATACAAGCATTATTTTGCTTTGGTTGCAGAACCCAAATATCAAACAAGCTGCATAAACCCTTTAAATTCCTTTTGACAAAGCCAAGTCATTTATAAAACTGCTAGCACCCCCACCCCACCCACACACACCAACACGCAGACACTACCACTGCCCTCCTTGGAAGGGGTCACAATAAGTGGGCCTGATGTTGACTGTGTTCCATGACACGTCAACTGCAATCATTCATACCATACACCAAACGGGCAGGTATTCCAGAAAACAACAAAGGGTCGAGTCAAGCAGGTGGATTTCATTTTCTTTGTCACAGAATCTCTCAATGTCACAAGTCTCCTTTATTTTAAATTCTATTATTTGGTGACTACAATAGCCTTTCTGACCTAATACTACTCGTGGGCAGTGATTTCAGCCTGCCACATGATTTGTATCATGAGCAAAAACCAGGCAACAATAATATGAATACAGAGATGTTATTCATGCTAGACAGTGGGTCTTAAAGATTTCCACCGATAATGAACTGGTATAATATGGGTTACCATATAACAAGGAAAACAATTTCATCATCTCTACTCCAACCCCAAGACGGGTAAACCTCATTCCAGGATACATCATTGGTAGTACAACTGTAGTTAAGTCTTGTGTTGTCATTTTCACGTTCACCTGCTCTTTTAATGGTACTTTATCTTAACTTACAATCATATTCCGTGCAGCTTGTAGCATGTTTTAAAAGTCAGAATAAAAAAGTACAGAAATGAAATTGTGTAAGAAAGAACAGTAATTATAGTTTTAGCTAAATATTCGCTAGCCAGTCACAGTCTCATGGTATCGATGTTTTGAAGTGACTGATGGAGGAACCTGTTTAACAATAATTCTTCAAAGCTATTTTGGGGAATTGTTCACTAATTTTTTTCATCCAGGTAAATTAAAATTTGCATTACAAAGGTAACGCTCACTACCTCTCTGCTAATGGACCCTTACGGAAAACATCTTTGAGACAAAGATCTCTGCTGCCGGCTGCTACACTGTTCTGCTTGCCGGTCACAACATCTGTGCAATAAGCACAATGTCAGCTTGTGCAATGTGCAAAATCTTCAATCCATGCAATAAACATAAAACTGTCCTTTCAACTTTCAAGTTCCACTCGGAAGAGTTTGCACTTGGGTTAGGACTAAAATAAAACCTTCCAGATCAACTGGGCAAAATTCTGGCCGGCACAGGAACAATACAGCAAAGCAAATATTCTGATATTGTGACAAGATGCATCATGATTGGTCCATTTGTAGAAAAAATATGGAAATTATACAGAGACATGCTGCCCAATATGATAAGACAAAGACCATGGCAGTGACACACTGCTAAAGTGCTGGATGTGAGACTCATCAATGAAAAGGCCAGCATGGAGCCCTATCAAACACACTGGTTTGGAAAACTCTGCACCACATTGTTTCTGACAAGGTTCATTCAGCCCATACTGTCCCCAGCTGTAAAATAATAAAATCCCTCACAAGCTGCTAGTTTGACATGGAATAAGTATTTCACCGCCTAAGGAATCTCAACACTGGAGCTATTTATAGCCTATTTTGTTTTGACCAATGCAAATGTTTATCCCTCTTGTCCAGCATTTCACAAAACCTTTATGTAAAATCTATAGAAGGGGGATCGAACCCTTTGGGGGAAAAAGCCTGAAAAGTCAACATATGTACCTTAAATTTAACATGCTTCCCAAACAAGTCTAGCATTAATCACTATTGATAGTCCAATCAGCACATTTAAAACTGTCAGGTACTCATTCTTACCTGTCTACATTAAAACAACAATTGGTCACTGAATTCAGAACACATTCTTTGTTTAAAAGATGACTGAGTCCTTTCAAAAAGAAAACATTTTACACACTGCTGCAGGACCTAACTTAACACAAAGTTCTGGAGCTACCAACGCCTGCAGTTCTAACTCTTATAACAGGAGCAGACGTTGGACAGCAAAAGCCTTTAAGCCCTGCAGTTCATACAGACAATAATTTATCATTCTTTTCCCAGTGTGTAGCACCTTTTGACGTATTCACTTGACATCTTTGAGAGAACTAGAGTTCTGCTGTTTCTGTACCTGCTGCTGCTGCCCTTTAGATCGGAACCAGTGGAATCTGTCGGCACCACTTCGACTGTTGTTGGTACCACCTGACCCCAACTGGCTGGACCCATTGCTGCCAGAGCTGTTGCTGCCCACTGACCCCAACTGGCTGGAGCCATTGCTGGTGTGGTTGAATGCCCCCATCTCTACTTTGTGCCTGCCACCTCTGATGACTCCATTGCTGCTGCTTCCAAATCCCTTGCGCAAGCCACCACCAGCACACCCAGAAGAAAGGTGGGAAATGCGCGAATGTGGTGGGGGGTGGACAGTAGTTGAAGAGAAGAGGGGAGTGATGTACTCTCCATCCAGCCCTGGGATGTGTGGGAAGGGCTCCAGGAGGCCTGAGGGGAAGCCGTCAAGGGGGGAGTAGAGGTGAAGGCCAGCCTGTGGCGGCACAAAGTCACACAAGAGACTGTTGCTGTCATGTTGAACAGAGGATGACAAATGCAGCAAAGGGGGAGAAGAGTTGTGCGCAATACGAATGTTCTGTTGGCGAGAGTACTGGGCCTTAGCAGTGTCAAGTAAATCGCGCACATCAAGAGAGCCCACTTTATTGTCTAGGCAGCCACCTCGAGATGTCAGTACTGTACAGTATGTAGCCTTGAGGTCACCAAACCTGTAATATCAACATTGTATGCAACCATCAGAATGCCAAATTAGGAACACTAGCACACTATACAGTAATCAGAACACTGAATCAGTAACATCAACATAGTATGCAGCCATCAGAACACCAAGCCTGTAATATCAACACACTATACTGCCATTAGAACACCAAACCAGTAACATAATGAGTTCTTGTTCAAAGTTTTTGCAGCGTGTGGTATGCTTTACTGCAAGGTTATAGCAACTGTGAAAACAGAACCTTTGTATCTACAGGTTTGGTTTCCCCAGTTTCTGTAATCAGCAGTTCTATCATGGATAGAATATATTACATAAAATATTGCAAAAATAAGCGATAAACACTGTAATCATGTTCACACGCTCATGCGAGATGGGGTGGGGAGAGACAGTGAGGGAGGGAGGGAGGGATGGGGAGATAAAATGTATCACCTGTGGATGCTGGGGTGGGGGTGAGGGGACCTGTACTTCTGACACAATGTGCCTTTTTCCTCATCTTCTCTCTTTTCTCATTATACATTTCCCACCTGTTGTCTTTGCTATTTATATGCACTTGCATAAAGAAACGCTATGAAGAAGCGACACAGCTGTATGTTTAGCCACACTTGCATAAAGAAACGCTATGAAGAAGGGACACAGCTGTATGTTTAGCCACACTTGAATCATAAAAAGGGGTGCATTCCCTACCTTTTCTTCACCCCTCCCTGTTGTGATTTTTCCGGCGTCTAGTTGCCTACCCAATCAGGAGGTAGAGCAAATTGTTACGGCCGACCCAATTGGCTCGACAAAACAGCCAGGAGAGACCGCGCGGCGGAGCGGGGAAGGTAGCCAGCTGAGAGCGAGGGGAACCCGCACACCGTCCCTCGGTTGACCCGTCACCCTGAGAGGGGGTCGGCTGCGAGGTGGGGGCGAATAACACTCCGGGCTACAGCCTTCCACCTAGAACGGGTAGAAAGCCCATTCGCTTTTTCTGGCAAGTCCGCGCTCAGGGCTATATAGGCGCCCGATCGCAAATGTTAAGTGCCGAAATGTGAAATGCCGATTGCCGAGTGCCGATTGCCGTGTGCCGATTGCCGTATGCTGAAGGACGAAGGTATTACAGACGAGTACAGGCATTATCCTCGACGTGGACTGAGAACCAGCAGTGCTTCTGCAACAGGGGTGACTCTTGCCAGTCAGGAAAGGAACTCGGGCATTTTGGACCGGTGTTGTGATTGTGGAGCTGAGAGACGTGGCGTCTGCGGTATTCCTATCCAGCATCGTGAAAGTGAGTTTACGTACAGTGTAGGACACGACCGTAGCTCAAAGCTAGAGGAACAAACTTAGACGATAGTAAATCAAACTTGTTGATTTGTCGGTTTGTAGAAACGGTTAATTCTTGTGTGATCGTCGGTCGATCTGATTGTGTGTTAAGACGTCGACGTGACGTCATATTCAGAGAGGTTTTAGTACGGAAAGGATCAAGTTTTCTTGTGTTTACCGAAGTGAAGTATCGGTACGGTAAAATTCATAACCCGGTCAATAACGTGTGCGTGTGGATACGTATAGCGTAGCTGGGATGAATGTATGAGGGTGCGAGTGATTGTTCTCCATGTCAGTAGATGTATATTGGAGCATCATTCCTGGTGTAGTGAAATATTCTGTTGTAACTGTAAATAAATAGAGTAGTGTATTATCGCTGCCCTCTTTTATTAAGTTGTGCGCGTGACAAGCAAGGGGGTGGGGGCTTGAGCCGATTGGAAAGTGATTAAATTAGACAGCGATTGCAGTGTTAGTTTCCCCCTTCTTGACACATTTTTATGTTGTGATAACTCTAGTCAACGAGCAGACGAGTAAAACACATAAGCGCCATACCCCTAGACACGACAGAGACAATACCGCGACACTCCCTCTTTCCAAAACCAAGAAAGGCAAGATGCATTACTATAAACTTTAATAAAATAATCCTATAACAAGAACTACTTGAAACGCTCATAGTACCCCTAACCCATAATAAAATAATCATAAAGCAAAACTAATAATGGCATGGAATTTTTCATTTAAATACACCAAATATCTGGGTTGAGTGGCAGAAATTTAACAAGTAGAATAGTGGCCAAGAGTACGTAAATCAAAAACCCAATCTGGAAATTTTCACATCTAAAATTTACTCCAAAGTCTACATTTTTGTTTTTAAGGTGCGGTTAGGGATCGCTAAATGAGATTTTAGCACTTTGGGTCATGGTACAGTATTGTGACAAGAAAACGAAGTTACGCTTTCAGGGGAGACCTTTCTGTTCCTGTTCCTTCCCTGTTTCTTCATTTGTTCCTCAACTGTTCCTGCTGAGGCCCTGCCATTGTATTCTTACCGCATTATTCTTCACTGCTGATTACCATCCTCGCAAATCTACACCTGTCGTCAGTTGTATGCCACCACCACTGCGCTTCTGCATCTATATTGACTGCTTCACACCCCTCTGCTGTTCCGCAGTAACATGCTGTCACCTGTTCGACTATAGCCCGCCATCTCTTGTTCCACGACATCGATGTTCAGACATCATCTAAATATGTGATGCTGCTGCCACACCCTCATCCTTCCTTCATTCTTGCTAGAGGGTGTCGCCACCTTTCGCACAACTCATCATTACTGTTTCTTTTCTTTTCCTGTTCCAGTTTAAAAATGCAACAAACATTGGCTGTGTCCTTTTTTGTTTGAAAAAGGTATTAGGGTTTGGGGTTTCATCTTCTTTACATCTTGCTCCATCATCAAGATGGGTGGTTCCAGAGCAGGCAGTCTGTAGGCGTGCTGCAGCATCAGTGCTGGAGGCTAAACTGTGAAACTGCTGGGTAGACATGGCTGACACCACCGGCGCAATAGTGAAATGGCATGAGACCCAAGGCAACCTCTCCCCACTGTCCTGTGGGCGTATCCATCACATGAAAATCCAGATAAGCACCTAGACAAGATGCGACCAAGTCAGCAGGCAAGACACAGGAACCGAGGGAGGAAGGAAGCGAGCAGAGGCAGAAACAGCCGAATGCAAGGAAGCCGGCGACACAGCCGCCATCGATGAGACCACAAAGCTCGGACTGAGGAACAGGTCAGGAGATGACATCATCAGAAGTCATTACCTTCGGGGGCGCAGAGACATCAGCAGAGTTCGAGGCACCAATGTCCACCCAAGAGACCGTAGCCAACTGCTTACGACGATGATTACCCCAGCACCGCTCATCCTTCCTGACATGAAACAGAAGCCCGGTCACGAGATCTGCTTCCATCCAAACCTGCAGGTGAGTGCAACTCACATGCAACGACATGAGGTAAATGTAAACAATAAGCCACTAGCAGCAAGTTGTGACTAGCAAAAAAATATATATATACAACTGCTAAACCAAAGCAACACATAATTGTAAGCACTCGAGTACAAAAGACAACACTGGGGACATCATAACGTCACACCCAAGCAGATGACAGGCAAGAGAATGAAAGCACACCACACTGTATGCAACTATTAACTAGAACAGCATACAGTACAGATGAGAAACAAGAGAAAAAATGACAAGCTCATGTTCCTTGTAGTCAGCTGATGCAGTGCAGTGGTAGGCAAAGAAAGCCAATAGTGAAAGCACTAAGACGTGGGACCAGCAGTCACAATGCGACCACATGGGATCATGTTGCTAGAGAAAGTCAGTTTGAACTGGCCAGCGAGTAATGCACCTGGTGCTTTGGGTATGCACATGCGCAGTGGAGCCTTTCTAAGGTTATGTTGTCAAAACTTTTGTTTGGAAGGTACGATTAGGGATCAATAACTTGAAAATTTTGCACTCTGGGTCATGGTACAGTACTGTGACAAGAAAATAACCTTGCAAAATTGTTACCACTGCACCTGTTGACACAATGATGATGATCAGTGTACAGTGACCCATTCTTACCTGCAACAGACTTCCTGTGGGTCAACCCACAGGGTCAGTTCAACAGGAATCTGTAGGTCTTGGTGGCGGATACCACTGCTGCAGGCTGCTTCATGTAGCACAGGATCCAGGGGTTCTGCTGGATGAATGCGGATGCTGCGGAAAGCCTGCCCCCGTGCAGGAGCATCAATATGCCAGTGACCTTTGAACTTCTGCTCCAGAATGTGTGAAAGGCAGGCTTGAAACTGTTCCAGTGAATTTTCTGTTGTTAATGCATCTGATGCATCCAAAACACGGGCAATGAAACATGCTGCTGCTGCTATTTCCTCCCGCATGGTGAACAGACCTGCTGTATAACCGTGCCAAGAAGCATGTCCTGCAAGGTGGATGGGGGATCTGCACTAGAGTGACTGCTTTCGGTCAGTAAGTGACAGAAGGACTGATGCTAATGCATAACAGAAGTGGCATCAAGACATGATCATAGTTATGTTCACAACATACAGTAGTTACAAAACATTACACTGCAGTGTATAGTAATGATCATTCAGACAGGAAGTACTTGAAACGCTCAACAATGCCGTATGCAGATGCCTGTGACCAAGCGAGCTTACCATATGCTTACTATACAAAATTGTGTATGCAATATGCTGACTTCTGTATTCAGTAACTGTATTGTGTAATATGCCAACCCTGGCATTCAGAAACTGTATTAATATGTTGATGTTCGCATTCAATATCTGTGAATAGCAACATGCTGACCCTTGCACTCAATAAGAGTATTGTGTATAATATGTATACAGTGGAACCACTGTTTTTGTTTATGAACCTCCCATTTACAAATACTCCTCTTTTCCGAGCCTCAGGTTTTGTGATAGACGCATCCTACTACATAAACGTCATCCCATTTACGACCCCATCCCTTATGAGGTTTATGACCCGCCTTTTGCTGAATTTTATGACCTGTGCCTGTTTCTTTGCCTGTTTCTCACAGAAGTATTTAAGACTCAGTTTTAATGGATTTTATTAGTATGTGACAAAGATTTTACGACTTATGCTTGTGTTTTTATTAGTCGAAAAATGTTTGCAAGGTCATAAAACAGAGGTTCTACTATGGATGCGGACCCCTGCATTCAATAACAGTATTGTGTATATGTCTATAATATGCTGACCCCAGCATTCAATAACAGTATTGTGTATATGTATATAATATGCTGACCCCAGCATTCAATAACAGTATGGCACTGTATGGCAGACATAGTGCTGTACATGAGACTAGCTAGAACTTGTCACGTTCACCAATTCTACGCTTCGTAATACTTAAAAGCACTTTTCACAACGTGCTCAGATTTATGAATATATTCAATGTTGTTCCCGACATGACTTCCCATTTTGGTCTAGCATCCCTGTCAGTTGTTGCCACTTGCTAAAATTTACTATACTCATACTAATCATACTGTTAGTTAACAAGTGTTGCATTCGAAAATGGACTTACAATAATGTTTCCTGCAATAACCTTACTAAGGATGGCCAACTGATCTTTTAATACTCCGAAACAACAGTTATGAAACGAGCGACATAACTGCAGCACAGTGGACTTCCAGAAAACAAGAATGCACGTGCATTCAAGGGAAGTAACTAAGATGCTTTTGCTAACTCATCTACTGCACGATCGTGATTTAACATTTGAGCTGGCCAAAATTCATATGATCGACTTAGAAATGTGTGCATATGGAAGATGCACGTTTTTCAAATTTTATGCATGCCTTTAAATCTTTGAACGCGAAAATGTGCCACCCTGCTTCAGTGCTCCAAGTTTAGTAAAACCTCCCCCTACCCTCCACCAATTTTCTCCTTGAATTTAGACAATTCACAAGAATGACCTTTTTGATGGAAAAACCAGAAATCCATTAACAGAACTCTGGCATGCCTGATAATATGCATATAACATGCTGACCCTTGCATTAAATAACAGTATTGTGTATTTGTATATAATTCACTGACCCCTTGCATTCAATAAGTATTGTGCATAATATGTACATAATATACTGACCTCTGCATTTAATAACAGTATTCTGTATATGTATATAATATACTGACCCTTGCATTCAACAGCACGCAGTGGCTATACTACACCATAGAGGCACAAATGTTGAAAGACATCACCTACAAAAATTGCTGAGAGCTTGACCAAGAATCTATGCTGATGCTGTCACAGTTACACTGGATGCAACGCCCGTTTCAGTAGCTCCAACTCTCTGGTCTTCACCTTCAGCCTTCTCCACCCGTCCCACTCCCACCTGTACCCACAAAAGAAACACAATCTTTTCTGTTGTTGTTTTGGTTATTCAAGTATCTATTTAATTTCTGGCCCCCACCCTAACCCTCTTCACTTCCTTCATTTACAGATATGTGGCCAATATACAGTCGGGTAAGAGATCAGATTTGCACATGCACACATTCAGCTCATGGCACAGGGGAGCAGCTGGCCAGCAAGCACAGATGCAGTTCCTTTCTGTCAGCAAACCTCTCAAGCTATTTTGATGGTCAGCTTAGCACGAATTTCCTTCTTTTCGTCAAACCCAGATGTGCCAGGGGGTCTGAAAGGTCATCTGGCGATTACCACTGTAGGGTGGGGTGGGGGTGACCTTGGGCTAACCAGTCTTGAAAGAGGTGGGTATGTAAATAGCAAGGGGTTTGGAGTGGATAGCAGAATCCCACATGAATGGATCTAGGAAGTGTACTGACCACCACCTTGAGACCAGGGTGGAATATTTACCACTGGAGTTGTTAGAACGCTACATTTGAAATAAGAAAGTCATCAGGTGACAGCATAGCTGGTGCAGGGGGTGAAGCATTCTTTATCTCCTTGTGCTGAGTTCTGAGCTGCAGCGAGGATGGAACATTATTAATAAGTAAATGGCCGCATTGACTTAGTCTGCAAATTGCAGCACGCAACACAAGTACTCATATGCTTAAAATAAGATGTCACATTATTAACTCTTTGACACCGTGCGAATAACCGACAGCCCGCTCCATTGGCACTACGTTTCCGCCTTACGGGCGGGATTAAGTCCGTTCGAATTATGATTTTTAAAATGTCATCTGCTAATCTTTTAAGGGAAAGAACTCTTACAATCGAAAGCTGAATCATTTCTTCACGAGTTGCTTCCCTTTTCTGTGTTTTAAACTGTCAATCAGATCCGTTTCCGGCAATAATTTGAAGGGGGGGTCCACATGTGGTCTGTCACTTGAGAAATGCTAGATTTGCGCTTCAAATTACACGCTAAAGAGGAAAATGACATTGTTTCGCAAATTTACTGTGATAAAGTGGATGAAGATAAGAGTATTTGTGCCTGAAAGACCTAAGAAAGTGATTACGAAGAGAAAAACGAGCGAGCACGTGTACTGAAGAGTACCGAACAGACACTGAGACTGAATGGCGAGGACTTTTTGATTTCTTCAACTTCAGTTGTGTTTCCATCAAAGGATTTACAAAATTATGGAACAAGGTCCAAGAAACACGGTAAGAAATGAGTTTTCTTTATTTATTGTAGTTAGTTAGCAATTTTAAATAATGTTTTTATTGTTTTGGGGGATTTTTTTATGAATTTTTGAAAAAAGGCTAAAAATGCCCCGGCCCCCCGGGACCTACTCTAGGTACGATTCTCCGTCACAAGTGAGTTAAAAAAGATACTGGTCTTCATGAGTACATACCCACTTTGCCTTTGCCAACTGACATTCAAAACAAAAACAATCCGCTGGGGGAAAAGTGAGAATCCATAGTATAGATATATCCGCCTTCACTACCCTGATGCTTGTTAGGTTTATAAGGAGTTAATTTCAAGATGTTTAAAAATCGCCTCCTCTACTGATTTAGTAGTATACTGATATACTCATAGTGATGACGATTTTGACGGTACAATAATTAGACCTAGTACAATGCGATTACTAATACTCGGACTGTCACTAGCATCATTGTCAGAGTAGAAGGTTTCAAAATGATTTTAGTAATGTCAATTTTTATGCAGGTAAAATGTTTGGGCCGTAGGTCTGCATCCGATCTTTTATTTGTGAAAATGTGTCCTCGCTGCAGTCCGAATTACAACTTTTTTAATCTCACACCCACACAACATGCGCACTGACTGTAAACCTTGTTACTCGGAACACACCAGAACACAAATAATTTCAATTTCTACAGCCATCTACTTTAGGCATGTCACATTTCTGCTGATCATGATTCTTCCGTCTGCAGCGCGCTCAACTGCGCACCAAAAAAGAGGTCAGGCCTCCCTGAAAAGGAAGGTTCTTGTCATTTCAGCATCTGTAGCAACCATTTCCTAATATTAATACCAATTGTTACTCAGTACGTTCTAACAGTTAGTACTTTACCATGTTTTAACAAATCCCGAGGATGAAAGAAGACAAATCTTCTTTGTGATTACCTTCGCCGATCTTTTCCGAACTTGACTCTTGCATCAAAAAGAATAGTTTCTTTCCTACCATTTTAACCAATCAAAACAATTCTTATTACGCCATCTGTCGGAGCAGAATGATGTCCCTTTATTTATATTATTGCTTTAATACCGAAGAGACCGCTGCTAACGTTTACTGCATATTCAGGTTCCGTTTCACTGACAGTGACAGGCTGTGACAGCTGCCTTTGCGGCAGAAAATTAAAACTTGAGGCTCAGGTTGCTGTCTCCAGCTGACTGGCATATCATGATATTAGCTATTTATTTTATAGTATACATCTTGATAGAACCAGAGATAAGGATGTGATAGAACTAACAATGATACAGTTTTGAGGGCTTGTAGAGATAGTGTGCGCACGCGTGGTGAACTTATCAGATTTATTTTATTCTATCATATATTTATATATACGCCTTCTCAAAATAATGAAATATTGTTTGAAACACTATGTTTTCAAAAATATTTTAGATTAGGTAAAGAAACTATTCTAATATACTTATAAATGCATTATAAACCCCATGCCGGACTATTTCTCTCCGCTTCACCCGCGGCTGTGCTTGGTTTTTGTCTTCGCCATCATCAGTTTCTGCCATTATCTGTCTTTGTCTCTCACACTCTGTGTTTCTGTTGGCCCTAAACCATCGGCGTGCTGTGCTGGCTCAGTTCCGTTTTCGTTAACTTATAAATGCATCTGGCATTTTTTTCGGACTGATTAAAAGTACTATATTGTTCGTACTTCCAGTCAGAAAACTGATGAAGTAGAAATCATGAATATGGAAGCGTTTATGTTCAGTCGACAGTCGCCGTACGTACGAGTGATCATCAAGGGAGACAAACCTTGACGGTTCCCGCCGCAAACGATACAGGTGAGGTGACTATATCGATGTTGCCGCGCATGGGACTGCTGTCGCAACACTTATATAAGCCCTTCCTTCACTTGCAATGCTCTCAACGTTGAGCGAAAAATCGACAGTTTCGTGACCCAGCCGTCTCCCAATCGACGGGTAAACTTCCCGTACTAAATCTCTGTTTGAATAGTCAGGGGATGTGTTTTCGTATATGCTGGGATGGTGCTGCAAGAGATCAATTAACTGGAAAATCGTTTTTTCTGACCAGATGACTATCAATCGAAGGCCTAACATGATCGCGACCAGCGCTAGACCACACTGCACTAAATAGCAGGATTGTTTCTGATTGGCTGACACGCTGCAACATTTTGAGCCCCTGCTGGAAAATAGCGCGGCGTGTGATCCCCTAAAATGTTGAGAGGCCTCCCTGAAACATTTTCGCTCAACGTTAACAGAGATTTAGTACGAGAATGCTCGGAAAATGTTTTCGCTCAACGTTGAGAGCATTGCAAGTGTAGGAAGCCCTTTAGTCCCACCCGGTCACATTACACTATAGTGCCAGGCGTCTGGGCTTGTATTCATGTCGCGCCCGCAACTTATGGGCCCCACAAGCTCGCTGTGCCCGATAGCTGACCGGCCGTCAGAGGCGCGCGACCCTCGGTATTCACGTTGCGCCCACAGACCGGACGCGTGTTGCCTAAGGCGAGGACTCGCGAGGAGCCTTTAGGGCATCTTCGCCGCAAGAGAAAGATGGCTGACAAAACCTATGTAGACCTAAAACCATGACTTTTCGTGGCTGTTTGTGGCTGTTCGTTGTAGTTCGTATACACGTCAGACGAACAGACGATAACAGTAGTTTTCAGTACTGACACAAAACCTTCTATTTAGAACTAAAACCATGACTTTTCCTGGGTATTCGACATATATATTCGTGGCTGTTCGGTATTTCGTGTACTTTTGTACATCGCAGACGAGCAGACGATAACAGTACTTACATAAAATGTACGTACTCAAGTGTCGATTTATGGCATTTTATGCATCAAATAATTCAGAAAGTGCATTCTGATGCTTGATATACCTTCAAAACCTTTTATTTAGACCTTAAACCATGACTTTTCGTGGCTGTTCGGTATTTCGTATACGCGGCAGACGAGCAGACGATAACAGTACTGACACAAATTTGAAATGTACGTACTCAGGTGTCAATGGTTGTCATTTTATGCAACAAATAATTCAGAAAGTGCATTCTGATGTTAAATATACCTTTAAAACCTTTTATTTAGACCTAAAACAATGACGTTTCGTGGCTGCTCGGGGTTTCGTATGACCGCATGTTGGCTCGAAAAACTTCCGCCTCGTGCACGAGACTCTTGGATGTTTCCTACAGACGCTCGCTCGCTAGAGATCTCGCAGGCGAAATCTTGCAAGGTCTCGCCCTTAGGCAACGCGCGTCGGACTTCAGCTATCAGGCTGTCTATTTTTAACAATGCGCCCTGGATCACCATGTAAAAGCGCAGAACAACTGGAGCCAATCAAATGACGAGCTCTATTTAGGATGTGTAACAAGCGAGCCAATCAAATTAGGAGTCCCAATGAGCACCCCAAATCTAGCAGTTCTGGCAGAGACAGGACACAAACCTATAGAACTAATAATTAAGGAAAGGGCAGCAAACTTCTACTACAAGATACAATGTCTACCTGCAGAACATCCATTAAAGCAGATCCACACAACAGCACACAAACACCGTACGGGCAAACCCAATCCACAACCTAGCATGCAGAAGAACGCTCAAGAAATAGAAAATACACCAGGAACAGACATTAACATAGATGCCCCATACCCATGCACAGACTCACAATTGCCTCCCTGGACCCCACACCCACCACAGATCGACATGGACCTCACAGTTTTCAACAAGGAAACCCAGCTTATCGAAATACTAACTAAATTCAGGCAAAAACTTAGCACTACCTACAAAGACCACTCCCAGATATATACAGATGGGTCACACGACCCAACATTCCACTTCACAGGAATAGGAGTCTATGCACCAAAGATCACCAATATCGCAGCTGAGCTACCAAACCACACATCAATATTTACAGCAGAGATCATAGCAATACGCACTGCCCTAAGGTTGATAACACTACAAGCTAGAAAAGCTACATCAGAAAAATCCTTCCTAGTTGTCTCTGACTCCCTGTCAGCACTTCAGGCTCTTCAAAACCAGTCTTCCCAAAGAATGGATATAATGCATGAAATTCTAATCTTGTTAAATAGACTCCATAATATAGGAATCCAAATCAACTTTATCTGGGTGCCATCCCATGTAGGAATAAAAGGAAACGAGGAAGCAGATCGGCTAGCTAAAATGGCAATAAAAGACAACCCAACCACTAAAGTTATCCAAATAAACGTACCCGTTTCAGCAGAGGAGAGAAAAATAGCCCTTAAACCAGCAACTAAAATACAGTGGGAAGAAAAGTATAAAAAGGAAGACAAAGGCACCAGGAGAGAACTAGAAGAACTACCAGGTAACGAACTAGTACTGTTCCATTCCAACAGATCCAACCAAAGTAGGATAGCCAGAATGAGACTAAATGGAGAATACCACCTTAACCGTAAAGACCCAGTAACCTGTAGTTGTGGAGACAGACTTAGTACACCACATGTCCTGCTAGAATGTAGCCTAAACAGTCAGGAAAGAGATGAACTAAAAAATGCTATGCAAAATCTTAATCTAGTAGTAAACCTAAAATCTTCTCTTAGCCCTCCAAAAAATATAAGACAACACATAATGGAACTGACAATGCAGGTAGTTAACGCCCACCCAGATGTTAGATATATCTAAACAAACAAAAAAAACCAAAAAAATCAAAGTGGGAATTAACCAGCTAAAAACAGCAAATAAGCTATAGGACAGAGGATACCAGTAAATCACTTAAAATTAAAACAGACTACATCAAAGTAAACTAATATAACACATAGCACCTTAGCGGTAGAGATAAACAGAATGTAGGGATGTAGCAGCGGTAGGTCTGACCAGCGAAAACTCCACCACTCCAGCTGCTCAAGCCATCATCAGTGCGCCAGGAGAGAGGCCAGCCAGCGGGACCATACATAGCCACCACCAGTCCAGGACACCAAACCGCAGACCCCTTCCCTTTCCCCTCACCCATCTCCCCTCCCCTTCAGTGCGAAATCACCGCGAGGTGGAAGCACTTTCCCTTCCAAACCAACAACAACAACAGCCAATCAAATGGTGAGCTATATTTCGAAGGTCTTTCCAGGGTCGGGGGAAGGGAGGGAGAGGGGGATGTTCCGGGAGGAGGGGGGATTTAGGGGAAGGGGTGGGGTTAGGGCGGGGGCTAGGAGTAAGGGATAGTTGGGGGTTGGGGGAGGGGTTGGGTGGGGTATAGGCAGTAAAGATCTTCCAGAAAACTACAAGGTTTTCAGTGGTGACCCCACGAGATTAGCATATTTTACGTAAGACTGTATTTTGATTGGCTCCAGTTATTCTGCGCTTTTTCATGCTTGGATAGCCGGGTCAGGCAGAATCCCCCTCTCCCTCCCTTCCCCCCGCCCCTGGAAAGACCTTCGAAATATAGCTCTCCATTTGATTGGCTCCGCTTTTTACACATCCTAAATAGAGCTCGTCATTTGATTGGCTCCAGTATTTCTGCGCTTTTACATGGTGGAATGCCTGTGATGCGCATGTTCCGAGACCCTAACAAGCAGTTCCGGATTTCGCGTGTTTAGTGTGTACAACTGCTCGTCACTAATATATGGGGCGCCAAGAGGGGAATGGGTATAATTTTATAACTAAAGAATTAATTCTATATTTACAGAATTTATTCTATAATTATAGAATGAGTTCTATAAATAAAGAATTGATTCTATAATTATAGAATGAGTTCTATAAATAAAGAATTGATTCTATAATTATAGAATGAGTTCTATAAATAAAGAATTGATTCTATAATTATAGAATGAGTTCTATAAATAAAGAATTGATTCTA
>SMGT01007525.1:13647-94350 GCA_004794575.1 Lanistes nyassanus
GATAGCGCGCATGAATCCGGGCCCACGGCTTCGCGGGAATCCTGTCCCTCTTTCACTTTGTGCTCTGCTGACAAGGAGAACAGATCTCCTTCTCCCCTTTTCCTCTGGTGCGTCTTTTTGTAAAAGGCCACCTTTTGCCTTCACTGCTTTTATTCTTCACTTTCTTTTTTTCTTCACTTTCTTCTTTAGTCACTAGGCGTTACCTTCGGGATTTAGATTTAGGAATAAAAGTTTATTGGGTCTCATATTTTGTTCTGTAGTGTGTAGTCAGTGAGAAGAGAGAATCTGTGTGCGTGTAGCGCTAACCTCTAGCCCGAACCAAAATTCAAAATTACTTTTGTAAGGCGACGTATACATTAGCGTGTTAATTCACCGCTGGTGTGTACCGATTACATAATAAAGGTTTTGGCTATTTTTAAAAGGGTTATCGTTGATTAGTTTGGTTTTTTTTATTCTTTTGGTTTACTTCCTAAAGTGTCAAGAAACATGCGGTGAAAGTATGAAGGTACATACATATTTCCCAGTCTGTCCTGTTTCTCTCTGTGCACCCTCCTCGTTTTCCTTCTTTCACTTCCATTCTTCTTTCTGATACCAGTCATCTAAACCACACGATCGTCATCCTATACGATTTTCCTCCTGCTAAGCTGTTCGCACAAAATGGCGACCCTGTCGACTGCTATAACTACTTCTCTGTAGGCACTCTCCTCCAACTCCACCGTCAGATGGTGTGAAAGGTCACATGGTTCACTCGAATCGATATCCCCTCCCCCCTACCTCTGGCATGCATCTGTAACGAAACCGCACACCTTCATACAGCTACCTGACATATAAGCGAACAGCTGTGATGCAGCTAGCCGCCCAGGTAAAACTTCTACATCCACACAAATTTAAGTGCGTAGCTACATATGGTCACAGACGAGTAACTTTTAGTCTGCCTCCGTGCTGTAACTGACAACAACGCTTCCGAACAGACTCGAGCCCTCTGCCCTTCAGCAGACGTCAACGGCGTTAATGAAGTTACGAAGACTTTGCCATGCGGTGTTTGAAAACATGTTTTTGATCAACACAGTTTCAGAATCATTAGTTTTAGTTCAACCAGACCGCATGAATCATAAAACCACAACACAACACTATTCGCGAACTTTTCCTCCCCTTAACACCAGCACACACTCTCTCTTTCTCTCACGCACGCTCGCTTTTTTTATGCTTATTCTTCATGAACCATTGGATCAGTTGTGTATTTCTAATCTTTTTCGCTGCTCACAATATCCGGGAACAACTCTGGTAATTATAACAGAGACTATATAACAGATATGATACATTTTTGTTGCCAAAATTTTGGTGAGTTATAAAAGAAAGGTAGCGCGACCCTTGGTCTCTGTACAGCACTTCTAATTTTCAAACATTCAAGCTTTTTTTCTGTTGGGGCTGATCTCATCCTGCTGTCTGCTTTAACGTGTACCGAACGATGATCAAAATCAGCATTTCGACACAGATCGAGGCCAGGCGTTTAACTCCCTCAAACAGTTTGACTGACAAACATATCGCTCCCAGTGGCTTAGAGCCTTCATCATACCGGCTGAGAAGCACCAAGAACAGAACGCAAGAACAAAAGGCGGGACACGTAGCCGGTCTTTTGAAGTCCCTATTTTCGCTCAGGTATGATCATTTTGGGCATCTTTATGCGGAGGGAACGATCGAGTCATCCTTCCTTCCAGCTAAGAAAAGCTGAAGAACATTTCGTGCGCTTGATGGCTTTTTTTTTTAAAGTATGCTTCTGATGTTAGCATCCGGGTTTTGCGGAGGGCGGGGAGAATACGACAAACGCGGGTTTCCCAGTGTATCAACGCGCACCGGGGAACGATGGATCTATAGGACGTTGAAGAAGGAAGCAGGAGAGTAGGAATGTCAGGATTAGATATGACATAGCTGCTTCTTCCAGCAGGAAACACGCAGCGTGGCTCAGACCACGTGATCTGGCATTCTCAGTCTCTCAGGGGTAGCTTCGTGGCCACTTGCTATGCTGTTAATCCCTGTATCGATATACAAAACGTGCTCAGCTGGTAGAATCCGCATATCAGATATGTGTGCCCGTCCATATTTCTCTGCCAACCCTACAAACCTCCTTGACATGGGGGTCCAGCTAGTGCGTAATATGTCCGGAGAAAATACACGTTCGAAAAATAAAATCAGGGTTCCAGCGATCCGCCCGCACGACCCAGTTTTAAGGCTGATCTTAATAGCACGATCTTTCGGGGCACAAACTTAGGCGATATCCCATCCCTGCTTGCATAATGTGTGCGCCCAGCAGGCTGTCTTTGCTACCATTTGTTACCCAGTAACGGCGCGTGTACATTGGTCAACTAGACACGGAATGAGCTAACTTCGCTGATCCAAGAAAAGGTCGCACAATATGTGTTGTGGAAACCTTCGCGTTCTTCACTGCTCTCTAGTTATTACAGATAATGAAATTTTGATTGTAACCACGACAGTATGAGATCGTTTGGGGTTTTAAACCACAAATGGCAGGGTTTCGGTTTTGTATAACCCTATTTATGACAACTAGATTAAAGGAACAGGGCTACTGGGACAGTTATGTGACACGGAAATGAAGCCGCCGGAATCGGATAGCTATGCTACCAGTTTCAGGGAAAAAAGGTACCTTCATAGACATGGATCATAGATCCCCCGTTCACAGACCATTGAAACGTGGAATATAAAGATGGGTCGAACGGCAACAGACGTCAGGTATTATTGTCAAGGTGATTAAGGTGTACCAGCCATGGTGCCATTTCTACGCTTTGTGTAATTATGGACATGCAAGTTTAAGGTCTTTTTATGCTGAGGGATGGAGGCTGGGGGCGGGAAAGTGAGTGACGGTTGCGGCTTTTAGCAATTTCTTCCTTATATCCTTTCAGAAAATATTTCAATCACGTCTGTTTGATTGACTGAAACGATAGATGTTTCTGTCTTGCTGCGTGAACACGCGCTTGCACAAACACAAAAATGAGCGCCACAAAATGACTGATTTTTCGTTAGACCCTGACGACGAAAATTATCGAGATCAAATGCTTTCAAACGAATACAATACAAATATTCATTACCTGTTCAGGTTATGATTATAACGTGCCTTTATAGATATATACCTAATTTGAATCCAGTGAGAATTACAAGTTTCATTTGTAGATAATGTGTGTCTGTTATCTACATGCTGATGTGAACAAATGAAGACGAACATGATGTGGACTACACCAATGTATTAATTGAGTACGTATCAATTATAATATTCTCTTTTTCTTAATTTAGAAGAACAGAACTTTGGAAAACAAGACATGACGTATGACTCTTTAATTACTTTTACTCTTTAATTATTAGCGAGAAATTAGTGCTTCCTATCCTCACCCCCACCTAAAGTTAGTCTATGGGTGTCGCCTCGGATGTTCACTACAACGGCTGCATCCTGTAGTGGCCAGAGCTGATCGCCAGTTCGACCATCATCCGGCGAGTCACTTGCCAAGGCAACTATTGGGTTTCAGTTTAGTCCTGTAGCCTCAGGCGTGTTTCACGGCGCAGTGCACGCGGTACAGTCTTGACCAATGGATCCGCCAGACGACGCGTCAACCATTTGCTTTTCCGAACCACCCTCCCTCTGCACAGCCAGACCTTTCCTCTCCCCACACCTCGCGCGCGTCTTCGCCCCCGCCCCCCACCCCCCACCCCATGACACATTTTCCCCGAGAACCCCAACTCGCTCCATCCTCCTTCCATCCTCACCAGCCCCGTGCCCCGGGTGAGATCAAACCTAACCTCCCCCGTGGCATCCCTCGTGCGGGTCCCGCTTTAGGGGTCAATGAGTTTACAGAACTGGTGACGTAAGCCGTCAGATGCTCTCGATTACACAACATGTACACCGCTGGGCATGCGCTGTCGGCAATAAAAATTAACCAGGTTTGGTCTCAAGATAAAACCTCCACCATGATAGTGCAGGTGACGCAGTATATAAAATCCATTTTAGTCGTTTGTAAAAAAAAAATGCTCATCGTTTGTTGTTAGTTACTTAAAAAATGCTTGAAAAAGAATTATCTAAATTACCTGATTTTCTCACCAGATTATATAAACAGTGTATAAATTTTGGCTCATGCAAAAACACGAAATTAACCAAATGCATGCATTAATCTAATATCAGTTTAACTTATATTTTTATATGTCATCATCTGAGCCAACAGCAGATCAGAATAATTTCGTTAATTTTTTTAGATATAAATTTGTGTGCACCGTATGTCAATGAATGATTCTTACTAAACGGGGTATTGTTTTCAGAATATCTTACCAGCTATTTATAAAGTTGTGCATTTTGTTAAAACATGATATTTACTAATAATTTAACACCTCAGTTTGCTGGCAAAGTTTACTACGATATATGTAGTTCAGGTATTTGGCGTACTGAGGAATGCTTCTGACACCTTAAAACATTTCAATCGTCCGCTTTTGGGGGAAGTTAACTTTGTCGTTTTCGTATGTCTATCGTGGATCTATCACTGTTGTGGGGAGGGGGTGGGGGTACCACCGCCTGGGTATTCTACTTGAATTCCCTAAAGGTGCTAGCTGCGTTCTTTTTCAGTGAACAATTGCCTCTGTGCAAATCGCAGGATTATCTGAGTGTTGTGTTCTCATTCTGTCTCTCACTCCCACTCATCGAGCGGAGCTTGTCACAAGCACCAGAGGACGGGAAGCTGCGTTTGTTCAAGTGGACGTTGCACAGCACGCAAGAACGTCGTTCGGGGCAACAAAAACACGACATGAGCAGCAGGCGCAGCGCTGCTCAAACACCCTCAGAACACGGACCGTTTGTCTTGGACTCCGCTGGGTCAGCGGGAGCTCAGCGCTCCGACTGCGCGGACTAAAATTGGAATTTACTCGCTGTCCGTTCACGGGCAGAGAGGCAGCTTCTGAGGTTCATGGGCAGTTTGTCCGGCGGGGGTCGTCTCGGTGCAATGTCACAACAAGTCGCCTAGGACGGGGAGAAATCGCTGTCAACATTCGCAATCCCAAATCCGCTTGGAAGGTCGACCACCGTCTTGCAGTGCTACTTCGACTGAGCGGCGGTATGATAAGTCAAAATAAAAACCCTGACTGGATTCAACATAGGTTGTTCCCTGTGTGCGGGACCGGCTTTTTCCCTTTAAGTAAACCGGATGAAATTTAGCTCATGCATAAACACAGAGGTCTGAAAATTTCATGCTTGAATCTAACATCAAGATATGTGTTTATATAGATATGTCTCCTCACCTGAGGTAGCAGCAGATCAGAATGCTTGCATTAATTAAAAAAATGTGTAAAATTTTGCCCACAGTGAAAGATTCTTACTAAAAGGGAAATTATTATAAACTGCGATAGTCTCTTTACATGTTATGAAGCACTATGTGTCAACAAAGGGCGGTTATTTGATTGCTAGCATTCTGTAGTTCTCCCTTATGTGTAAATAAAAGGTTAAGAAAGCTAAAACACCAAGAACCCAGTAAAATTAATTTGGTAGGTTATAGTGCAAAAAAAAAAGAGAAAGAAAACTGGTCATGGCAGAATTACGACATTCAGCTCAACCAAGTTTTCTATGAGAATGGTGGCACAGAAATATTACTTTCACTCAAGACCTTACAAAACTAAATGGTGCATATTACAGGTGAGTAACCTATCTCTAAGAATACTATGCCATTTTAAGGAATTACAGAGTATTCAGAATGGTTCTTTTCAACATTTCTGCTAAACGTCGCCACCTGGATCCACGTCTGTACAAACCTGAACAGGTTGGTAACTAAAAAGGGCTAACCTGAGCAAGGCTGCCAGCGGAAATCGTGAAGTACGTTTATCTGACGGTAATGAGCCGTCCCGCACTGTCGCCGGACAAAGGGTCAAGTCCACAGGTGCTTTCATGCTTTGGGTGCACTCGCGTCTTTGAGAGCGTTGGGGTTCAGACCTACCACCGAAAGATGAGACTAGTGCACGGACACCGTGATCGACCTGCTATTTTTTGGACAGACAAGGTCGAACACTTTGAGGCTGGCAACAGGAGGTAAAGTACAGAACCCTGTCAGTTGCAAGCGATTCAATGCACCTTGATATTATTTTTCTTGGTAAAATGTATATTGTTTTCAGTTTATTTCGTATTTCTCAAATGTGGTCTCTCAGATATATTTGAAACGGTATGCAGAAGGCATAAAATGTTATTCCATGAATGTTCCATGCCATACGTTCTGGTTTTCACGAGTGTGTTTTAATTATGACTTTCTGCCAGATTTCTGATTAGTCTTGTTTCCACTTTCTGCCTGTTGGATACTGGAGATCCTGTTTCAGCATATCATACACGAGGACATTTTGTTTGGAACGAAGGATGGGCTGAACAAGTTCCGCTAAGGTACTGTCATGTCAGAACAAAATGGAGCAGATTCCCAGTCTCCATGTGCGATGCTGAAACCTGACAAATCAAATGCAAAATTCAAGAAAGTCGTACCAGATCCCCTTCAATGAAATGAAATAACGTTGGGGTATTTGGGGTGTATTCATCACTTATATTAATTGCAAAGTATTTAGCACTTTGTGACGACTTTGAGAACTTAACGAAGACGTATTCAAGGATAAGCAGAAAGTAACCAATTCGCCAAAGTGAAACATAGCTGAAGTATTCAACACAGTGGTGCAGAACCTACAGTAATCGTGTTCAGGACAACGGTACTGGACAGCCAACATACGTTGGAGTAAGTGCCTGCCGACACAAGTTTTGTCTTGGAATATACAGTGAGCTGCTGTCGCGTTCTGGGAAAGAGGACAGCGAGCCACAGGCTTAAGAAAAAAAAAGTCACGGAAGACAGGAGCAATAACTTCTGGTTCAGAAGGTCGCAGTTGGTTTTCAGAATCGGCTACGATTTTTATGGTTACAAAGGCGGATAAGCGGATTGATGACATAAAGCGCTTAACAGGCTCCACCCCTGAGGACACCGATCTTGTTACATCACAGGAAAAATGTATCCTCACCACCTGCTGTCGCAAACCATACGTGAGAACTAGGTTTGTGTGTGAGGCCGAAAACGGATCTGCCCATCCTGCAAGACTGTACTAATGACCCCAGAGGTCAAAGATTGTGGCACAGCACGTGCAGTGGCATGGTTACACCCAGGCAGCACGGCTGATCATCACGTGCCTGACGCGTGAAAATCTTTCTCTCCTTTTCCTTACTGCTAATTACGCAGAAATAGCAATATTATTCATGTAGAAGTTCTTAATTATGTATGAGCTGTCTTGAGTTTATGTTAAATGCAACCAGCATACGATATTGTTTACAGAAGGGGGTTGGGTGGGGAAATGCCTCCGTCTTGTGTGGCTGACTAAAAAAAGAGTGTGAAATTCCACAGAGACAAATGGGGACAAAGTGCTCATGATTACAACCCTTGTTTTATTGCAGTGATCAATGGTAACATCTTTAGCCAGGACAGACGGTGAATACGCTTCATTTTCATGGTGAGTGCAGTTGTAACAAAGATTATATAGAATCTTCGGTTGTAGCACTCAGGTACAGAGCATCAGCATTTATGCATTCTAATTAACTGACAGCCAAAACTTTGAAGTTCTGACAATAACAACACAACCAGCTCTTCATTCTGCGTCAATTACCTATTACCAATTTATATGTAATGTTTAAATCCACGAAGGACACAACGTTTTATAATACTAGCATATGTATTTACCAAGAGCATTTTTGACGAGAAATACTACAAACACCATCACTTAGTCACATTATTATATAGATCACGTCAGTTCTTTTTGAATGAACATTCTGCGAACCTGAAATTTAGTTCTTGCCATGCCCACAAGCGAATATCTTATTTTGAAAAGTATATACTGTTGGAGAACTGTTTATCTGTCCTACAAGTGAGTGTGCCAGCCAACACGCTGTGGGGGGAAAACCATCAGAATATCGCTTTGAAAGATTTTTGAGTCTCCTGTGTGCAAGTCTGCGCATGCGTTAGGGTGAGTTGTAACGGTATGTATCAACCAGCGTAATTTGTCAGTCAAGAAAAGGCTGAGGTTATATCCATATTAAGGAATTCTTTATTTTTTGCGCACTTTTCGCGTTTTTCTCAAGCACAAGGGTCGAAGTTTGGTACAAAACTATATAGTACAAACGAACAAGTAATATACAAGTGAAAAGAAATAGTATACAAGTGCCGATTTTCTTTAAGACAACAAAGTCTCAGTAAACTAGATCTTCACACAGGATATAGGTCTGGGATTTAGGGACCAGTCAGGTGGCTAGCAGAGACCTCAAGACTACAAGCCTCCACGACAACTTCCGTGGGTTAGACCCTACTTAGGACTGGACACCCCTGTGACTGATAACCAGAACTGCGGCACTTTCAAGATTGAAGACTGATGACCATCGCAAATTGTCTTCTGTGGTCGACTTTTTTGACGATTGTGTTGAGGCCTCGTGTCATAAGGGGTAAGTATCTGATACGTTGTATTAACCATCGTTTGCCGGTTTTTATATCCTCTTGAATCCTTAAGTGTGTGCGTGGATACTTACTTGCGTGCATAGGTGCGTGTGTGCATGCGAATGTGTGAATGTGCGTGTTACTACATACATGTATTTTTAAAAAACGTGGACGGGATCCTTAGAGCAAAAGTACTAAACCACGCTGTGATCATTTGAAAAGTGTTGCCGACACTGCCTTCAGGGCGAAGTTATCTCTGAATCCGGCCTAAGATGACGAAATTGTTCAATTCCTACCATCGTTTGTGTGCACTTTTTTTGGTGATGAGCTAAATGAACACGTTTCACCAGGTCTCTGCACAGCGAATGAAAACGAGTGAAAAGAACGAGATATTGTGAACAGCTGAAAAAGACAAGAACAGGAATGAATGCAAATGCAATTCACATTTGTGCACTTGTTTAATCTCACGTCATTATACACTGGAAAAGATATTTGTCTTTAAGGGCTATCTGAAATTTATGAGCTTTTGTATGTACATTTAATTAAAAGACGCGAACGCTTGTACAAACATGCCTACCCATTTCACATATCTTTAATTATAAGAACATCTGTTTCTCGAGACTTGACAAAAGGATTATCTTTGATTACTGCTGAACAGCGTGAAAGGGATTGCTGCCCCTTAAAAAGGCCACCTGGTGCTATATGTTTGCTGATGATATAAATTTAACGAGAAACCAGCGCAGGATGAAAGATGGACCTTGAGAGGGTGTGAGATGGCTGTCGATAGCAGTTGATATACAAAGGAATTCAATCATGGCGACGAAGATGACTGAAGTGCTGTAGTGCTGTTTAGCGTTTGGTCTGTGGTGCGTGCGATCAGCGAGCAAGCCTGGAGTTTGTTTGTTCGCGTCCGAGAAAGTGATGTAAGATCACAGGAAATATTACGGTAGGATCAATAAAATATGAGACTCAGAATATAATAAGTCTTTGAAGCTGATATTAAAAGTAGCGAGTAGGCGAGAAATTTGAAAATATACACGCGCTCACGTGGCTATAATAAGAGAGAAAAAAGCAATGTTGATAATAAGTCAGTTTTCGAAACATTTCAGGATTCAAAATAGTTAAAACTTTCTGGATGAATTAAGTATCAGGATTGTTTCCAGTTTATAGCAGTCGCTTTTGTCTGGTTTTTAAAAACTAGCCGGAAAGGAGAGGCCGGATGAGCTGAATGGAGCAGTGATTTCTTTAAAAAGAACTAGCCCCCTTGAGCAGTCCCATTCAGAATATTTTTGTCCCTCTCGGCATCATCTCGTTGTACCCATGCTCCATCGAAGGTGCTGCCAAGACGACGAAATTACAGCCATGTGGCATCCCCGGATGCGTTCTATGACGATTCGGTCGATGTTCAGCTTCCGGCGCCCTCCCAGCCCATGTCCAAACAGACAGGCTCTGCACCCAAAGTTTACGCCCTACTCGAAGAAGGTCGGTGCAAGGCAGGCCCTTCTGGAAAGATGTTCTAATCAAAGACCCAAATGCGTTCTTCAGATGCGCCATTTGTGAGTTAACGACACCACCTGTTTCGTAGTTGAGGTAGTTTATATTTTCGTTCGCGTCGATTTTTCTTACACACAAAATTCCCACAGTGCCCGTCCATCTTCTATACTTAATATTTAATGCATTGCACGAATATAAAATGCTAAAAGTACATAACTGGCATTCGTCCATAAAAAATGAAAGACATTTTTAGAAACCTGGGCATAATGTCAAATGAAAAGAATATGAATCGCTAAGCGAACCGAAAAAAGTGCATGTCTGTATGAGCGATGTGACCCAGAAACAGAGACAAACATTTATGGTCTTGAAAAACTGAACCGAACAACAGCATCTGATCTCTATATTAGGTAACAAACGCAAGATTAATCTGTCGGTCGATAGTAAAGTGAGATTGATGGCAGATCTGTAGATCCACCTTTAAAGTTGCTCTTTTTAGATACAGATGTTAAAAAAATAATGACTGCGTTTCAGTTTCAGAGACGTGAACAGAATTAAATATATGGAGAAGGAAACCAAATATTTTTTTATAAAGCTTTAAGAACTTTCATATTCTAACAAAAGAGGTTCTGATGTCTCGTAGGCTGTGAATATCCAAAGTTTGCCTGTTTGTCGGGTTTGTTGCTTGCGTCATACGTCGATATAAGGCTAATCCTTGTTAAAATCTGACCTCTGACTGCACTTGAAAACGACCTTGTGCGTAGACTCTACAGTCTCGTGCAGTGTCTATGACTTTCTCCATTAATTTTTCATCCCTATTTTCATCCACGCTTTTGTCTTTCCGTTTCAGTGCAGACTTTATCAATAATTTTATCTTCACTCGATTCTTTCTGTGCATAAAACGGCGCAGCGGAATGCCCCCCATTTCTCGGGTTTCGCTCTTTTCGCGATGGAGCAATTCCTCAAGTTTCCATCGTCTGTGTTTCAAGGAACGGTTTAAAGATAAACTCAAGTGAAGTACCAAGGTTACAAATAAATAAATAATGTCTTCCCATCGTGCAATGTTGTTGTTTGCCAGAAGAAACCACACGGTGCAGAGCGCAGATGTTTCACTAGCATCAACAATCTGTGGGCAAAGTACAGCAACCTTACTAAATGCAGAAGCGCTGCAGACGGACTCTGTAGCCATGCGCGCGCACCCAGCCGAACGTCACAGAAGCTGGTCCTTCACAGTAGTTTGAGACTGTGGACGAAAGACATCCGCGTCCAGCCGCCAGAAGAGTTCAGTATAGTCGTTCTTTAGAGTCGCGAAACCCAGTCTAATCTCTGATGTTATACATGTTTTCCCCCTAAAATTAATGCAGTGTGTAGACAACAGAGAGAATTAACCTAAGCTCCGTCTTCAAGGCTGCTGGTGCAGTTACGTATTGTTGTTTTCGACTCGTGACTTCGGTAATAACACAGCAGGTAATTAAAGAAGTCTTTTTTATATTTCATGTTGATGATCTTATAGTTCAAATGACCATTGTCAACACTGCCAAGTAAGCTGAATTTCCATGCTTCTATCCATTTTTTTTCGGATATCGCTTAAAATTCTTCTACAAATAAAACACTCTCCAGTGTAAAATATTTTTTTACATATTGTTTCACTTTTTACACTGACAGTACGTGACACAATTGACATGAAAGGAATAGGTCCCAAATGATCATTGTTAGAAATATCTATTAGACGTCTGTTTGAGAGTAAATATCTTTGTTAAACCTCTACGAGGTTGTTGTTGATTCTTAAGTTTGTTTTAGCAGGTTTTTTAACCATCCGTTGGTAGGCAATGCTGGTCACGTTAGAAAAACGTGAGATATACCAGTCTAATAAAAGAGGTTAGAAAAACAAGAGAAAAAAGAAGGGGATGATATCGTTAGTTTAGGACATAAATATAAATTTTAATAATGAGCTGAACGATGCTAGCAAGTGCTGACAAAGACCTAGAACTTTAGGACGGTGTATAAAACTTCAAAACTCTAGAGGACATAAGCTGTCCACCATCTTCTACTCTGCGTTCGGTGGATACCATCGTAAACCAGACAGCCCCATCCCCATCCCCCCACACACAGAACTGGAGCTGGAATTATGTTCAGCGCTATGTTGCACTTACCGTGTGCATTTACACTTATACGACCATAAGAGCGGTCGCAAGGACTGTAATCTACGTGCAAATTTATGTATAGAGGAAACTTTGAGACGCTCGTGCAGCCCTCCAATTTAAGAGCGTCTGGGGTCTGTTTCTTCCTATTATCATTTCAGGTGTTCGTTGCAGGCGTCACCTTGTGTCTACCGTGTATCCTCCGAAGCTCTCCATTATCATACAGCAGCAGAATGAAAGAATCACGCCAGCAGCGCGTGACAGTGAGAAGCAATAATAATGTGCATGTGACGCTCTCGCTACTCTCAGACATAGGGCCACCGTTTAGCCCCCGGATTCAGATCGAGAATTAGTTTATAGACCGCCGTGCTGAAGCCAGGACGTGCTCGTTGTCTTATTCGGGTCTTCTGATTGCTCCCCTTGTTAAGATTATCTTTAACCCTGCGACTGTGCTGGTTAAAAAAAGGCAGCAAAATTTCAACGAAATGTGACAATGCTTCTACTGCTGTTGGCATAGTAACCTACTCTCTGCATTGTACCTGCAGCTGCTTACACAGGCAGAACGTGGGTCAGCTAAACACAGGCAGACAAATGCACAGACAGTTAAGAAGCATGCAAACAGAGGGACAGTGTGAACACTTTAAATCCAAATTTGCAGCCGTAACAGAACGCTCTGGACGAAATAGTTGTACTTGAGTTAAAGTTGTTACACTTAGGTAAGGATTGTACTAACCCAGACGATTTCTGAGTAATTTGGCTTAGTTGTACTTATGATTCACTTTTTAAAAATTATTTAATAGCTGCCAACAGCGAAAGCATCTTCCTGCATGCGTGAGTTTTCGCATTTCGCATTTGATTTAATGGCGTAGGTATAGTATATTCATTGTCAAATACAGGCACAGACGTGAAGCACTGTATATTCAGGTAGCTTTAAATAGGGGTAGCCTGTTATCAACCCAGGCCTTACATGGATTCCGACTGTTATAGAAACAGATACTCTATGGATGTGAGCGCTGAATCATGTTATAATTAAAATAAAGCGATGACAATCCTTTAAAAATGGGAGAAAGAGTAAGCACGAGTAGCTGAGGGCCCAGCAAACGTTTGTGCAACCCATTTACTGCAGGTGGTGCAGTAAGCCTTATAGTGTTCTAGAGTCAGAAGGCTATACGGTTTCCATTTCAGCAGACGGCCGGAAACACTACTGTCCTGACGGAAGCCGAGTCGGAGGTCCGCACGCCGCATTCCAAGATACAGAAGTAGGCCGAAAGAGCGAGGAAGCTGGGAACAGACACCAGCTTGTGAGAGAGGGCGAGACTGGATACAGGGCTGGACAGTGGACAGGGTTTTCCTGAAGACGCTCACATGAGAGAGAGGTGACCCCGCCTCGTGCATCGTCCGTGCAAGTTATTTGTGATCGAGGGACGGCCAGTCGGAAAGCTGACTGGGCTGGCGAGTGCGTCCATGTTTGGTCTGACCGATGCCCGCCGGCACCTAGACACGCGCAGGACCCTGATGTCTAGCCACGTCAGCATGCTCGGGGTCCCAGCAGGATCTCCGGGATCTGGGATCCAGCCAGAACCAGAAGCCGACGAAAGTTTTCTTTACCCGGACACGAACACGCCTCACGTGCGCACGGGTGGACTCTTTCTCCAGGAATTCGAGTTCGGTGGCGTTGGCGCTGGTGTGGATGGACTGGTGTCGAGCGGGGAGGCGGTGGCGGGGTCGTCACCGTCAGCGTGGTCGGTGGAGCAGATCGGCGGGGTGGCGGCTGTGGCGGTCATCGTGCCTTTCATCGTCGTCAGCAACCTGCTGGTTGTCGTCAGCGTGGTCAAGTGCAAGCGACTGCAGGTTCCCACTAACTACTTCATTGTCTCGCTGGCGGCTGTCGACATTTTCGTGGGCCTCGTCACCCCGTTCGTCATTATGGTGGAGATCTTACCTGTGCAGGTGAGACCTCGCGGATTGTCGCCCCTTAAAATCCCATTAAGCATTTCTTGCTCGATTTCAGTAAGACCAACTTACATAAAACCACAGTGTACTGTCCGCATTTCTGCCGCCGTGACTCTGCTCATGCAAACTGACGTATAACAAAAATTAAAATATCGATCAGATTATAAAATTTCAGGTAAAGAAGAGTCTGAAACACGTACAATTGTAGTTTTCAGTAGAAAGAATACAACTAGTAACTGCATATCCCCCTGTTTTAACTGCTTACTGCAATCCTTTTTTCTGCCTGGATTTATGTTGTTTGTTACTGCTTAACATCTAAAGATATTTATCATTCATAACGATATCTGTAGAAATGCGATATATTGCCATCAAAAGATATGTTTTGTAATGAAATATTAGAGTAGGTACACGAAGAAACCGTCTAACGAATGTTGTGAAATTGCAGTTCTCTGACCTCGCCCTCTGTCTGGCGCCTAACCGCGTGTTGCTGACGGGGTGTGGAGTCTCCGTGTTAACGCTAGCCACCATCGCTTACGACAGACACACGGCGCTGGTCAGTCCGCTGGAGTACGTGTCCGTCATGACGCACCGCAAGATCGGCCTGCTGGTGGCCTTGACCTGGCTGTACTCCACGGCCATCGTGTGGGCGCCGCTTCCGGTCGGATGGTACTCCTCCACCCCACCGCGCGGCGACCTCGAGATTCCGGCCAACGGCGCGATGGCGCATCGCGACGCTATCGTCTGCTCCTTCAAGCTGCTGCACGACAACGCCCACATCTTGTTCCTCAGCGCCATCTTCGGGCCGGCCTGCGTGGCCATCTCCGTCTGCTACTTCCGCATCTACACCGTGGCCCGACACCACGCGCGGGCCATCGCCGCTGTCGAGTCGTCGGTGCAGTACAACTTGCGCATCCGCTCCATCATGAAGGACGCCAAGTACTCCATGACCTTGGCCTTGGTCATTGGCGTTTTCCTGGTCCTGTGGCTGCCCTACCTTACCTGCCTCCTGGCGGAGGTGGTGAGCAGCGTGCAGGTCAGCGCGTGGCTGTGGAACTACCTCACGCTGCTGGCCGTTCTCAATAGCGGCCTGAACCCCTGGATCTACGCCTACAAGAACAACGAGTTCCGCGCAGCCTTCAGAAAGGTCTTCAAGGACTTCTGCGCATGCGCGGTGGGTTACGGCGACGGCGCCCTCTGCTTCCGGAAGAACCGCCGCTCCAGCACAATGCCGGACCCCAGCATGCATCGCTGTTCTACCTCCACCGTAATCACCAGCGCCACCTTCGTGTCCGGCAGCTCTTCGCGACATAGCCGCAGCTCCGCCACGACGTGCGGCAGACTGTCGGACGTCTCGTGCAGTCTGACGGCGCCGACGACTGGCGAGGTGCCCGGCAGAGAGGACAGTGGCGGAGCAGGGCAGAAGGTGGATGAAGGAGGGCGCATCCCAGCATGCCTCGGGAACAGCGACGCCCTTTCTGCCTGCGAGGCTCGCTTCGTGGAGCCACTCCCCATCGATTACGTCGCCACCCAGCGGCGGACTTCCGACACAACGGAGCAACGCGTGTCCAGTCTTCTCAGTGCGGACTCCAAAGCGTTCATCGCAGACCTGCTCAGTCTGTACCTCCACCACTCGGTCATACATCCGGAAGTGTCCAGTTCCGAAGAGGACGGGCACAACGACTCAGTGGACACCGAGGTTACGACCCATGATTTGGCTCTTCCTGTAGACAACTTGATAGTTTAGAGACATACACGTGTCAGACTATTGAAGACACCTTCCCTAAGCGTGCTTGAGAGTGTTTAATTAAACTTATTAAGCTGCTGCTTTCAGAATATTGGCCATAAACCTTAAAAACAGAAGAAGCATGCCAATATATTATTTATACCACCTGTGATTCTTGTGCCAAAACGAAGACGCATACAATCAACATCAATTCCCGCAGGCAAACCGTAAGCGGGAAAAGAAATAACTACTTTTTATACAGCTTTGTATGCCGCTTGGATAATGAATATTAGGCCCTACTATGTGAGGTGTGCTTGCGTTTCGATCGGAATAAATTTCGGAAACACAGACACGTCTAAGACAAAACATTGAAGATGCTTTTGCAGTGTTGCGATTCATACCTGACTGACAAACTTTCGTCCAGGCTGTGTAGCAAATTGCGTGAAGGTGCACGTTTACGTAGGTATACGCACATTTTCAGGCAGTACCAAACACTTCGTATACCTATGTGTGAGTGCAGTATAATGTTTCGATAAATTCGTGCATTCGTGTGCACAGTGGAGGCGTTTTTAATGACTGCTGTACACGATAATACTCCTGTGAGTTCACAATCAGTGTACCTACTATACTTCCGTCCAGAGGATCGAGTCCTCGACAGTCTGATCACGATCACGCAGAAAACATTTTTTTTACTGGAGTGTTTTCAAGCAGCTACGACTGTCTCCTTCCCCAAACAGCCCCTGTAATGTGAGACCTGAGATTGGATACATTTTCAAACTCTCACAGCTATGACAACGTTTTAATACTACGTTTTCAAACAATGTTGTAGCAATGTCGGATTCTTCTTAATCTTCCACTGGTGTAATCTGAAGCACCGTTCTCTCTGTCTGCCTCCCTGCCTGCCTGCCTGTCTGCCTGTCTGTCTGCCTGTCGCTCATTCAACCATGCAGACTAATACCACGCACAGGTATTCAGACGCACATTCTCTCTCTCTCTCTCGTCTTTTCATCCCGGTTGAGGCGACTCTTAAATGGCCTCCTTGTTCTATAGCTAGATTGTAATTAGATGAACAGATGTGACAATCAACTGTGCCTGTTGGCCTAACCAAGTCAACTATTATATAAAGCCGCCTCTTTGTTCAAGCGGCGGATAATAAAAGTTTTCGTAAAATATAATGATGATTTTTCTTCTACTTCTAAGCTTATTCCTCTGTTGTGCTGTGAGCTGCTGTACTGTGTTAGCTTTGTGCGTTTCTGTGTGCACGTGAGTGTGTGAGAAACTAACGTGTGAACTATAAGTGAGTAATGGCTGATTGAGAACATGAGCGAGTGAGTTATAAGTGCGTTGACCAACCAAAATATGACAAAATGTCATAATTATGGTACAATAACTGTTTCGGAAACATAGTTATCTGCTCGGGATGTTAATTCTTCTCTGGAACAGAAGTGTTTCCCTTACCTATTCGTGAAAACAACATATATCTTTAGACAGGATCAAATTTACATAAAACTTTCCGGACCAGAGATGGTGGTATGGAGATGTGCAAGTAAATGTGCCAACCTTCTCTCTTCGTATCTTCATGTCTGTCTCCTGTATTCATACATTTAAATACCTATATATATAATATTGTCCAGTTATCCTTACACTCAGGACTGAGCTAATATAAGCTTGCTCATTGCTCAGTTCTCTAATCTTTTGTTCACAATATTACATCATATAAATACGGCAAAAACTACAATTGAAAAGTGGCAAACAATAGTATATAAACGTTCTGAAATAGAGAAGTCAGCTAAGTATAGCTAACTCGTGCACCATACTGCAACAAAAAAACAACAACAACAACAACAAAACACGACAACTAAGAAGTTTTCCTAGACAGAAAACGGTGGTCACTCGTTCCCCTCTATTATTGTAACAGCAATTGTGTCAAAACACAAAAACGGATGCGGTCTTGCAATGCATGCCCATTATACACCATCTGACTATGCACTTTGACTCCCATTCCCTGCCTCCCCCCCCCACCCCCATGCCACCCAAACATCGAACGCTTTCAGAGCCCAAGAATCACGCATCAAGTCTCAATAAGGCGGCCACGAGTACTCCAAAGTCAAATAAAAGGGTATGCCATTTAAATTAAGAAATCGGTTCCATCCACCATGCAATGTACTTATGTCAGCTCAATGCAACACATAAGTGATCGCATGGCGTTAGCTTGAGCATAAAGATCTAACCCTAAGAGGTGGAGGTCCTTTTCTGGGGCGTCGGGAAGCTAAGAAGAGTATTTTTATATCATTTTCTTGTAATGTTACTCTGATAATCTGCGGGGAGAGGGCTGGGGAAATAGCGAAGTGTGCCGAATGGAGCGAAGACTATACATCCTGTACATTGTGTGGAACAAGACCACCTCTGACTTTATCTTGAGACTAACATAGCCACCATGAATCTATCTATAGCTATGTAAACGCCTTTGTAAGTATTTCCGAAGATGCTTGAATGCGCATCTTGTGGACAGCTAGCACAAGCGAGAGTGCCAGGGTGGGACGTGACGACAGGAACTCTGTGTGTCGTACCGATAGGAGCCACAGCTGGCGGGGAAATATCAGGGCAGCCATGCAGAATGCTGATAGAAGACGTCATTACATCAATGTTGCACAGCAGGAAGCTATCAGCACCCAGTGACCCTGCCAAATGTATATAGCTTACATCGTGAATATTAATAGCTCGTCGAAATTTGGCGAGTTGTAGCTGCATGGTGTGAAGCTGTGGATGGCCGAGTGGTTATAGCGCGGGCTTCCGAACCCGAAGGCGCGGGCCTAGGCTGGTTCGAACTGCAGCACACTATATAAGCTGCTGATGGGCACCTGGCCTCGTGGATTAGGGAGGTAAGGCAGCGAGGGAAGGGAGATGGTCACCCGGCCCACCCTTCTCATAGCTTCTACAGCTATAGATGCTGGCCCGACACGTGGTCTCCAACACGACGTACAAGGACTCGGGACATCGATATCTTTCATGCTGACAACCTCAACGTCTACCAACAAACGAACAATTTCGAATGAAACAGTCAGCTTAATTAACGAACAAGTAAACGAACGGACGAACCCACTAAGCAGCCAACCAACCAACCGACTAAAAACAATGAGAACGAACGATCAAATCGCCCAGCTAACAGTCAACAAAAACTTGCGAAACTTCACGCGCTGTGAAAGCTACAGCTATAGGCGCCGTCCCTATTTTTCTTCTCTCAGCTGTCGAGTGTCGACTTCATTATTTAGAGTTGTTTTGGCTTTGATTGTCCTTTGCTGAAGTTGAGCTCCTCCTTCAGCTTGACAGCGGTCAGGTGGATGAATGCAGTCGGATCAGCGGTACAATGATCGATCGAATCTAGTGCTTAATCGAGTTTGATCCACAGTGTAATCAAAAATATCACCCTCGCGATGAGGTGCTTCGTGTAGAGCATAATTGCTCAGTTTTAACGTCGTTACGTTTTTTCGGGGGGGGGGGGATTAAATCTCAGATTGTCTGATAGCTTAATCTCAAAATATACCAAACATCAAAAACCAATGTTTGGGTGCTGGGGGGGGGGGGAGAGCTGTAGCTATGAGGAAAATTCCAGCTGGAATGTCATGAAACGGTAGCATAAAGTCCTGTGAGGAGCTATATATATATATACTTAATACAAAGTGACAAAAAATGCCAGTAATTTCTCTCGATCGGTAGATACGTGAGAGCTTGTAAAATCAGTAGTTTGGCTCCCTGGGAATGGGACTGTAAAAATGTAAGAACCAACAATAATTGTGGGCTCAGTGAACCCTCAAGCCTTCATGGAGGTAAATCCGGGATCTGCTTAATTCATCGTTGTCGGCTTTGCAATATGTTCGGTCGTTTGGATATAAAGTGTTTTGACTTATTGGCAAATATGGGGTTACCATGGATTTTTACTTTTGTTTTTTTGTTTGTTTTGTTTTGTTTTTAAGGAGCATAAATACAAGCTAGTCCGATCAGGGTGCAATCATTAAAATTTAATCGAATGTCTTTGGTTTGGATTGGTGAAACATACATTTGTCAGAGTTGCATATTCGTAAGCTATTCGTTGTGACAATTTTAGAGCAATGGCTGGCACTTACAGTGTATAAGGTGGGGCTGTAGCCCTGTAGATTTGTTTTCTAATGAACAAGAAGCAGATTAAATTTCCTACTGCAACTGTTTCTCCTCAGCAGTTCGTGAGAACAGGGGAAGTAAACGATATCTGTTTGCGTTTGACAGTGGCTTCCCGTGCCGTCCCATCTGGCTGTGCGGTGCTACAACAATGGCTGCAGAAGCTTTAGGAGGAGGTTTGACACGTAGAGATGCCTCTCCGAAGCTGTCATGAGAGGTGACTGGAGAATCTATGCTCAGATATTAACCGTTGATCGCCAGTAGGTTTTTGCGGATATGCTATTTGATTTACACAAACAAACACTGATATTCATTCGATATGACTCACAGTTGGTATTTTCGTTCGTGTAACTTCAACCTGTAATACTAATAATAGTGTAACTAAAGACTGAAAGTGAGCCGTGTGAGTGAACAGAGAAAAGGCGATCGGCCTCATCACAGCGCCGAGCAGCATGCTAACATCAAGACATCATCGTATATCAGTGAAGATATTTAAAGTTATTGATTCCGGAAGAGGTAATTTCAGAATTTTGTTTTGGTGTGTAACTGTGTTCGTTCAAGTCTTTGTTAGACTTCCAGTTTGATTTAGAATTCAGTTCAGAGTTCTATCACTGTCAGTTGTGTCAGGGTGAAATAGTTTCCTCGAGCAACCACACTGCCCCAGAGATAGTTTCATCTGCTATGTTGAAGACTGTTTTATTTTTATATTTTCTGAACATTTAGCATCATTCGAAGGGTGTGTTTTTGGTTGCTGGTGCATACGCGTGCATGCATGCAATAGAGGGGTCAAGATTCAATCTTTATTTTAAATTATATTCGTTGTTTACAAACTCAGATATTCTAAGACTTAAAAGTATAATGCAGGTGTATTTCAATATACTTGTCACTGCATACTGGAAATCTAACTGAAGAAGTTGTGTTTAGAGATAAAATGTCTTCTTCCTACTCTCTCTCTCCTCAGTCAATGATAGTGTTTATTTTTGGATCAATCAAATTTCTGTGGGACATTTTCCCTTTGGATTAGAAAAAAGCAAACTGTTAATAACAGTGTTATTGTTAAAAGATTTCATTGGGCTGTCACAAGCAAATACTTTACAGCCAAAAAATGATGTGATTTTGGGCATACTTAATATTTAAATAGTAACTAAACTAAGTCATGAAACGGTGCTCTGTTGTCTGATTTAATGCACCAGCATGGCACAGCCCTAAAACAAACACTGATGATACCTCCCCACCAGTGCTTCTTGCCACACAGACACACACCATGATGCTGTGACTGTCACTATTTCTGCATCATGCTGATCTTTGTATTTTATATCATTTTCAGATTGGGGTCATTACCAATAATAACTTGTTCAAATTAGCTGAGATATATCACCTACCATTTTCCCCCCTTAAAAAGAAAACATGTCAAACGTCATTCCAATCGTGTCCTCAAGTCCTCCGCCTCTTGATGACAACCCATCATATGGATGGCCAGATGATGATGATGATGATGATGACTTTGGGAACTTTGCCAGTGCTCCATACACAGGGGTTTCAAGCAGTGGTGACTCACTGACAGCATGTGAGTTTGATAATGACTGGTCTCAAGTCAACACGCAGTGTACTTCTGATTCTGACCAGAGTAGAGAACACACACCTGCCAAAGATGAAATCAATCCGATGGAAGAAGGGAAAAAACCAGCAGATTGTCAAAGTGAGACATCACATAAAATGGCTGTACCTAACCATGTTGAAAATGGCATGGATGAAAGTGAAAAGGAATGTGACAGTTTTGCTGATTTCTCAGCTTTTGGGGGTGTCAGTAGCAGCAAACCGACCGTGGGTTCTTTGCCCCTGAAGATTCCAGGAGCATATGAAGAGGAAGACGCAGAGGCAGATAAACAAATAGACCTTAAGATAAATGAAGAGTGTGGTGAAAAGAACGTGACCTTTTCTCAAACAGGAGAGCCTGGCATGCATGAATCCACAACGGATTCTGGCTTGTTCAGCACCGACATGTCACCAGTTCCTAAATCTGACAGCATTTTGTCAGACTGTGACAAAAATGTGCCATCAGAGGATGAAACCTTTTCAGATCTACCACAAGATGGCCAGCAGGTCAGCAGTAGCTTTCATGAAGAAGACAATTTCAAGCAAGTGGAAGCAGTTGATGATGTTGCCAGCGTGGGGACCTCAGGGCTGGGTGACAGCAGCGGGTCAGTCACCCCAGAAACAATGCTGAACAGCACTAGTCTAGAGGAATCTGCACCATCAAAGCTTTCTCACCAGTCATCAGAAGAATCAGAAGAATCAGAAGAAGTTCAGGCACCTATATGTCATGGTTCTCATCTTTTGCCTGAAAAAGCAGAGGTGGGGTTGGAAGACATCCTGAACCACGAACAAAGAACTGTCACTAGTGAAAAAAACTCTAATGATATAAGCTCCAATCTTCCTGTAGGAGACAAGCTGGGAGATTCCAAAACTTCAGAGATTGAAGAAATGGGTAATCTTTCTTTAGGAGGTGAGTTGGCACAGGTCAGTGCTAATGAGGCAGAAGGCAAGGAGCCTTCTGTTGTAAATGACAGTTTTGAAAGCAGTTCACATTCATATCAGACGTGTGAAGACTCCCAGTCCACCGAAGGGAATGGCACAGAAATATCAGGATGTGAAAGGGATCTGTCTTTGCCAGCAGAAAGTACTGTACCGAACAGCTGCTGTGTGAGCCAAACGTTTGAGGAAAAATCTATGGATGTGATTCGTACTAGCAATGCACTTTCAGAAAGTGGTGATGATGATGAAGAGTGGCCAGACTTTAAGAACTCTTTTCAGCACAACTCAGACCCTGAAGATTTGGTTCTGAAGGTAAGAGACATCAAAGATGAACATGAGGATAATTCAGAGGACTTTGATGATGACGGTACTTTTGGTCAGTTCTCATCAACGTTTAATGATGCAGATTTCCAGAAATCTGGGAATGAGGCTGAGAGAGAATGTGAGGTGGGTGAGCAGCCACAGTTTGATACCAAAGAAGCTAATGGTTGCATTCAGACTGAACTAAGAGGTGTCAGAGAACCTGGAGATGGTGAAGACGACGATGAATTTGGCGACTTTAGGGGACCATGCAGCGAGGAGATGTCAGAAACAGAGAATCCCTCTGCCCTCAATACCTCCCAAGCAGTCAGAGAGAAAACAAAATTCGATGACGAATTCACTGAGATGAAGTCGGAGCTGGAAAACAGTTCAGCCCAGAATCAAGCAACTGATGATTTTGGTAAATTCTCTAGCCAGACTACAAATAATCTCTGTGAGGATAATGCTGGCTTTGGGGACTTCAGTGGACAGCAGGCTGTGAGTGGGGACAGCTCGGACTGGGCAAACTTCAGTGAGCCTGAGAAAAAAGAAGATAGTAATATGGATAGTAAGAATGAGCAGGATCCCAGCTCAGTGCTCCAGGGGACATCAGAAGGAAGTTCTGCGGCAACACATTCTACAGTAAGTTTTTGTTTCTGCAGATCTCTTGGGACATTTTACATAGTACATCTACATCGGTACTTGTGATCTGTAATATACTTTTTTGATTTTAGTCCAGTTTGTATTTCAATATGGATATAGTAAATTGTGAGCAAACATCTAAATGGTTCTCCCTCATCGAATTTTTTTTTTACAGTGCCTTAGTATTGTGGTATTAATAATCTATATAACTGTGGAGCACATAGCAGCCCATGGTCCATGGAGCCTATCTTAAAAAAAAACATTGAAAATCTCTTCAGAAGTTTATATCCAATCTATTAGTCTTTTGGGCTTCAGCCTGTTTAATTTAAAGGGGTTAGATTGCCTGCTCTTTCCCACACCATTTTTACAAAACTGTGGAAACAGTTCTCATTTCTAAACATAAATTTTAGCTTCTTTCTGACAAAACTGTGCAGATTAAAGGGAATAGACTTCTCAGTGCCCTAGCCAATTGCTTTCCTGGAAATGGAGAGGAGCCCAGAGCTTTGGGAAATGATCAGAATGCCACAGACGGCAAAGATGGGGTTGGAGTACTGGAGACAATCATACGGTTTGGACTCAACTACAAAGCAGCCACTCAGCAGACCTGGCAGGTTGTGGAACACCCTTCAAAGTGAGTGGAGCTTGCATCCAGGTTCTGTGCATATCACAGGCTTTTTAATTTATAACCAGTCTGCTTCTAGCATCTTGATGTTGCCCATGCCAAGCTGTTTGCAGAGGAGGTTGGAGAGGGGTGTTGGTAAGACCCCCTAGAGATTAGAAGACCTCAGAGTACTTTAGTACCTATAATATAAACATATGCCATTTCCTGAAACTGAATAGTATTTAATAATAAAATACAAGTAAATCTTTAGCATAAATGTATACCATTTCCTGACAGTGAAAGTTTTTAATAAATAATAATTTTAATAAAGTTATCAACATGGAAGTAAGCTGTGTTTTATTATATGATTTCTTTTAATAACGATTGTTTATTAATAAAACAGAAAGGATCCATGGGTAAGACTGTGGAGCCACTTGAAAGACATAGATGGCACACCAGCTGTGGTGTATCAGTGGCCGAAGTCATCCAGCAATTCCCAGTTGTTCAAGACTTTACACATCGATACACAAAACATGGTCAGTATTTGTCGGTCTTTGTGCTAGCACATTCAATTTCTTTTTCTGCAAGTGAGGCTCTTTAGTGATAGGAGAGACATCAGCCATCACTGCTAAGTAATCTGTGTGCTTGTAAGTGCAAGGAAGAAGGTGAATAAGCTGAGGTACAGGAAAGATTCCTGTGTTAGTGTGTGGATGTGCCTGGAAATATTTGCACACTGGCCTGTACATATGTGTGCACATTACCAGAATGACATGCTCTTTTTCCCCCACTTTTGGAATTTCGTGCATGCCACTGCATTTGCAGCATTATTTGCAACAGGTTTCTGTTTCTAAATTTGGGTTTTGGTTTATAAGTAAGTTCATGGTGGAAGCAGTGCTGCTGCAAGTGGATTGTGCCTTCGTTTGGCTTGGTGTCCTTCACCCTCAGAGCTTGTAGCCAACAATGTGTGATTATGCTTGGGGGTTTTTCCTCATCAGCTGATTGGCCACAAAAAGCCTGCAGTACCCATCTTTGCGACTGGTCTAAGCCTGCTGGAGCCAATCAGAGGCAGTGGTGGAGAAGGGCAGAACAGAAATCAGCATGCTAGGGCTCTTGGCTCAGCACTTGTTGACCCAAGCTACCAAGAGGGGGACAGATTCCCACAGGTGACATACCTCACACGAAGACATACCTATGTAGAACCAGGTGCATTCAAGAGCAAGGGTGCACCGGAAATTTAAGAGGAGCATTCAGGAAAGTCACTTTGAATGCTTTAATTTAGTACACAATATTCTGACCTCAGTTTGTAGACATCCTATTTCCTAAAATATTTCTCATTTTTCTGGGGGTAGGGGGTGGCCTTAGCCACAACTCCCGATAAAAATACATGTACGTCATTTACTTCTACCTTAGCTGGATTTTTGAAAACACAAAATTGTAGACATTAACATTGAAACATGATGAAACGATGCAAAAAGTATTTTTAATACCATGTCAGTGTGTGTTACTTGTGCTAAAGAGACCAGCGGTTTCAAGGTTTTGTACTGATGTGGAATAGGAGAATTTTTTCCTTGGTTTAATTTTGAAAGTTTCCCAGGTGCGTCCTGAACTGTAAAAATCCATAAGAAGGATTTCTTTTCCAGAACAGTATGTGAAATTCAGAGAATGCGATATGGATTTTTAAAAAAATCTTTTTAAGGAGAAAAAACTCTTCATAGTGGTATTTTGGGGTGGGTTTTTTTTTTTATTTCTCAGATCATGTCCATTAGATTGTTGCTAAATTGTCATGATGAATTATCAGGACAGCTCATGTTGCAGTAGATGAAGTGAAGGTGTATAAAGTCAAGGTGGTTATAAAATTATAAGTTAGTGTGATAGTTTGTACAGCTATAGATACATGAACATGGGCTACCTTGCAGGAGATTCCTGCAGTGGATTTTGATTGGAGCTCAAGTGGTCTCACCAATCCACTAACATGTAAGCTTACACTGTCTTGACTCATTTTAGCACGAGCCTCCTTCACAGCTGAACTTAGTGGTCAGTGCAAGATGTTTTAAATTGTATGTATTCATGCAGCATGTACAACAGTCTGTGTCAGTATTGTTATTGCAATATAAGCTTATAATTATATAGGTGTACATTTTGGTAAATCACAGTGCAAAAGATAGTTTTGGTCTTAGTAAAGCTGGTAAAGATGGAGAATAAAACAGCCCAGTGAATATGTATTCTGCATTTGTTTTTGATCTTATTTCTAATCTTCTATGAGACTAACCTCTGAGGAGGATTAGACCTGACCAAGGAAAGGTTTAACTTATTTCTAACATAATCTAGAACCAAAAAAGTATTAGATCATATCATTCAAAAGTTTAGCTTTTTTTCAAACTTCCTTGAGACTAAGAGGAGAAACAAGGCATGTCATTGAAAGCTCTAAATGACATTTCTGTTTATCTCTGTTTCCCATATGGATCTGCAGAGTGTGATGTTTGTTTGATAGTGTTTCCCATATCGATCTGCAGAGTGTGATGTTTGATAGTGATGATGCACCAATGTTTTGTTCCCTTTTTGTCCAGCACTGCACATTGAGGGCTGTCATCATATGGTTTTTTTTTCTATTTTTGTCACCAGCCAAGAGCCTAGACTTAGATTTTCTTGTTGTGCAGGAGAGTGAAGCTTTCGAAAAGCCATCAGGTAAGTAAGATAATAACGACACATGACTTCTGCTAAATCTGTGTTAGTAATGATGCTCTAACGTTAGTGCTGTGGGTGGAATGCTATTTGCTGTTTCATAATCTGATCTTGGTAAATGCTGGACTAAAATGATTACTGAGATCTGCTTTTTCCAGCTTTTGTCATCTGTTTACTACCCATTTCTGGTTGAAATAAACATCCCACTAACAGATATACATTAGCATGTTACGCAGGCTCCTGATGTTTGTAGCTACTCGTCAGAAGTATTTCCTGACAGAATTGTAACCAATTCACTTCAGTTCTTCAGATTTCAAATACAAAGTTTAGTTGACTTTTTTGTTTTGAATGTCACTTGATGGGGTTCGCTGTCAGTTTAATGTCTGTAGGCTTGTGTGCTTTGCATATTATATTCTGTCATATTGCAAGAGAACAGCACACGTATAAGAAACTGCAGAGCTTCTGATAATGCACAACGGGGTAATTTACGCTCAAAAATTGCTTTTTTACAAAGTGATTCTCAGATTTCAGGCTAGAGGGTCAATTTGACCCTTGGTTTTAAAAGATTACAGAAGCACTGAAGTGGTGTGTGTAAGAAAAACAGCTTTAGAAAGGACAGCAGCATTTGGCTAGACAAAAAAACAAGCGATAGGTTTCCATGATCACTTTGCGTATATTGGCTAGGGTACGTGGGTATTGGGTATGTGCAGGAAATGTATAAAGGTGTGCGACACTAATGCTTTGTGTGCTAACTTGTGTGCTGACCATATAGATGAGTGGGACTGGGGTAAGTTTCCGACTCCAGTTTCTGTTTTCTGGCACTGGGACACTTTTGTCGGGATCCTTTTTTTATTTTCTTTCTTCATAGTTTTTATTTATTTGAAAGGTTGTTCTGCAAGACTAAATTTTTGTTGCCCCTCCCCCTTTTTTGTCAAGAAATGCTGCCCAAACATTTACCATTGGTTTCTAGTTTTCATCTTTGGAGGTTGTGGGTCTAGGTGGATATGCTTATTGATTTATGTTAAGCTTGCATGGGTTGGTCACTTTGTCACTGACTTGCATGACGTTCTGCATGTACCATGATGTAACCCCACCAACCACTGGGCAGCTTTCAACTTTGTAACCAGTCAATGCCGTGGAGTGTTCAGAGAAAGAAGTGGGGCTGAAGCATGAAGCGGGTCTATTCAGGGCAACAAAGTCAGGGTTTGGTGGTGTTATTGTTGCCCAACTATCTGGATGCAAGTGATTTTAGTGATGAAGCAAGTCAAGTTGGTGGGGAATTAAGACTACAGTGTGGTCTCACAGTTGAAACAAACAAAAAAAATAGAAGAAAACCTTTAATTCAGCAACTATTTATTTTGCAACATGTTAATGTGAGGGATAGAGCATTTTTGTTTGATTTCTGTTTAGGCTTTTTTTTCTTTCTTTTTTAATGGTGGGGGGAGAGATTTGAAGCATTATTTGGAGGGGTGAAGAGAGAAGTTGAGTGTGGGGAGCTGATGATTTGGGGTGAATAAAACTGATATATATGAGCTGATGTAAAGGTTGAATATTGAATTTTGCATGCTAAAAGTAATGGATGAACTGCAGTTATGGACATCTGTTTCACGTAATGGTAAAAAATGACATCATGCACTCGAAAGCCTGCCAGGTTGTGCAGTACCACTTTTCTTGTCTTACCGTTTATAACTTTTAAAATGTGCATTATAAATTAGTTTAGATTGTGCAGTATGATTACTAGAAAACCAGGTAACTTCCTTCCATTCAAATGTGAACCACATATAAAAGTAATGTCTAAAAAGGAATCAAAATTACCAATTCAGAACATTACCAGTAGAAGTCATCTGACCCGTTTTCACAGGGATCATTCAGCTACATGTTGCTAGCACAGCCCAGCATCTTTAACTCCCCTAATAAAATTGTATGCACCTGATATAAGGCAGCTTAAGGATAGAATTTTTAAAAAACTCCATTAAAAGTATGGGAGTATAGGGATGTGTATCTGTGTCCAAATTGTTGTTTCTTGAAATGCAAACAGTGAAACACAACTCTTCATGAAGCATGCATGCATCATAAATGATTTTGTGCTTGCTGTGCCTGTCAGTGGCTTATTTATCAGTCTAAATCAAATCAGCACTATCATTATGTTCTTATTTTTGTACATGGTACGCAGCCATTTCCTTGGCACCGTAAAAAAAATAAAATCTTTATGAGGTGGGTACATATAATGAGAGACATTCAAGTTAAAAACTGTCGCAAAATAGCTGCCCTCCATTAACCTGTAGAGTTATTATCTGGCTCAATAAGCTGTAGAAATATATACTGTTTATATTTATATATTATTATTACTGTTTACTCGGCTGTACGGTTACTGTACAGTTTACTAGACTTATCATATGCCTCTCTAAGCTTTAGAGTTATCATACAGTTCACTAAGTGATAGAATTCACAAGGAGAGGTCTGTGGGAAATAACATTTTATCAAACAGTATTTGACTGGGATGACATTTCTGCAGAGGCTTTTTGTCACAAATGTTGGTGCATACCTAGGAAAATCAGTTTATCTGTGCATGTGTTTGTTCATGAATGCAAATCGAAAGCAACTAAATAATTTGTGTGGGGGTGTGTGCAAGCTTGCATGCATGTTGTGGTGCATGCAATAATGCAATTTCAGGAAGTTTAAAAAAATTTGTTAAATGCTTGGAGTAGGAAAAGCATAATAATGGCACACAGCTGATACCAATATGTTACTGCTGTGTGTGTTTATGAACAAATCTGTTGGATCAATCACATCAAGATAACTATTAAATGTGGGCTGGGGTTGGTTTCCCTTCAGTTTGAACTCTCTTGAGGCTGGAGGAAAGACATGTTTGGCATGGTTGGTGCTCATACTGTACAACCCTTATGTGTACATGTTTAGGAAAAAAGATGTGATGAGTTGTTAGGTAGGGAAAGAAAACTTTCATTCTTATTTCACTTGGTTTTTTTTCGCCCCCCCAGTGTTCGAATCAGAACTCTTGGATGCTCCAAGGGCTAGTGTCAAATCTCTGCAGCCTCTGGAGGACATCTTGAAGAGCGTGAAGCCCACCAGCGTCCGTAACCGCAGAGATGACAGCTCAGCCTCACAGATGAGCCCTGAGGCAGCCCGCATCATTGCCAATTTGCCAGACCTGACCTTCATGCAGTCCAAAGTGCTCATGTTTCCAATCAAAAACTGAACCTATGTGCCATGGAATTTGTGTTGCATTCTCTGATGGTTCTGCACAGCTATTCATTCAGAAGAACATAATAGCTGTCAGATCATGCAATGGCTCATTGTTACGGATACAATAAGAGCACATATGCTCTTTTCATGAAAGTGTATGTTTCTCTGTGTATGTGTGTGTGCGCACGCATGTATGCATGCAGCGGTGGGGAGATTTTGTGGATATGTGTGCCACGCATCTTTTTAGCACATTATCATATGTGGTGAGACCAGCCTGTTAAAAGCTGCAGGTTGGCCTGAGAAAGTATATGCTGCATTTAAATAAAACTACATTGCAGTCCAGCTAAAAGCAGTCCTGATTACACAAGAAATCGGTTAACATTGTTGCACAGTGGGCTTCCGACCAGAAGACTCCTATATGGTCTGATTTGATAAAGGTGAAAATCAGCCATGCTGTGTGTGACCAGACGAAACATTTCTTGTGCTGACAAGTAAAAAGATCAGACAGTTAAATGGTTTAGCAAAAAAATTGAGATATTTGGAAAAAAATCAGGTATTAAGAGAGTTTTCCTTTGAACCTCCAACGTCTTTTGCTTGATTTTACAGGCCATGCATAAAATTGCTTAATGTCTACAAAAATTTTGAGAGATAAAGCGTGTATGCTTCCTGTGTACATGATGTTTGGTGCTGCTATTTGTGTTCTGACCAACATGTTCAAATTACATAGATTTCAAGACTAATATTGTTCGTGAACCAAGTTTTTGTGCATTCCATCCAGACTCTTGTTACTGAGATAAACCTGTGATGACTGTGTAAAAGTGAAGAGACACAGTGTTTTATCACTATATTTGGGAGACATTATAAAATTACCATCCATTAATTCTGGGCACACTCTAATACTACTCTGTCTTTTAGTCAAATTTCATTATCGTCATTTGTCTTTGTCTAAAATATTCATGCCTTAGTCTTAGCAATTCTTTCTTCTTTTTGACTGTTGCTGACATCTGTGATCATGATGATTTGGGTTTTTCTGTAAAACATTTGCTTTCTATTGCATATGCACAAGAAAGGGCATGTATTTGTGAAGTGAATATGTTGCTGGTTTGTTTTTCAAGTACGTACAATAAGATTTTTATTGTAGCTCTAAAGTACTTCTAAGTAGTTGTTTTGAATGACAGTGAAATGCAAAAGTTTGATTGCTCTAGTGCAGCCTGCGGTGCAACAATAAAGCAGTTGTCACGAAGGTGGCAAGCATTATAAGTTATGGGTTAGGGTATTGTCTCTGATGCATATGTCTAAAATGTGGAGCCTGTTCACGGCGCCTGTTACCCCAAGATGATGCCTTGCTTACCATGTAAACACCCTAATAAGAAAAAAAATTAATTCCTCTGCAGTGTTAAGTTTTGGACCATCCCATGGGCCAATCATGCATTAAATCAATAAACTGCACATGGTTTCCTGGCTAAGTGGGCCAAGCAGCACATTTTTTTGTTGTTGTTTGTGGCTGTAAAGGCTTTGCCTCTGCAAGCCCACTGAGAGTATCTGATATCCATCGTTTTCTGATGCAAAGGGCAATTTCTCCAAAAATGAATGCTTCTGGGAGGGGCTGTTGTTTTGGTGGGGCACCCTGTTTGTCCCAATTAGAATGTCTTTCTTTGACTGTCCCAGTTTTCTCTGCTTTTTGTGGTCATGCTTATAACCCAGTGACTCGCACATCAAAGGGAGATCACCGGCTGCCTGTGCCAGCTCACTCATCATGGAGGAAAATGGTGGATGCCAAAGACAAAGAGCCGCATCCCAGAAGAAGAATTATAAATGTGATTGATCAGTGCCCTGTCATGTTTTGTTGCTGATGGTCTTAAAGCTTTATTTAAAAGGCGCCACTGACAGCAGGAATGTGACATGAGAGGACAGTGCATCTGGATTATCTGGGAGGTGGGATGTCGGCCTACAGGGCAAAAGATGGGCTCTCCACATGTTTTGCTGACGCTGACAGTAATTTCTTCGTTATTTGTTGAATCCTTTGTTGTGGACGGGTGACAGTCATACTTCTGAAGCTTTTGTTTAATTTTGGTGGATGAACGGCGCCATCTGTGTAACTGTTGACAGCTGATGTGCTTGCTTCATTTTTTAGGTTAGGTTTAATTTCACCGTTCTATTTCTTTATTATTATGTGTGGGGTTTTTATCAGAAGATTTTCCAGAAGTTACTGATGTGCATAGTTAGTGAATGTTTCTGTGATAACCTTGATGCTCTTCATAAAGTTTTGCTTGTGGTAAATTTGGTAACTATAAGTGTTAGGAAAGTCTGTGTTACTCAGAAATTCTGCAGACTGACTTGTCCAGACTTCATGAAACTTTTCAGTTTTTTTTGTTGTTTTTTTTTTGATGGTTGTTTTCTTTTGAGAGGAGGATTAGTTACTGGTTTTGTTATACTTCATAGGAATGGTGTTTCTGTCAGCTCCCAGTGAGATAAATATCATTTTCTCCTTTTTTTAAGCTCCACTGGTGGCAAACATACTGTGCAATATGTGTATGCCAATAAATTACAAGGATGGAGATCTGTAATCTTGATGTATGTAATCCTAATATTTATATGTCGACATTCGGCAAACATAGCACATATACATGGGAGCTGCGAGTAATGAATGTTGCTTGAAACTATATGCTCACACAGTCACATAAGAGTGCTTGTGGATCCAAGCTTTTACCAAATCTTTGTCTTAAAATACACATCAGGACATAGTAGACACTTTCTTCACCAAATTGTCTCTAAAGGTTTATGAGGGTGAACTTGGGGTTAGTAATTAAAAAATAGCCTTCTAACTGATGCTACCAGGTTTGTCATTTTAAAGGGCAGTAGAGATGTACTGTACTATAATGTCTCTTGCAGAGGTAGAACTCGAGTACTGAGTATCTGAGTCAAAGTGTTCCACCCACCTAACTGTTAATCATGGAATTCTCCTGCTGACTTTGAAATCTGACAGAATTGGTTAACACACATTCCTAACAGTAGTTGAAAGGGAATCCATTTTAATTTGCCCAATAGAAAGTTGACATGATGATGCAATATAGGTCATGATGTTGCAATGGGATCATCAGAGTATTGCATTATGCCTTATTTGTAGAGATGCTGAGACAATCATGATGCAATTCTTGTGGGAAGTTAGATCCATTTAAGATGAACTTCTTTGAAGATGACCCTTTGGTAGACTTTTTCCCGCAGACAGTATCATTACCATATTTAATCATGCCAGTAAACATTTTCTTTGGATATTGTTTTCTTTTGGGGATGATTTTATGTCAAAAGCATTTACTAGTCACATGTGGAACACCAGCCATTTTATTCAGTGACATAACACTCGAGTCTGTTCTTTTTCATTGTATGGTGGATGGAATCAGTCTTCTGCTCCTCGTATCCTACATTTATCAATAGAGCAGAGAAAAACGTCATTATTACCATTTTTTTTTTCAGTCCCCATACCAACTTTTGAAAATGAGTGGGGAGTGGGAGAGGTCGCGTAGATTAGCATGAGGGCTTTTGTAAATACATCTAGTAAAAAAGGCTAGAACAAATGCATCCTATATTTTTCCACAACCTCTTTCTGTGGGTACAGTTTTCTTCTCCAGCCCAAATTTGGCAGCATCAGCAAAATATATGATCAGATTGTTATAAAGGCATTGTCTTTGGCACACAGGATAACCAGTTACCAATAAGTCTGAAGATTATTTTAGTGGGGTGGTTTTTCATGAGCATCACTAAGAGAAATATTCATTGCGTAGCTATGTCTTTGCTGTTGCTGTTAAATGTGTGGACAAGGTGTTTATGGGTTTGTGTGAAATATGTGAATACAAACGACTGTTAAGGAGATGAATTAAAGGGACTTTAACAAGTGAATATTTGTTCTTTTTGAGCCCCCTGTGTTATTGGCTTTTGAGAAGACTTTTCCTTTTGTGTGTGTGTTTGGGGGAGGGGGTTGTTAAATGTTATTTTGCAGATAATATAATCGTTGCTGAGTATCTTTAATGTATGGGGAGTTGGGTGGATCACATAGAAATCTTAAATTTGTGGTAATGCTTGCACAAATATTGCTACCAAATGTACGTTTGACTTGCCCTGAATGTATTATACACATAACAAGCCATCAAGATATAAGAAGACAGGATACAATTGAAGGGGGAAAAGCACCTTTCAGTTATTACATCAGGTTTTGTGCCAGTGAAGACTTTAGCAATCAGAAGTGGGAATTTTTCTGACATGGACCATTCTCATATAAACTGATGCGCATTGACTGCCTGAGAAAAAAAGGTCTGCTCTGAGAAAGTAGCCACCTGCGTTGACGCATACTGTAGCAGCAAGCAAAAGGACAGTCCCTTCAAAATGCATTTATTTTGCTGCAAGATTATCCCCTTGGTACGTTACTTTCTCCGCGCTGGAAAAGCATATATTTCATGTAGACAATGCGTTGCTAGAACTGTGTGACAGTTCCTGAGCTTTGGGTTCAATACCTGGGAGAGAACAAAAAGGACAACAGTACCGGTTCATGCACTGAAGAAAAGAAAAAAAAACTGGGCACAAACAGAAATAAAAGAAGTAATGAATCAGCAGCGGAAATGAGATAATGGTGAAAACCTGGTACATAAAGATTTAGAGCGCTGCAGCTGTGGTGTTAAGGCTAGCGCTCCAGAATTGCTGCTAGCGTGAACATGTAATCACCAGAAAAGAGTCATTGAAAGAACCATGTTCAAATATAGCATTGCACTAAATTTAAAATCTCCCTTTAACCCTCCAAAAGAAAAAAGGAAAATGTGTGGTGGAGCTCATAACGCAGTGAACGGATGGCTAACTTGACTCCAGATACAATTTGATAAAGACACATTTTTAAACTGCTTGACCTAGAACCATTAGTCTGTCAGAATAAACATGCTAAGCTGTATATAAAATACTATATGAAATAACCCTACTGTAATAACGAATACGAATAGCGGCAGTAGGGTCAGCCTACAGAGACAACACCCCGCGCGTACAGCAGCAGGGTTCCAGATGGAATCTCACGGGATGCAGGGTTCCAGATGGAATCCCACGGGATGCAGGGTGCCAGCATATTACCACCGCCAGTCCAGAACACTGCAAGCTCAGAACCCCTGTCCCCAAATCCACTCCCCATGGTGCGAAAGTACTGTCCCTCCAAACTCGGCAACAACAACGCGACTACTTGACCTAAACAATGACAAACCAGGAGGACTGGGGGAATAGAATTAAGATCAATGTACACGATACGGCATGTGAAAGTAGAGACAGAGCTTATTCAGGGCGGCAGTAAAGTATCAGACGGACATCAACTAGCAAGCAAGGATCCAGCACTACCACCATCAGACCTGAAGATATCTACAGCGGTAATACTCCCTCGCCCTCATCTTTTCAACCCCTCTCCCGGCGAAACCCCTCCAGTACGAAATCAACGCGAGGAAGAAGTACTTTCCCTTCAAATCAACAACAAAAACGTATAACGTTCACCAATCGTCGGGTTGTCCCCCGTGAGTTAGCCAAGCAGACACCCCCCCCTTCCGTTTCGACCCCCCCACCCCATTTAGGTCTTCTCTCTTCGTGAAGCCTTCAGTCCATATCGGGCAGCTCACCGTTTATTTACAGCCCAGTCCAGCCAACAAGTTTGTAAAGCTTGAGAATGACTTGAACCGACCTAAGCGATCTCGCGTTCCATACAAATATTGGTGCAAGGGCCCGTTTTGCTAGTGGAGCAGAGGGATGAATAAACTGGGTGGGAGGGAAAGTCAAATCTTTCGTTCTTTCCTGTTGCTTTCAACGTGAACTATTTGCTGCCGTGTGCCATGCACACCAAACAGTGCTTTTTAGCCACATTTCGAACAAGTGTCAATAGCGCTCATATAGCTGGCCCAAGACGATCGATGCTCGCGTGCGGTCTGTTTAGTCGTTCGACGGCGGCAGAAGGCAGCTGCTATAATTGTTATTCATCATGTCTCGAGAACGTTGACCAATAATCCCTTGTCTAGTGTGTTCCGCTGCATTAACAAGTCAATACGTTTTCCCCCAAAGAAATAGGCACATAAAGCTGTTGTATATGTTTTGAGGAGGTGTTCGATGTTCGTGGTCTGCTGGTGTATAAATTAAGTTGAAACTGTTTGGTTCACCTGGCAATGTTTCCTTGTCGTACTTGCCATGATAATGATTTTTCTAGCTCTGACTGATTTTCCGTGCTGGAGATTATATCCCAACTGGTATTTATTTATTTATTAGTTTTATTATGTTTTCAGATGCTGTACACTCAGCGCTGCTGTGTTTATTATTTTCAACAAAATAAACTATGAACTAGAATAATTGTTAGTTCTTCAGCTACCTTCTAGTCTTCAATACCACGCGTGGGCATTCGCACAGCAGGAATCACCTTGTATGTGTTCACGGCACAGAACTCTGGAACCTGTATTAACTGCAGACAAGAGCCCCGCGGACGGCCGACAGTACACACGGAGTACACTGGTGGTTTTTACGTTAGAAAAGCAAGAGTTTGTACGAAGTGACTCAGACACACATTCTGACTCAGAAAAACGCGTGCGCGTGCGTAACTCCACCACGTGAAGAACTGCATCAATATCACCGTGGACGCCAGAGTTCCGTTAACGACAACCGAACGTTTTTAAGGAGGGCCTTCTGGTTCTGCTACTCAGCGCCGATTTCTTGACAGTTTTAAACTGCAAAAGGACTTGTGATCTTAAAAAAACCCAGCGACCATTAAAAAAAGAAAAGAAAACTAAACTGTGGCAATAAAAGGAAATGTGCCGAACATCAAAAAGATTCAGCAAGAATAAAGCAGAGGTAGCCAGAGCCAACCTTCGCACAAGGAAGGTAAGTAAATTATTACAAAGTTGTCCCATAACGTCACGTAGTACTCTTTGTAAACGTGTGACGCACATAAACACAACTTCAAAATCGGTGTTGGTGCAAAGAGAAAACTCAAAGAAAATCTTGCGTGATAATTGCCGCAAAATCTTAGGGACTTTTTCGCAAGATTTACGTGTTTCCTTGCGTCTACTCGTATTAAGTTTATTGTAACACTATACCTTTAATCTAGGATTTTGCATAGGAAAACAACTGTTTTTAGAATAGAACTTAATCCAGGATTCTGCATGTGAAAACAATTGGTTTTAAAATAGACTCCGCAAACAAATTTATCTACTGTATCATCCACCCACGCATCTCCACACGCATCTCCACACGCATCTCCACGAGCTTTTCCTCTAACTTATTTCCATGTAAAACACTGTTTTCACCTGTACAAAGTTCGCATCTTATTCGCTCTTTATCTGTTGTCCCCTTGGGTTTGAATGAATGTCTATCATACCAGGAACTTGTAAAACTCGCAAAATTGTGTTGTGCTGACCAAAGAACGAACGACACTCACTTTCTGCTAGTTACATGGCTGAATGTCCTAAAAGGATATCGGATACATACATTCTCTCGCTCTCTTTCTCTCTCTCTCCAGCCCCCACGTATTCTCTCCGGACATAAATGCTCTTGTGTAAGGGCGTTGACAAAGCAATTTGAGAAGTCAGAGGCCCTGCGGTGGCATTAACATGATGTTAATGAGTACTTCTTGACCCTCGGCATATGCTCGTTAAAATGTCAACCAGCTATTTAGCCTTTTCTGTCACTAACAGTCCTGTTCGCCGAGCAATCGGGCAGGTCGCGGGCACGCAACCAAACCGGCGGTGGAGCGGTCCTGACGTTACCAACGTTCCCACAGTCTAAAACCGCGTGAAAAGCGCGGATCTGTCTCAAGGCAGTGGCACTGCCATGCCTAGCGCACTTCCAGAACATTTAGATAGCTTCTGGAAGGCTATCGCCCTGCAACATCTGTTCTGGAAGAAATCCCACTAACTAGAAACGGAAAAAGAAAATGACGGATGAAGAATCCATTTCATGTGTACGCAGCTCGCACAGGTAAACAAATTAAACGAACTGTATATCTATGTGCGCATCAATATTAGCGTACAAATAATGTGTTGAAGCAGGCGCGCACAGACACAGTCGCTCAGGATGCATATAACATGAATTTAGTTTCAAATGAAACGATCAGCATGACTTAAAATGATTTTTTCCCAACAAAAACTATTAGACCGTATTTTTCTAGTTACCAGATTGGCTGATCACCTTGCAGCAGACTCTTTTCATTCGAGTCCGACTATATATGTCTCGAAACAATTAAGTTCGAAGTCCTTGTGAATCGTTTCCTGCATAAGACGCGAAACATTTTAAGAGCTTTAAGATTTCAATCGTCATTTTGCTATACTTGATGAGATTTCCAGCACAGATTTCAGCGTTTGCGATCCCGTTCCCTTTGGACACAAGGTGAAAATTGCTCCAGGTGCAGATTTCAATCCGTGACGCTTTCTGAAATCATGTTGGTGACGTCTCTGCAGCCAGTGTTGTGATGCTGTGCAGTGTTTAGACACCGTGGTACCCTCCGGCCTTTTCCAAAGTCGTCTATTGAACCAACGAAAACTCAAACCTGGGCAATTACGACACATTAGGCCTACATGCTTCCCGGCAGGAGAAGCTTCGTGAGGAGATTAACTTCCAGAAACAGGCTGACATATAACGTTAGGAGTGCGCGCGTGCTTTTTTCCTACCAGCACAATGGATCTCTTATTTCTCACGTAGAAATCTGGGTAGAAATCCAGACCTGTTTATGTTCGGTATAAGAGTGCCTATAGGCCACTTTGTTGTGCGTGGTGCCTTGAGATTCATGAAACGCTCGACAAGAATGCCCATGACCTCAAGAGTCTCCAGGGGTCACACAACGTGCGTGATAAGTGGGAAGTCGGAGATGCGCGGATATTTCGCGTAAATGCCGAAAGCAAGGCGCGTAAATGCGCATTTTTCGCGCAGAGTACGTGACGTGAATTGATCACAAACGTGTGGAGAGCATTGCAGCTGTTTGCGGAGCCTCTTTACCTTTCGAAGTAAGCCTCGGAACTGCGCGACTTTGAAAACTGTCTTGCAGCAGAGATCAATAGACGTTCATGTTTTCAGAAGTTATCATGCGAGGTATTAACGTGTCTCCCAAATCGGCTTTCACCAGAAACGGTTAGCGTGTGTGTACACGGCACTTTGTGCTTGTCCCAATTTCCAGTCTACATATGTTAAAAACACTTCAAATGTGCTGTCTGCAAAGTTGGTGTCTTGCTTGGTTTGTCGATGCGCTTACCGTGTCTTTCGCAGAACTTGGTGAATAAATGGTTTGATCAGCTTTCACGAATGTTAAAACAACCTGGACTATTGACTCCTTCAATATCACTACAAGGTATGGAAATCTGACTGTAAAGAACTTGCAAGGCTGGAGCCAGTCATCATCCAGCTAAAAAAGCAACTTTTTGAAATTCGCCATCAATTTGTACAAAATAAAGCATGCAAAATTGTTAGTGACCCAATCATCCCACTTTATCATTTTTTTTTTCAATTACAGCCTTTCGGTCGACGATTTCGCTCGAAACTTGAACCCGTAACACTCATTCTTTCATTGTATCTGCTATCAGCATTTTAAATTCAAAGGGTGTGCAACCGACGTATCCTTGGTAGACAAACTATTCACGTATTGCTTGGCTAATTGTATAAGAAATTTGTTCTATAAACAGGATTTTTGGTTGTTGCTGTTTTGGTTGTGTAAACTGTTTTGGTAGACAGACGTCATGTTGGAGAGCACAGTGAGCATGCGTGGAGTGGAGAGAAATGTAGGGTGGAGTGGAGTGGATTATGGGGAGATGTTGGGGGCAGGGGGAGGAAGGTGGCCATGTGAGGTATGTGATTGTGATTTTCTGTTGCAGGAGGAACACCATGTATTCGTGATAGAAGTCTAGCCTGTTGCTATGGAGAATAGAACCCTAGTGTGTGCTTTGGTGGCTTGCCTCTTGTACCTGACAAGCGGGGCGTTTCTATTCATGGCCATCGAATCGGATTCCGAGATTCAGCGGCAGAGGAATATCCTATCCCGACTGAGCGCTTTCCTTGGTAAGATGGAAGCTTTATGGCAAGTTAAGACGGACATAATTGTTTCCGTGCATTACGGGATACGAATGCTGCATCAAAGGCGAAGTTCACGCGAACCCGGTTGCTCTACATTCGTTATCCCTTACTCCGTTTTCCAGTAATACTTTCTTTGGAAAACATTAATTAGATATTAAGAGAGATACATGCATATGTATGACACTGCCAATATTTTAAAGTACATAACAACAATAATAATAATAATAATAATTAGTCTAGCACTGTATGGTAATAAGGGAAGGATACTCGTCGATAGCTGGCGTGTATGCTCTGCACTTACCGTACCCTTTATAATAATGAAATAACAAACAGCAAGAAATCCGAAGTTTTAAATAATCCACAATCTTAAACTCGTCAAACATTATACTTTTACCCATTCAACGTTTTTTTTTTTCAAGCCTAAAACCGCTATTAGCATGCAGCGTGTATATACACCTGACTATGAAGAGTATTAGACTTAAAAGGATGTGTCATTTTCAGAAAACAACACGTGCACTTCACCACAGGAGCTGCTCGATTTTCTGGACTTCGTAGACAAAGATCTAGGCCTCGCTCGTTACGTCATGAGGCAGAACGCTACTGCTAATGTGATGTGGGATTTCTCAGGGGCAGTCTCTTTTCTGTTCTCTGTCATCACGACCATAGGTAAAGTACCCTTGCACCATGTCTCGTCACTTCATATAGGCAATGTCGGGAGGGGAAAGATCATCTGTGTTTATCAACTGATTCCCGTCTGGTAAACACGATCTTTTTTTAAGCCCTGAGACTGTCGAATAAAAAGCAGTGGCAAAGATGTAGTCCAAGTCTCTCTAAAGTTCGAGGCTAGCCTGATCCGAGTTTGTATCTCTTGTTCATAGGAAAGACGCACATAAAATACACGTGGTGAACGAGCCTCACGATTGATCTTATGAACGAAAGTGCAGATACGGGGGAAAAAACGCTCAAGCAAGCCAGCCCAGAGTTTAAACCCAATTAGTTTTACGTTTTGTACAGTTTTATGGGCATGGGGGTTGAGTTCGCAAGCTAACGCAATTATTTGCTTGGGGATTTGTAAACAGCATTTCAAGGAAAATGTTTTAGTCGTCTCATTGAACAAGATTTTTGACAGTGCACATGTTGCGATGGGTGGGTGCGAGGGGGAGTTGGGGGAATGTAATTTACGTTATCTGGTAACACATGTGTCAATTACGAAAAGCAGTCGAATTTTAAAATTCTTACATAACTCAGTTCCGTTAATTACGTAACTTAAATTCTCTAAAATCCTCAGTGCGACACAGACTTTCACTACACCTGTGTGGACAAAAGGGGGACCTCAGTTCAGAAACAGCGCTGTTTTCGTTTTTCAGTCGATAACAAAGCTACGCAACTCTAAATGAAGCTCATATAGCGATAACTTGTCCTATATGTTTGTCCTGAAGTTTTTCAACTGTAGGAGGCAGCCCATTGCATAGCAGAAACGGCTTGCCACCGATGCAGTGGGTCATGGGCACAGATATCATGGGTTCGAATCTGTTTCCGGTCACAGATATCATGGGTTCGAATCTGTTTCCGCTCACAGATATCATGGGTTCGAATCTGTTTCCGGTCCAAGCATTTTCCCCTCCTAACGACTTTCATGGATTAACGTAAGTTTCTGGAAATGTTTTAAAAAAACATATCAAACAACACATCCTCACTTGCTATATAGTCCAGCTGGAAAAGATTTCAACAAAAGGAAAGAGAGTAAGTAGAATCTATACCTAATATGCAGGACGATGTCGAGCGATAGCGGTCGATGTCGAGCGATAGCGGTCGGGCAATAATTTTAGACTATCCGGCAACATTGTCTTACACGCTGTGTAGGCAGCAGACGCCCTGACGTTTGTTTTGGAGATCAGGACGTGCGTAATCTGCGGATCACAGCTAAGTTCAGCATTTGTTCTTCAAGATCGATTTGTCTGCATGCGTTTGCCGCGCACGAAGTAAGGTGTAAATAGAGGAAATAATGCACGTGACAAAGTGCGTGTCAACAAGAGACATACATACACATTATAATTGTTGCTATTGGTGGGCATGGACGCAGCTTTGCGTAGTGGGGAACACATACACACACACGCACGGACACCCACGGACACACACACACACACACACTCCGTGTTCTCTTTCCCATCCCTCCGCCTGCTTCTCTCTCCTCTCTGTCCCTCTCTCGCTGCCTCTCCTTCCGTACCCACCAGGCTGGTTTGCATGCGCGTTTTTATCTCTTGTTCATACATAAAGGTGCACGTAAAATACACAGGGCGTATGTGTTGGTTGACACTATCTACGGGTGCCTGAGACCAGGTACAGCTATCTGTGATTGCCAGACCGAGTCTGGGCTGCAAACATCTGCTACTGCGTTCATAAAGGCCGTCGTAGCTGTGGACTGTGTTTTGCACGTGGTCTCACTATGCACCTGTAAGCTATGCCCTAGGATGTGGTCTGACTACAGCACACGTAGACCGTATCTATAAAACAAGGTCTGTTGTATCTATAAAACAACACCTGTAGACTGTGTCTATAGGCCCCGGTCTGAACACTGCGCCTGCATTGCCCTGCAAACTGTGTCTTATATATATATTCCAGGCTACGGGCACATCGTACCCAGGACAACGCTCGGACGGTTCGCGTGCGTGGTGTACGCCTTGGTGGGTATTCCGCTGCTGATGGTGTGTCTGAGCGGCGTGGGTGAGAAGCTGCGGCAGCTGTCCGAGAGATGCCTTGCCTGCCAGCTGCCGCGCGTCGGCCGCGCCGCCGCTCAGCGGCGAATAAACCTGTTCTTACAGTGTAAGCATAGCTATAGGCATGGATGCTTGCTTCACAAGAAAGTCGGTGTGATAAAGGTAATGCGGGGGTTACACGGCTCGACAAACTCGGATGAAAGCCTTTGCAACAAAGCATAATTTAATATGATCAAATATTTATTACAGACGCAGGTTTCCCTACAATCTCGGAGAGAAAAAGTTTGGGGAGAGAAATTCGTCATCTAGAGGGACTATCCGTTGCACATGGTTCGATTAGTACTTAAAGACTGCTTTTATCTGAGTTAGTCGAGTGATAAATGTTAACTCCAGATCACAGGAAACTTGCAACTAATTAATGCATTTTTCATGAGAAAGGTGGGAGAAAATGTTAAGAAGTATCAGAATAAAAAAGGTTGCTATGCGTGTGCTCTACCATCTACCAGGTTATTACTTTCAGTAGGTTGGAAAGTTTTAAAGTAACGCATTTTGGTATAAATATGTGCAAACAGTTACTGGAAACACACAACTCTTCCTATGCAAATGACTAAGTGTGGATTTTTTTTAAAGACATCAGACAGGCAACTCACCATGCCAGTATCTTTTCTGAACACAGTATTCTGCAGGTAACGGTTATCGAGGTTACTAATCTAATGTTGTCTCGACGAACCACGTCATGTGCACGTGAATAGGGGTATACAGTTCAGGCTAGTCCAGCAATCATTCGGTATTTTCACAGTACTTTCTGCATGTGACACACAACACAGTTCTGTTGTCCTGCGCGCGCAATGCGATGAGCACTGTCTTCTACAGACTTAGCACTACCTGTGCACCTGTTTTGTCCAGGTGTTCTGGGCGTCCTTTTCGTCTTAGTGCTGCCCACAACAATTTACATGAGCACAGAGAACTGGACAATGGCAGAAAGCTTGTACTACATCTGCATAACTCTCATGACGATAGGTTTCGGGGACTTCGTGGCCAACAATCGTACGTATCCTACACGACTCGCTTGGAAAGTTTTCCGGAAAATGTTTTTTCATGGGTTTTTGTTCATTGCCAAATTGTAATACCCCAGATCTGAATGAGGGATACTTTTTTTCTCATTTGGGTACATATATAATGAAACTTCCACGTTCTCACCTTTACAAAGAAAAAAGTACAAGCATTCACGTAATTTGTACGATACGTACATGCCTGCTTACTCACTTATGCTTTTAAACGCAAGTGCATACCTGTACTCCAGTGACGTCACATATTCTGACCTTTTTTCCTATGCACAAGAAATTATGTCCATGTTTGAAGGTTCATATCAAGGGAAGGGGAGGGCTTTCATCTCGGAAACGAAAACCACGTTGTAATGAACTACGATTAGTCATTCATATACACGGGGGGAAAAAAACAATAAACAGAGGCACGTGAGCCGGGAAAAAAGGCATCACTTATTATTCTGCTCTGAGAATGATGTAAAGCCCATGAGGTTAAGACGGATATAAATGGCCACAAAAGAGGAATGGTTGGCAGCCACGGCAATGATGAATAATAGATATATAGCTAAAGCTCGCAGGAATTGCTTTTTGCAGCTCGCAATAGAGAAATAGTTGTGTGATAACAAATAAAAGTCAATCTTGTGCATTCTTTGAAATCATTTCTATGTAGCATTTCTCGTTTCTCATCCTTCTAGCATTATCACCTTTCATACTCTTCCGTTATTCATCAGTTCATCCCCCATTCATCCGCATTTCCTGCTTAGGATTTTGTTACAGCAGAATGCAATTCGTAAAATGTGACCGTTGAGTATCAAGAGGCAGCAACACTGAAGCTGCAGGGACGTTGATGAGGGTTTTTGGGATTAAGTCAGCGAGAACTGAGCGAAAAGAATTTTAAGGGATCGCCCCGATGAGCAATATGTTGGTTTGACATCGGTTATTATGAGCAATCCGGGATTCGCTTATTCATCCGCATTTTCAGAAAATGTGACTTGGAACAATAAAAGCGATAATGATAGAGATTCCGTGATCTGAAAAAGTGTCCGACACCAACATCCCTTTAAACCCCGTAAATGTCCGATGTCAGACAAGGCGGCTTTTCTTCTTAGAGTTACTTCTTTCTTTTTAATATAACGTTTTCGTTTTGTACTCATCTTGTAGCACAGTCAACTTGGTATTTAGTCTTAGTCCTTTTTTACAGCTGAGGATACTCACCGCTTCTCCTCCTCTCACCCATCACTTCTCTTCCCTCTGCCACTCCCCTCCCCTCCCTGACCCTCCCACTACCTTCCCCCCCCCCCACCTGCTGGAACCAGCAAATCTACTGTCGCCGTGGGTTCGCATTGGTCCAGGTATTAACTTTAGAAAGCTTCTTTGGAATACAAAAAAGGTTACACACAAAAAAACCCAGACAGCTTCAGTCGGAAGGAAAAACAAAATTTCTGTTTTGTTTTGCAGCTGTGGAAAGAAGCCACTTCAAGACAACCCCCTTACCAAGAGTGCTCCGCAGCGTCAACATTGTGTGGACACTGCTTGGCCTGGCGTACATCTCCATGATCATCAACACCATCGTGCAGTTCTATTTGGACGGAACAAGGCGGACGGAGGAGCTGTCGGACAAGCGTCTGACGGTATGGGAATGCTGTCGGAAACAAACGACCTTCGTAATAATGGTGCCAGGAAGGGAGAAAGAGGTCTGAGACAGAAAGGTGGTTTTGTCGAATGGGCAGTAAGGCTTTGCTGATCTGGAGCCGGCAAGGCAAGGTTCGGTAGACTAGAAATTTAAGAAAATTCTTCTGGTTAAAGTTCTGGCAGGAGATAAGAGGGACGTTATTTTTTCCCCACGCCTAGTCCAAACTTTGTACAAACTGCAGACGGGTGCTGAGTCGGAGTGGGAGTGTAACCTTCCTGTTTAGCGCAACGTCGCAGTGTGCTTACACTTGGGAATCGGCAGGACAGGCTTCCCTTTATAAATGCAAACCGAAATCCCTAGCTATCCCGAAAAAAAACCAACGCTATTGCTATCAAACCATCGACCTTTCAACTGCGAAAGCTGTCATCTTCACCACTCGGCAATGGAGCAGTACAACGTGCATTGTTCATTTAAACTATAAAAACTTGCGTCTCGCTGGGTTTCCCTAAATGGCATGCGTACGTCAGATTGTGCTGTTTGGGGATATCGTTAAGAAACAGGCGTGTGGGGAAAAAATTGTTGTACCCGGGACAGTCAGAAGCGCAATTAGCCAGCTGGTGCCAGAGAAGGAGTGATGACGTCTTGAGATTGACCGGTGCCATCCTCAACACCAGAAGCAGCTAAAGTTTGCAAACTGAAAAGGAGACAGTGACAGGAGAGAGCAGGAGAGAGGAAAAACATAGAACTATGAACGTGCATAGAGAGAGAGACACACACACAGACAGGAGAGAGAGAAAAGAGAAAGGAGGGAGAGAGGAGAGGCAGAGGGAGTGATAGAGATCAATAAATGGGATCCACGCACTCAGGCAGCTATAGGGTCAACAGGTCAGGAGGGAGGGAAAGAGGAGACCTTAGGGGAAGGTAGAAGACGAACTAAGCGACTTGAGTGAATGTTATGAACTGTTATATCGGAATATTTACATGACTTTCAATATGTATAGTCTTTCATTTGTTCTTTTCTCTCCACCAGAGCTTTCTCAAGCGACTAAAACAATCGATTCTTCGTTCAGGAAGCAAATCCACGTCCACAACTCCAGTGTCCGAAAACGACATTTTCACTAACCCCAAACCCATCACCCATGCAGAAGATGACGTCAACTGCTGTATTCAAGATAACGTCCAGGATACAAAAGTCCCATTTCCCCACTCTGCCGACATCTTCAAACTCCCAACAACGACCACTACTTCTGTGCCTCTCACTACATTTTCACTGGGCACAGCGACTCGCCGAAGCGACAGCTCTCCTATAACCAGGCGTGGTTTCTTTTAAAAGACTGACCCTGAGTCAGTCGCCATGGTCACACAGCCTCGAGAAAGGTTTCCAAGAACGGCAACAGATCCTTATGGAAAGAAACAGCAGAGAATATACCATCAGAATATACCATCTACGCCCAACGTCTCTATTACAATAGCTGAATACAAACCTTTTGCTGCATGTGACAACAGTGGCAGCAGACACAGAGCTGTGGATGCTGACGGCGCAACGCCGCCAAACGCTAGAAGTGACCCGGATGTTGCTAAGCACTGAGAATGTACTTGACCTCCTGTGGTTATTGATCTAGATCGGGGATGCAAAAACTGAAGTGTGCGGCAGCAGAACACCAATAAGAACGAAAGACAAACACCGTTCATTCCTTTGTTTCCAATGCAACGGATAAGTGGACAGTACCTCGGAAGCTAACAAAATGCATGTCAGAATATCTCTACAACGCGAGAAGTGCGTTGCTAGCAACACGGAGTAAACATTATATGGTTCTGTTTTAAGTTTTCTTCGAATGCTGGATTGAGAAGCTGTTTTGCTAAAGGCAAATCGCGACCAGTTCTAGTTCACAGGATGCAGCAAATATATGGCAACTAGAACGATGCATAGAACTATAACGTCTTTTATAGTTCTATGGACGATATTATTCTGAATATATATTTTGACTAGTGAATGATCCTGTGCAACTGCTGACGATTCTTGGAACGTCTTTTGTGCTTTATAAACATCAACACACTTTTAAGAAACACCTTTAAGTGCAAAATGCTTTTTTTAAAAAAAATGATTGGGTTTAATTCAGTGCTATAAACATGCTCCCAAAGGGAATAAGTCTTTTCCGTTCACGAGGTACATATTTTCAGAAAGTTTCGCAAACAGAAAGAGGTCACGTCAGTGCCATTTATTAGAACATATGCTCACATCATCAGGGTCACAGCCAATGGAAGGGTTGGAAGTGTGCCGATGGCACCTGTCGTCCTAAATGTGACGTCATTTTTCTTCACTTCCACACCAGACAAGAAATCTTAATTGATCTCTAAAAGATTACGGCATGAACGGAAAGATTGAGATTTTACTTCCAGCTTAGAAACTGGTACATTGTAGTGAACCAAACTAGTCTGTTCAAAACCTTTTTCGCTATTCTTTGGGGTCTTTGGATGAAGAGGGAAAAAATATTTTTCTACCGATCTCTCTATTCTGATGTCTACTTCAAGCCCAGTGTGTCTGTGCTGACTGGGTAGATTGGATATAAAGTTTTGTCGTATTTAAGTGATTTAAAATCTGTTTTGACTACTGCGAATGGTCTGGCACATTTCAGCCTGTTAATGGTCAGCTTGCTGTATACGGATATCTTAGCCATGCATGTCTTCAACCGAAGTCAAATGTAAACAAAATATCGAGCATCCAGCGTTCCTTCTCTTCTGAACAAAGTAAAACGTGCCAATTTTTTAAATAAACGAACACTTTATTACAGAGGTTCGGGTGTTTTCTGAGTTCGGATGTACATACTCGACTCAGTCCATCCCTGCGTCCGTCCGTCCGTCCATCCATCCATCTACGCCTGCTTGCCTGTCTGTCAATACGTCGTTATATATCTACCGCATATATGTGCAAGTCTGTGAACTTTTTCCAGTAATTTAGCAATGACATTTGACGAAGCCAGCTTTAACTAGGGTGAAAACAGTTGGTGTACATGTTCTGTGGTAATTGTTTGCAAAAGAAGTCAAGTACGCGCACTTGAAAATGTACTGAACAAACCCAATTAATATCTTACGCTCGAGGTCCGTTTTGGGAGGCTTTTTCTGGTACAGCTGAACTTAAACAATATAGACCGAAGGCAGACAAAATGTTCTAGCCATCTACATAAAAAATATCAATGTGGATTAAGTCCTTTTTTAAACATGTGAGTTTTCATTTAAGTTTCAGTAAGAAACATTGTACAGAAACGCGTGGAAGAAATACGAAATTTGTTTTGGGCACGTCGATGATTTGACTAATACCTAATCATTACCGGAATGTATTAACTTATGAATGAGCACATAACCTTTTCCTTCTGTTTCTCCCAGTCTGCCTCTTTGACCCTGTTCCCACTTCATTTGTCACAGCACTTTTTGTTGTTTCTCTTGATTGTATGTGCCTGCCTGCCTGCCTGCCTGCCTGCAAACCTGCGTGTGTGCCCATGCGCCGTTTTAAGCCTAGTTCGGCTGCAATTGCACGGATATAGGGATGAACGGATTGTATAAAGAGAACGCACGGACCCTCCCCCCTTCCCCCACTGTTGGAAGCATAAAAAGGTGAGTAGATACACGATACAGAACGGATGAAAACTACTGGAAAGAATGTGGAGTGGAAAGATAATTCCATCATGACGGGTTTCGACGGCTCAGTCATATAAAATTTTCCTGTCCAGTAAAGCCCCGTTCATGCTGCAGCAAGAGCTTGTACATGTGCAAGGTGAAACCATCACATTGAGGTCATAATCAAGTGGCAGGAACTCTAAGCTCAGGTGTCCGCACCTCTAACAACTTGAGACCCTACTCATTGCTAAGCGTGTCTCCTGCAAGTCTTGAAATATAAATCGCAGACATTTGCCAAGTGTCTGTGTTAATTAACTTGCTCGGCAAACAGAAACTGGCTTTCAAACAATGAAACATCTAAAGTCACCGTTTCACATTTGCGCGTAGCCGATAGAAAGGATTTTGTTTTATATTTACGTTTGACGTTTCGTCACTCAATCAGTCATCTTCCGGTCTCGGAATCTTTCCCACGGCCGTAAAATGTGCCATAGTACGACTAGAAAACTCAAGGTCAGGCTAATATCTAGGTCTTGAATTGTAACCTCAGCAAATTGATAGTTTCCAGGAAATTTAAATGCCGCTGCAGCCTTCCAAACAGCGACTTCGGGACGTAATGACATATAATAACACGACATTCACGTCACTCTTTTAATCAAGAGGCCAGCACCAGCTATTCGCGAAGGTTTACCCTCCAAAAGGGGAAACCTGATCGAGGTTAGCGGTCGGCAAAGTAACAGTAAGTGGCGCGAAAGCTGTAGCCATAAAACAATCGCCTCCTGCTGGCTTACTTTTCTTGGTGCCAGCAGATGGCGCTGAGAGGATCAAAAGCATTTCGCTGAACTGTGATTTCGTTTTCGTCAAATTTTGCTACCAGGTTCAAAATGAAATCGATGCTGATTTTTTCAATAATTGGTAAGTACAAAATTATTGTATCTTTCTACTCTCACTCACTCACTCACTCACTCACTCACTCACTCACTCACTCACTCACTCACTCACTCACTCACTCACTCACTCACTCACTCACTCACTCACTCACTCACTCACTCACTGCCTACCTGTCTCATAATTCATGTTCGAGGTACATCCTTGCTACAAATTTCGCTTTTTAATATACCCTAAGGACTCTCTTCCACATGTTTTAATGAAAGATTCGAACATCAGACAGTTTTTACATTTTCTTCAAACTTCTTCCAAAAATATTAACATATCAATCATTTATGAGTACACGTATAAATTCATACATAGTCATAATACCGCGTTATGTAATCGTCACATCTGAACTGTCACAGCCCGTCTTCCTTATTTACCATGCTTCACCACTGGTATATCCAATGGTATATCCATTATCCACTGGTATAATTTCCATACCGTTAACCTTTGTTCATGCTGTTGGGGCGAGGGGGAGCTGCTGGCCTTGGAAAGCTTGGCGGATATGCTTCTGGACTAACGTGTGGGAAGGTTGCTGGTTCAAATCTAAGAGTGGCCAAAGATTACATCCTAGAGTTAAACTTTGTGCAGACTCCATGGCTATCCCGCGAACATTAACTTTAAGCTCTCTCTTGGCATTGGCCATCTTACTGCAGCTATCTATCTGGAGGTTCCTTCTGTGCTTGATTAGTAATGGACCCCCATCCCCAGCATAGCACGAAATCAATGCCCCTCAAAAATTACCGACCTAGTATGTCATATTTCGTCACCATCGCTTTTCTATCGTTTAACCACCATCATCACACCTCGTCGACTCATCGTCAATCATCAAAGGTGACCACACACAACGTTTAAATCCACTCGTACGCTGTCACACGCATATAATTGTTCCTTCGCATATTACTTGAGTCTACTGTTGAAGGGAAGAAATTGTAGGAAAACGAAATCTTTATCTGGTTCTAACGCCGTTTTCAGGCCTGCTGCACATCACTGTAATTGATGCCGCCACACGGGTGGATGCCAAACGACACCTGCATGAGCGGCTGCAGCAGCTGGCAGGTCAGTCCCATCGGGCCAAGCGCGAGGCCAGGCGACTGTCCGTCCGCGACCTTTTGGGTACTGGACCCGAGACGGAGCTAGAGGTCAGGGTCAATTCTGTTTCTGCGATTGCTCCCTTTCTCCTTGCTCCTCCCTCACTACATTTCTCTCGTGTCACTCCGTCCCCACAACCCTCTTTGGAATGTCCCTGATCTCTGCTTGCCTCCAGCTCTTTTTATGTATTGTATCGAACTGCATTGTATTGTACTGTATTGTATTATATTATACCTTTAAACTTATAATGCTGTAATAGGCTTTAAAAACCACATGCATACAGGTGCGCGCCCACGCACACACCCACCCACCCACGCACGCAGGCACCCACCCACGGACAGCGAGAGAGAGGGATCGGAAAGAAGAGAGGCAATTGTATTCAGTCAGCTGCTGTTGGCTCATAACCAGTGGCAAGAGAATAGATTGAAAGTAGGGGGAGGGGTAGGAAGAATACACCAAAAAGATGTTACAATATTAAAGTGGAGGGGGGAGGAGAAATATGGTTTACTATAAAGTGACCGTGCACGTATACATATCGAATGCTTGTGTATCTCTGGGTTCACAGCCCTGTGCTATGTGATTTTATACCTCTGACAAGGTGACAGACACTAGTCGCAATGCCCAAGGCATGTTACTGGTGAAAATGGAAGAGCGATACAGAGGTCGCCAGGTGTTCGACACTCAGATCACCGTGGAGACAGACCCTGTTGAAAAGGAGATTGTGGACATTACTGGCTCATTTGTCAAGGTACCTATAACTCTCGTTCAGACACCAGCATGACACAGTACGCCATCACTGATAACTGTGTTGGAAACGAGGTTTAAAAAGGGGACAGAGGGCCCTATGCGAACAAGGACGCTTTTGCTGAAATTGAGGAAGCCTTGATGAATTTTGCTGTAGGCAAAGATCAGTTTTGGTGCTAACTATACAGAGAGTTAAGACTGACGATAATAAAACATATTTGTAACCACAGATCTTTATACCTGCACAGGACATCGAAGACGACACGGGAGGACAACCCTCCGTCTATCCTAACCAGGCGCTGAATGCGGTTCTGCAGGAATTCGGGGACTCTCGCGACCAAGTCATGGACATCCGTATTGACATCAAAATCTTTCTGGATGAAAACAGTCAGGCCTTTCCAGGCTATTTCGTAAGCTACTGATATGATGCTGGTTATTTATTGGCTGCTGATTGCTTAGGATCAAGCTCGGAACAAAGGGTATGGGGTAGGAGAGAAAATGGTGGTGGGTGAATTGTACTGTTTGTAGAGAAAAGGAGAGGAAGCCGGAGTACCAATAAATTAAAAACAGGTGCCGCATAGGGAGAAAATTGGTGTGCCGGACACGGGATCTGGACACACCACCCTCTGTATTTATGGCAAGGACGTTTTGCCCCTTTCCTATGGCCGCCACTATACACATGATGTACTAATGCTTCCCAGTTTCAGAAGAACACTCTAAACTGAGAGATAGAGAAACCCATCTCTATTCTTAAAAATATCATCTCGCAATTTATTGTACTATCCACATTAACAATATCACAATCTTGTTCATGTAGATAAACATATAGCAAAATAATAATAATAAAACGGTAATAGGTTCGGCTGGCGAAGTACTATGTTTTGCAGCTAATCGATGTCTGACATAGCTCTGAATGCAATCACCTCTTTGTAAATTTTTCAGGGAAGAATTCTTTTTAAACAGCATGAATTGTCTTTGTTCAAGAATCGATAAATGAATCAGCCTATCCAAAATCTCGTTGCGAAAAGCAAAAGAGGAAAAAGTTGTAAATCTAGTGCGATGGAGAAATTTTAAACTGTTTGTTTTCAGACACCGAACATGACGCCAAACAGCGAGCACATTAAACTGTGATTATATGTGATGGGGAAATGTCGGAGTACAGAAAAGTATTATTGTCAACGCATGTATCGACACTCAGCCAAAGATAACAAAACTGGTTTCCAGGGCTCTTGGTGCCAGAAAACTCTTCGTGCACGGACTCTAGTAAATAATACATAATAGCCGAGGTGTCATGCGCGCAAGCAAGCAAACACATAGACAGCCCTCCCCCTCTTTTCCTCCTCTTCTTCCTCCTCCTCATCATCATCAATCATCACAGACTGTGTCTTTCAGGTCCAGTACTTAGTGGAAAATGACAACCGGCCACGGCGACCAACGGCCATAGTCGACGGACGAGACGGTCGAGTGATCATGCATTGGAATTCTCTGACCACCTTGTGTTCCGACGCGCAGGGTTACGGTGGTAACGAGAAGGTGAAAATCCGACATTCACATGAAGATGAAAACGTAGACTGTGGATGGTGATGAAATAAACGCGTACGTGGTGGTGGTAATGAAAAGGTGAAAGTGTAAGCTGTGGCAGTAATGTGAAAACTAGTCATTGCAAAAGACATGTAATAAAAAGCTGAAAAGATGCACTTAAAATGGCGATGAGAAATTGTCTCTAGAAGTACGTATATAACCATACGCGAACCACTTTACTTAGCATCCCTGTCTGTATCTAAAGCCTTGTTCACACGGCCTTTGGCAGCATTCCCTAATCGCTAAGATCGAACAATGCAAACCTCCATGTATTCCGTTCCTAGCTTTACTCGCAGATTTCGCGTCTAAGAAACGCAACCCTCCTCTGTGCCGCCAGGTGGGGCGACGAGTGTACGACGGGGAACAGTTTCCGTGTCTGGCGGTGACGAAGGCGGGCGACGCATGCGTACTGGAGAACCAGTGGGTGAAAGTGGTCAACATGGGTGGCACCAAGTTCTACAACATCACCGACCCTATGACGTACGACTGCCAGGCGGCCAACGACGCCATCAACGGCGCTTACTCGCCTGCTCTAGATGCATTCTTTATCGGGACTCAGACAGGTACGTCTGCAATTTTCTCTGCATGCCGTACCGTCTTTAAATTTTCTTGGTTCACTATTTAAAAAAAACGGTGACAACGGAGCGAAAGTGCACACCCAAACCCAGGAACACAATCTCTGTGGACAAAAAGCACTGCTTGCTGGGAAGGGGTGGGATAAGGTCTTTCTATTAATAACCGCAACCCTATTCTAGACGCTGCGGGATAACGCTGCATTTTTCGCTGTTAGGTTCAGATACAGCTCGCGATGATTATAGGTAACATAATACAAATGCGTTGGTTTATTTTAAACTGGAGTTTACTATAGTTTCATCCATGCGCATTTCCGCTTATATTCTTCACGCTCTGCAAGACTGCATCTACAATAAAACAACAGACGTAAAGCTTCCATACGGTTTATTTTGCACAGCTCTGCAAAGTTTAGCTACAGCTGCACGTTCCCTTCCGCAAAGTTTTACCTGCAATTGCACATATTAGCTGTGGCAAAAGTTTAGCTACAGCTGCACACTTTAGCTTTTTAAAGGTTTAGCTACAGTTACCATATGTTAATGGTCCGTCAGAATGATTCCTTGCTTTGGACCCTTTGGCAGCCAAGATGTTCTCAGAGTGGTACAATATCACTGCTGTCAAGAACAACAAGCTGATCTTCAGAGTTCATTACGGTATCAACTACACCAACGCCTTCTGGAATGGCTTCAACTGCACGTTCGGCGACTCCATGGGCTTCCTGTTCCCTTTTGTTTCCCCTGATACAGTCGGGCATGAGGTGAGTCACGTGACGAAGCGCCTAATACTGGCATGATGATCCTTCTTAAGCAGAAAATTATGAGGTGCACATGGCGTTTCGTTTCAGATCTTACAATGCTGTTAGCACTCAGGAGGATTTGATTTTATTGGTACTGTTTGCACCCTGCTTTATGAACCGTTTATGAATCGCTGTTTGTGTCTCGTTTCTCAGTGAATGCGTCAACATAAAATCACCCAAGAAAGTTAACAACGTGAAATTTATATACACCATTAACATCCTTGTTGGAAAACAGATTCCAGAACACTGAAATGAAGTGCCATATGTTTGTTAAGGTTGGCCACGCTTTGATTGAGCAACACTCAGGTTTGCTTTGGTATCAAGAACCAGGGGCCTTAAACGAGGCATTTGCGGACATCACAGGAGAGGTAATAGAGCACTACATAACTGGCCATGACTGGAAGGTTGGCATGGATATCGTGCGTGGAGACGATGCCTTTAGGTAAGGTAAACGGCTATAGTGTGCGCGGCTGCTAGAATGCGGACTTTTCTGACGTGTGCTGCCTGCAGGAGATAAATCCTCTTTCCGCACCTATTCTCGTGGTGCAAGAAGAAAGAATACGAGAGGTCACGGAATCAGTACTTAGCCGCGTGATTTTCTTCGCACGGAAAGAGCATTTCTTGGCTGTAAGCAACGCACGTCAATTAATGCTGGCCAAATAATTATATAACTTGCCCACCTATGGCCGAAGACGATACCCTTCCTATCTGCAGTTCCCACCCCCCACCCCCCAAAAAAGACAAGCAAAAGTTACGAGATTTCGTTAATGAAGCAAACCTCAGCTAAGCGATCCCGACGCAAGTGTGCGTACCCTGCTCTCTTCTGCAGATACTTTGACGAACCCGAGAAAAACTTCTTCAGCATCTCCAACGCACAGAATTTCGAGGACTACATGGGGCCTCACGAGAGCGGAGGAGTTCTGGCCCATGCTTTCTACCTTCTAGTGGAAAACCACGGCCTTGAGATTAAAGAGGTGATGTACCACAAACAGTAACAGGTGGTGGTGGTGACAAAAATGTGATCCATCGCATGCAGTTTCTAGCGTTCTATTTCTGAATTGGTAATCTTTGTTTGCAACAGTATGAAATAAGGCGGATGAGTAGGGGGACTGAGGGACGGGGGGGGGGACTGGGGCAACGGCGAAAGAGGCTCTCACGAATGCTGTACTACATCACGACTTGATAAGCAGCAGATCACATCAGAGATCTTCAGTTTACGATGCACAATGACAATTAAGACGTGATGCACAACAATACGTCACCCTTCCCCCCCCCCTTTCAACCCAACACTCCATTTCCCCTGCTTACAATACATGCAGCAGGTGGCCAGTGACTGAAAAGCGCTGGATGAATGTTTGCATCCTCTCTCTTTACACGTAAAGGTGCACATGAAATACACAGGGTGGGCAGGGCTTGCGATCGGTGTTATGAGCGAAAATGCAGGAACAAACGCTTATGCAACCCAGTCCGGAGTATCACCATTCATCAGAACTTGTGTTTCTGTGTCCAGGTGTACCGCGTCTTCCTGCACGCCAATCAAATGTACTGGCACCATATGTCCAACTTCAAGAGTGGAGTCTGCGAGCTTATGAGGAGCGTGTACGACCTGGGGCAGAACGGCGCTGTTTACAAAGAGGTAGCCTCATCAGTTTGCTGGTGGAGCAACCGATTACTTTTATGAAGAATCGACAGCATGCGACAACCACTCATGTCAAACAAGTGCTTCATCTACGGATGAACATATGATTCGCGTCTCTGGCGAGATTCCTGTTGTTGAAAAAGGGAAGAAAAGAAAAGGAGAAAAGAAAGGACGAAAGGAAAGAATGAATGAATGAAAGAAAGGTTTAGGGAAACACACGGTTAAGATGAGATGAGAGGACCAGACTTGAAGAAAAACATTTGAACATTTGTCTCTGCGCCTTTTCCAGGTGTTTGAGCAAGTTGGAATCGAGGTGTGCAACACAGACGACCAGGTGGTAGGCCTGCGTAACAACCAGACGTACCCCGGCATCCACGTGTCGAACACCACTCACCCAGTCTTCACATTTGGCCTCCCGGGAGAGTGGACAGACAGGTTCTGGGTTAAGGTGCGTGGTCAGACCAGTTTCAACAGGATAGCATAATGTCTAGAATAAAGGCGGGTTGGGTGCTACCAACTGATTTCCCCCCGGGCCTGGATAGTTCAGTTGGTAGAGCTGCGGACTAGCAGGTGGAAGGTTGCTGGTTCGAATCCTGGTGTGGCCAAGGATTATTTCCTGGAGTTAGATATTGTGCAAATTCCATTCGGCCATCTCCCCGCACATTAAACTGCCTGTCCGCACTGACCATCCTACTGCAACCATCAGTCTGGTGGTTCTGTCAGTGCATAGTTTAGTAATAGGACCCCATCCCCCATAGTGCGAAATCACCGCTAGGTGGAAGCACTGTCCCTCTAAATAACCACCACCAATTGATTTATACTGCCCATGGTTTCTCCCGTAAGCAATACTGCCCATAATCAACGTATTCTGTTCCTGGCTTTTGTGTGCCCCAAATCCCTCCTACATAACTCTGACAGAGAAAATTATAGACGGTACACCATTAATGGGAAATGTGAGTAAAGGTAATGCGTGTGTAGTTATGTGTATAAACAGTACATATAGTGACAAAACAAACAGGTGACTGTGGCTTGGGATAATAAAGGTGCAACAAAAGGAACTTAGCCAAGCGAGAGACGACAAGTCAACGTTTCGGGTATAGGCCCTTCTTCAGGACGGCGCAGACAGATAAATGACAAATAAAGATAAAAATTACATTAAAAAAAAACAGAGCTACAAGACAAGACGACAGATAGTACAGTCAAGATGTAATCCCAATTTTTTTCCTTTTCTCTCGACTGATGTAGGCATTCAGCCAACATGGGGATGTGCACATCGCAGTGAGCAACCAGACTTGGCTGCAAGCCTACGAGCCAGAGACCACAGGCATCATGGCTGAAGGGTTTGGCTCCGTAGTCTACACGGTTACGAACAGAAGGCTGTACCACGTGACCATAACACTCTCCAGCGACTCGCCAGATTTGTGGAACGACGTCAGCTTGGAAGCTGGGTATCGCTGCCTGGAAGCAAACCAAACAAGCCACGGTTATTTTGAGTACTTGAGAGGCGAATTCTGCCCCAAATAAGTGAATGTCAAATAAAAATTCTGACCTGCAATACCCCTTGCACATTCCAGTAGTAACTCAGAATTTGGCAGAAACAAGGAACTGGCAGACATAAGAGATGGATAAAATCCAACGTCCTTTAAATTGTAAATTTTGCTTGGCCAGTATAGCTTGGTACTTTCTGTGTTCACTTTTGATTCAGACTAAGCTGCAATATTATTAAAGTGCACAGCAGTTTTGGAATCAAACAACAAGACAAAACACAAACTCTGTTCTGATGGTGTAAATCAGTTTATTTTACATACATTGATAAAAGGAACACACATTCAGAAAATCCACAACATTTTACTGACTTGCAAACAATTTACTTTCCAAAGGGACAACTTTGCACAAGAAATTTTTGCATGAATAAAAAAAGATAAAATTATACCTGTAACTAGATACACACACACACACACATGCATTCCCTTTCACTTAATGCAAAATCTGTTATGCATTCATTAGAACATTTAAACAATACTCCCCCCTTTTCCCAAACATATGCATGTGCACCCACAAGCAATCACTAAGGCATGCATGCACAAGTGCATACACACACACACACAAATCTTCACTGCTTTTTCCTTCAACTGAAAACACCAAGTGAAATGTGCTTCAAACATTATAATGGCATCCAAGTATTGCTGCACCAGGAACACTGCTGAACAAACTTCACACGTTGAAATGTACAGTACGATTTATCTCACTTCTCACACTCCGGCGATTTCCACAGAGAAAGTTTAACAGAGGCTTCCAAAAGTACTGTGAGTAGATGCACTGATATTTGGAAATACTGCTGTCTTTTACAAAAGAGTGAACACTGGTCTGAAACCCTTTCAAGGAGTGCAAGCACTTTGGTACATGCACAGCACGCATGCTTTCCAGTCTTTCATCTCTTCAAACTCATCTTTACATCTTTTAATGACCAGGCAACTAAAACTAAAAGACTGCTTTTAAAATCCAAAAACTTCACAAACTTCTGGAATCCCCACCCCAGCCCTAGAGATCTTCAATACTATTTGCATGAATCAGCAGATGTTTGTACTTACAAAAGCAAGGAATCTGTTGTTGCAGTTTTGTTAATAATGAAGTTTTTGTCCACATTCTCAGCTGTTTAACAAAATACTCTCTAAAGTCTGAATTCCCTATGTAAGGGAATGAGATTTTTTTTTTAAAAAAACCCTGATTGTGAGGATGAGCCTTTTTACAGAAAAAAAAGAATCTGGGTTAATGAAGAACATTACAGAGACAAAAATCATTTAGCACCTACTATCTCTGTCTTCGTAGAACTATTAAAATGCCAAGAATAATGACCAGAATTGTAACAATATACAGATCCCAGTCTGGGCCCAGCAGGAAACGAGGGTCAATGATTGCGAAAAAGAACTTGTAACCTTCCAGCTGAAAATATACATACAAGTGCAGGTGCACAAACACACACACCACAAACACGCATGCACATGCACACAAGCATACACACATATATGAAATTAAGTAAACATCAAATATTAATAACACACACTTATACACACACACACACAGCCACGATCACAGAGAGAGAGACAGAGAGAGACCAACCAGTAGATGTAAAAACAATGACAGACATCTATGTACAGACAAAGAAGGAGACACAAAGAAAGATGGAAAGACAGACAGGCAAAGATGTATTGACAAAGAGATACATAAAGGCAGATGGAGAGAGACAGGAGGGAATGTGGGACAGTGGTTGTGGACGTGCTCACCTCTTTGTTAAAAACGTCAACACCGTAGAAAAGACCCAGTTTGAAGAGGGCAAGGATCACAGGGATCTGGGCGTCCATGCTAGTCTCAGCTGCCATATCGTAGAACCTCTTGGCTAGGTGGATGTCCTGCAGGATCGAGCACAAACAACAGCAGCAGTGGATACATGATCTACTTAAATCTTGTGCACAGACTCAATCACTTTCTCTCACTTACAATATATGGCAGCCTAAAAACATAAGGTACTTAGGGATTTAGCACATTGTATGCCAATTTCAATTTTTTCATAAACTTACACTCATTATGGTGACGACAACAGTAAAAACACAGCTGTGGAAATAATTTCAATGATGTTTTAATACAAAGCAAACATATACATTTAGATTTAAATTTTCTCTGCCAGGCTTAGTTCAACGATATGTGGTTCTAAAACAGGCACACAGCTTCTTGCTAGTTCATAACTATATTTCTGGCAGAACCATAAAAGATAAAAAATCTCAAAAGATTGTACTTTTCTGGTAATAATTTACAGTTTTTAGATATTCAGCATGCATTCAAACACAAACAGCTACCAACTATACCCTCAAACAGAAATAACTGCACTCATCCACATAGTCTAAAATTTGCCAACAGACCTTTTTCAGCCCCTGTCCCATCTCATGCATGTAGCCGAGGTTGAACATGGCCTGAGCATTGTGCTGCTGTTCAGAGGCCAAGCGATAGTGAGTGGCCGCAGTCTCGTAGTCTACATCCGTGCCATATCCATAATAGTGGTAATCACCCATTTTAAGACGAGCAGTGGTTGAACCTATACACAGATGTCACAGTGTATTACAAATTTTTGCAAAACACACCAACTGACACGTATGTGCAAAACAGCATTTCCGTTATGAAGCATGCTTCTGAGTGAAAGAGTGGGCTAAAATGAATCATGTTAAAGTTGTCAACACATCTAAAACTGAGACAACGAACCTTGAGCAGCTGCTCGTCCATACATGAGCAAAGCTCTCTGTAGGGTCTCATGGTGGTCAAACAGACTGCTTTCACCTGCCCAAAAGAAACCAATTAATATTAATAATAAAATCACAAACATTAAAACTGCAAATTCACCAAAAACACTGAACACATTTTGGTTAAATCAAAGCATGATGGACACACTTCCAAATAACTATGAATGGTACTTACCAAGATTATAAAAGAAAATGTTAGTGAATACAAGAAACAATATGAAGCTTATTTAAAGAGAGAGAGAGAGAAATTGAAATAAACCTCTGTCCAGGATGTAGGCAACATTGGACTGTGCCACTTCATAACCCAGATCAGCAAGAAACATGTACTTGATGACAGAGGCATCTACATGTCCATCTTTGTACAAGCGATGTGCATCCATGATCATCTCCGACCAGCGTCCCCTCTCCGCAACATTCTTGTACAGCTGCATAGACAACCGCACCTCTAAGACACTTGGCTCTGTGAAGATTACTTCACACAGTATGCACACGACCATCACAAGACACTTGGCTCTGTGAAGATTACTTCATGCAATATGTACACGACCATCACAAGACACTTGGCTCTGTGAAGATTAATTCACACAGTATGCACACGACCATCACAAGACACTTGGCTCTGTGAAGATTAATTCATGCAATATGTACACGACCATCACAAGACACTTGGCTCTGTGAAGATTACTTCATACAGTATGCACACGACCATCACAAGACACTTGGCTCTGTGAAGATTAATTCACACAGTATGCACACGACCATCACAAGACACTTGGCTCTGTGAAGATTACTTCACACAGTATGCACACGACCATCACAAGACACTTGGCTCTGTGAAGATTACTTCACGCAATATGCACATGACCATCACAACTCACATGCTGAGTACCCAAAGTTTTTTTTTAATATTTTCTTCAGAATCACCTGTACTCAAGATTTTCAGTGCATTCAGAATCTGGAATGACCCCCTTTAAATGGTAAAATTTTCACCAAAAGTTTTGGTAATGTATTTCTCTATTTCAGGCATCTTCAGGATTATGTCTAAAAACATCTGAGGAGAAGCGTTTTCCACAACCATCTTTACTCCAGACAGAAATATCTTGTCAGATTCAGTAACTTAATGATGACCATGTGACCTCACCTCTACTGCTGTATGGCAGCTCCTAAGGACTCCAGTGCCAGTGGCATGCATCTGTGCCAAGTTGTAATAGGCCAAAACATGACCTCCCTGAGAAGCCAGATTGAAAAATTTCACAGCCATTTTGTAGTCACGACGCACGCCAAGTCCATCTGAAGAAAAAAGATGGACTTCTGAGTTCTCCATAATTTATAATCAGCTGGATTCTGAAAGTCAACTAAAAAATGTATTGTATCTATTTTGAAATATATATGTTAATCAACTAAATTCTGCAGCTCTACACGATGAATCATATATTAAAAATATACAAATGTCTATAAACAAATTCTAACACAGTAAACTGATAATGTTTTCCCCTAATAACATCCTTGGTTAAATTCTCATCTGGAAAGACAAGACCAGTGATGTACAAAAGTACTCACTAAAGTACATGATGCCCAGCTGCAGCTGTCCTTCTACCCAGCCCTGGTCTGCAGCGAGCGAGAAGTACCGGAAAGCTTTGTTCAGATCCTAGTTAACATCAATAGATAATTTTGAAATGCTGAAATACTTCTGTTTCCAAAAGGTTAAGTGATGGCTGCTGCAAATGCTGCCTTTAAATCCATGTACATCAATGACATCTTGCTTGGATACACTAACAAACAAAACTGGGAACTAATAAAGTAGAAGTGAAAGAATGACCAGTGAAGTAACTCTGACAGCCTTCAAGTCAGTTATCTGAAGAAATGTACATAAAATCACGAGGTCAAAGTTTAGGTAAGCACCTACCTTGTCCACACCTCGGCCATGTAGGTACATCATTCCAAGTCCAGCCTGCCCAATAGGGTTGTTCTAGTTTGGAAAAAGAACAAAATTAAAGAAAGAAAAGCAAATAAACTCCTGCCATGTCTTAAAACAAATAAAATTCTACGTGTCAAGATACTGTAGTTTTTCATAAATGTTTCTACCATACTTCACAGAATACTATTTAAACAATGCAATGATACGACTTGCAGAATATTCTTAGGAGTAGAGTGTCAAACACAGATGTTACCAAAACAAACAATCTCTGAGCTAAAAGGTAACAGACACCAGCTTTTAGACATGCTCACCTTGTCAGCGGCTTTTCTAAAATACTGCAGTGCTGTCAGATTGTTTTGTGGTACTTGTGGACTTCCTTCAGAATACATCTACCACAAAAAAGAGGCAACCAAGGTGCAATGTTCAACCTTTAACCTGGATTTGTTTCTTTGTGCTTAGCAGACTAATTTACAATTAACTCTACACAGAGTATTATCTATTCAAACATACCCCTTTGTTTATACTTATAATCATCATCATCATCATCATCTAGTATTTTATAAAGCATCTATCCTTGATCTAGCCACTAACAAAGTACAAACACATGCACAAGGATAACCACACACATGCAGGTGCACACATACGTTGCCCAAAACAGAGGGTAAAGTATACTTGTTTTAATCATCTTTTGCAAGCAGAATAAGTGACTCTGTGGATCAGGTGTAGCATTAAGACAATACCATACAGGAATCTGAAGACTAAGTACTAGACACCTACATTGATAGACCCTGTCATCAGAGTTTTTCTTCCAAGGGTGTGAACTATGAAAAGTTTGATGATTCATAGATGCAGTAATCTCCCTTATCAAAATGAACAATTTTTCACAAAATAATAGTGGAGCATTTTTACAAAAATCAACTGTCACCACAGGAGTCTGTTTTTTAAAGTGATACATGAAGGACAATGGGAAAATATATTATACTGCATATTAAATCTTTACACCTGAATTCATGTATCTCAGAAAAAGCTGGTTGACAAGAGCCACGCTGTTTCTCACCTTGCCCAGGTATGCATATGCATTAGGATTGCCTGACTCTGCTGCTGTCATGAAGTAATGCAACGCCTGCTCATGATCAACAGCTACCCCTCGTCCTCCCTGATAGTAAAGCTGACCCAGTACAATCTGCAAACCCAGTTCATCTCGTGGAGTGAAATGCAGGTTATCGATTTTTTTTAATGCAGTTATCCATTTCATTTATATGCTGCCAGGATTTTCTGATGACTTACTACCAATGGATTTTTCCGATGCATGGTTATCCACTTCATATGCTGCCAGGATTTGGGACAACTTACTACCAAAGGAAAATAAACCTTGTACCACATTTGCTCTCCCTACAAAAGACTGAAGCACAACAATAATGCACTGCAGGAAAAGTGCTGGCTGATGGCCCAAAGAAAGTCGCTGACCTCAGATAAGAAAGTGATGCATTATCATTGCTCATTTTTCAACACGGGGGAAAAAACTCACCTGAGCTTGTGTGTCTCCTTTGTCAGCTAGAAAGTGATAGTACTGTAACAAGTCCTCATCCAGCAGAGGACTATTGTTACCCTGACTCTCTGCCTCATCCTGCAGCCTGATCCTTTGCACAACAACACCGCCCGACAGGGACACACTGTCTGCCACTGGAGTGCCAAGCAAAGGTCTCACTATCTCCAAAATATTTTACTAAATAATAAAGTGGCATATCTCCACTCCAAGCAACCCTCCACCCCAGATGCAGACAAAATACCAATGGGATGCAAAACAATGGTCTCACTATCTCCAAAATACATCACTAAATTACAAAGTGGGATGCCTCCAAACTGTACCCCCCAAAAAGCCGCAATTAAGAATTTCAGTAGCAGACAGGTGTTACTTCAGAGGCAAGGAAAACCACCTGGGTCATCTAGATAAATGATTTAGATTTCTGCCACATCCTCAATCTATTACCAACTTCTTTTTCATTCAAAATGGTCCTTTTCAGCAACTACTGCTGTTAGGGTGATATTACAATTATGTACGCACTGTAATACAGCTGCATATCTAGGTATGCAAAAGAAGTAAAACTCACCTGTTTTGCCTACTTTCCTGTAATATGTCAGAGCAGACTCACACTTCATCTCGACACCAATACCTGCATAGTAACGATACCCCTGCAAACAACACAGTGACCTACCCTTTACAACAGCATAACAATCTACCCGGAATCCACAACACTTATTATGAGGAATCTAAGTCAATGCACCGAAAAGTCAATACGTACCATTTAGTTTTGGAAAACGGATGGATAACAAAGTCATAAAGATTAAAAATCTGCTTTCTCAGGTAACCCAGCAAACGAAAGGGAAATGTTTCTTACCAAAGCCATCTGTGCCTGAGGATCACCGCCCAGGGCACTGAAGGTCAAATACACCAAAGCCTAAAGAATAATAAAATACAATAATACTAGTCACTAAATTAATAACAAATAATACATATTAATAGACACATTCATCCATCGTACACTACCCTGTAATACATACATGAAACACAAAAATGTAAATGATTTTTAATAAAATGGGGGAGGATGGGGATAGTACACTGCAGCTTACAACACAAAATAACATCAAACAAGTATCTTACAGAACACAGGCAGACAGAAAAAAATCACCAAAAGTTCACAAGTATTGCAACTGTCACCACATTGTATCACAAAATCTAAGAAATTCTACAATATCATGAAAGAAAACTGTGCGGTGCGGTCACTCTAGCTGAACTTACTCTGGCTTGGCTTGAATTAAAATGGATCCCAGAACTGTACATGAAAGCCAGGCCCTGTTAAAAGAAGTGCAACAATCATTCTATAGTATCACCCAAAAAAAGAAAGCCCCACCCCAGACTGTTCTGAAGACGCTCATCACAGGGGGTACTTCCTGACCAAACATCTACCCCACCCCCAAAATGCACAAGAAACAAACAATTCTTAAACTTGACTGATAATTTACAACCTTAAAAATCTTTGTTCTTTACAGTTGTCAAAAGACTATTTTAAGCAAATACCAAAAATACTATGAAAGATCATGAAATGACAAAAATAGCAGTGCATATACATCGATTAAGGGAAGGCCACCATACCATCTGAGCTTTGGGTGATCCTGCTGCTGCCAGCTCCTCAAGCAGCTCCCATGCACGAGTCATATTGTGACGTAGGTGGTCACCAAAGAGATGGGCAAAGGCCACATACTCTTTCGCTTTTGAGTGGTTTAGCTTTGCTGCCTGGTCAAAAAGTACCAAAGCCCTGTAACATGCAGAATATTTCCGCAATTAACCCTTACAGCATGATGGACAACTGTGGCTTTCCCTGTCGAGTAAACCCAATGTTTGCTTGGGTATTTCATTATATCCAGTAATGTAGGGGTTAAGAGATAACCCTGTCCTTATATAGTTTGTCCTAAAATGGTGCTGGTTAAATATCACAAAATTATAAATTATTGATGGTTAAATATTATTACTTTAATTATCAACTATTATTTACAAAGACGAACTATCAGTATTGTAAGGAAATGATGTATTTTTCTTATTCCCATCTTACTCTTTTTCTTATAGTAGTATACCAAAAAATATGATTAGTAATTAAAAAAGACATGGTCATTACAAGTGCTCAAATAGTGATCAAATATATGTAACCCATATTTTTTCAATAATCTACTTTCTAAAGAGTTGAATATTTCTTTACACATACAAGCATTATAATCTCTTTCTTGCTTTGTTGCAAACATTTTTGCTCACACAATCATGTATGGATATATAAGCAGGCACAAGCAGGGTTTGTATCTGTATAAATTACTTACTCATCACTTTTCTTGACAAATGTAGCATTGATCAAAGCCTCTCCTTGAGTAAACAATTCTTCAGCTGGACAATAATAAATATAAGATTAATTTAAACCTCAAAGCCAATCTTGTTCTTTTGCAAAACAGTAATACAACAAAACTAGTAAGTAAAAAAATTAACAACACAAGAAAATCTCCATAAAATACATTTCTGCACACCTTTCTTCTGTTCTGGTGTCAGTTCTGGAATTCTGCTTTCTTCCTCTGAGACTGTGGGCAACTCTCCCTCTGAAATGTACAATAATCTTCAGCATTTGCATCTGAAAAATATGTCTAACATCTCTTGAAGAGAGGCCAATTAAAACAAAAACTGAAGGAATACAGCAAGTTACAGTGAATAATTAATTCCGGGTGGATAAATACAGCTGCCTCACCAATTTGTAGTTCTTGTTGGCCTTCGAGGGTAATCTTTCCCTCATTTTTACTCTCACTGATATCCTGAGTCTTGCCATCCTGCACTGGTTCTGATATTCCTTGATTTAGAGCTTCTGGCAAATATGTGTGACACAGAAGCACACAAAATACAAAAGCTTCTGGCCATTTCATGGCCGCTGTTATTCTCTGGAGAGTAGTTAATGATTCTGCAATCAAATTATACATATGTATTGATGACAGTCTCGAAAAGATTTCTCTTTTTTGTTGCACACTTCTAATGATGTGAAATATGTGTGGTCTAAGTCTTCATTATGTCTGAACATAACAACAACAGCCAGCTCCACTTAAATCACCGCAAGGTGGAAGCACTTTCCCTCCCAAATCAACAACAACACAACAACTTAAGATGAATACTTTAAACATCTTAGGCCTTCTAAATTCAACGTGCATTTCTTCAAAGTATGCACACATATAGTGTATATATATATAACACAATATATAATTCCAACAGAACTATTCAAGAAAAAACTCAAAATGCTTAATTTAATCAGTTACAGAATTAGTGAACTACTCACTCATATTTTCAGTTACAATGATAACAGAACCAAGATGCAACTTACTAACATAATCGTACCAACAATCACTAAAACGATCGTTTATATGACTGCAGTCTACTTCGATATACAAACTCCACCTAAGTACGAACCTGGTGCGAAAGACCTATTTGCTCTTTCTATAGTATATCTCACAATGCTCCGTTCAGAATCGGTGACACTACACTCTACCGTTGCTATGCTGTTATAAAAATGTATGCCATCATACTGCTAATCCCATAATAAAATCTTTGCTAGCAACATAAATTTATGTATTAAATGACACGTTCTCAATGACCAAAACTAAACACATAACAATACGTTTTAGCATCAGTTATCGCCACGTACATAGAAATCTCCACGCCATCTTGAAGCAGACGTGAATTGGCGTTTGATGATTGGCCAGCGAAAACAATATTTTGAGAACAAGTTCAGTTCCAGGATGGTGGAACGTAAGGATTAGATGTATACGGCTCAAAAGAATTTGAAGACTAGCTGAACGTATGTTCGCAAGCAGGTCGGATGCATGTAATTTGCAAGAACACAACATTCGACCACATACATTTGGATACAGTTTGTTTAATGTTGCAACATTGAATGCCAGTGTGCATGGAAATCACCGGTGGCTCTTTCATGCACACCACAACAGCGCTAGGCATCCACGCAAACGTGCACCCAATTTGACGTCAAACAATTGGTGTGCAGATCAAATGCGTGCACCTGACAGCAAAACTAAATAAAATGCTGAAAAACCGGAACGTACGTGTAATTAAACCATCTGCAATGTGAACACAATGTATAAAGTCCCTGTCGAGTGACTGCGCGTGTATTAGTGGATGTGCTCAAAAGTTAGTATACTAACTTTTGAGCACACAGTTTAATTGTAACCATGCATACATCCATATGGCAAATCGATTATGGGCAAGAAATTCGGTCCGCCAAGAAATCTGCTTGTTCGGATCCGGTTAGGTACTATACAGTCTACAGTATACGCATACGTACGTGTCATTGGTTACTGTGGTAAATGAGGTCCAAGGATTTAAATCAAAATGCAGTTAAATTAGAATAGATTTTGATCTCAGCATTTGGTTAGGGTAGGGTTGGGGTTAGAGTTAGCGTTTTGCCACTCTCTACAGTCTACACGCGCATGCGCAATTTGTATGCTGACAAAATTTCTTGGCGGACCATTCAAATTTCTTGTGACACAGTAAAAAATAAAGGCCTATCGTAAATTACTTTCGGATGTCCTGGGGTCTTTTCGTGGTTCAGGTTGCCTTTTTAATTATCCAGCATTTATAGTAGCCACTAGCTAGAAATTAAACTATGGATACTGAAGTTCACCTCCATTTTTTCTAAAATTGTAAATATGTATATAAAATATATATGCGTCTTATATGCATAGTTAATGGTTCCTTAATTGCTTATAATAATAATAAATAATAAATGTGGATTTGTAACGCGCGAGAACACATTTCGTGCACACTTCGCGCGGACGAGGCACATACTCAGTGAAAACAACGAAACACACACACACCGAGGGAGAGATGAACGCAACAAACACACAGAGGGAGAGATGAACGAAATACAGGTTGGGATACATATCGTCCTTCGGTCACAGATGGGTGGAAAAGTATCATAATAGCAGAGGAACTTGTAGGTTAATGCAGACAGGCAGTCGTAATATGCATACAGGCGGGCTGCAGCATAACTTGGGATGTTTTGGAACGTTAACTTGAAATTATCATCCCCAGTGTACGCAAAATGGTTGCTGACTTACGTTGTTGCCCCCCTCCCCCAGTCTCCACCCTCGCCCCCCGGCCGGTGCAACCTGGCGTTCTTTACGGTCCTTTACAGATTTTATCCGATTATTTTTAAAAGACCCAATTTAAGGCCTTAGATTTTGGCATAGATTTTTTTATTATTTCTTGCGCTGCTGTGCGTGTCTGTGGCATCCAGTGATTGAGCATCTAGTAACTGCTTTACTTTCAGACAGCATCGTTCTTTGGCTCTCCTCTCACCGCCGTCAAGGGGGAAAAAAACACAAAGGAAGCAATCACCGGCATTACTTCCCCTATTACATCCGGGTTGGTGGATTCTCGTCTGCTTGTTTGGTCCGAAAGCGCTGCGAGTTGGCTTGGACGTTTAGTTGTTTAGTTCATCTGTCGTTGAAAATGCCTGGGGGGATGTTACGTCTCTGAAGGATGGCTTTGTAAAGCAGAACTTGGTAACGAGTGAAACACGACCCCGGCGGTAATAAACAGGAGGCCTTCTGCGTGTTGGTGCAGTGCTTAAAAAAATTTCAATCTTTTTTATTTCTTCATCGCCATCTGCAGCTGCCGCAGGGAGCTAGTACGTGGATGATCTACTCCATTTAGAGAAATCAAAGGAGCCGAGTCCGCACACGTTAAACTAAAGGGTCTCAGAAGATAAGTCTTTCGGGAGTGCTGATTGCAGAATCCAGTGCCCTGAGGAAGAGGTCAGCAAAAAATCTACCAATGGTAAAAGTACGTAGTCTTTGGCAGCATGAAGCCGTAGCCCCCCCCCCCCACACACACACACTTTCACTTCTGTTTTGTGTTATCTTCTAGTCTTACGTCACTGTTAATGAGCAAAGGTTAATGTGATGCATGCGCATTGGAACCGCAGTGGAGCTATTTCTACCTATTATCATGTATCACAAGGTAAAAGGTAAGTTTGAGACAGTTTTGGTGGTCTGACGAAGATACAGCGACAAGCATTGATGTTTACATACATTAAAAGAAATGTTGTAGAATTTATTTGTGCATGGCTTTGACTCTTTACACTATAGTATACACAAATGTGTCTGGACTCATTCTAGATGTTATGCTCTTTCATCTTGCAGTCGATGATATGTCATAGGCAGTAAAGGTATTTCATCATACTTCATAATGTTGTTAAATGTTTTCATTCATGAACATATGTTCCTGTTGCCTGATGTCTTCTGTTAAAACATGCTAAAAGGCTGCTATTTAAACCAGCACCATGTAACTCTGCTTGAACAGTTACAACTTACAGTCCATCACAGTGTGTTCACAGTATTCAATGTGTATATGATGTCCCATACATTTTAGCAATTAAGTCCTTAAAAGTCCTTAAGAATTTATATTTTAAGGCGAAAGAGCTGTCTAGCCCTGTTATCCGGAGGGTGGGTGGAGGTTTCTTGACAATGCAGTGATAATGTCTGAGGAAAAGACTGAGAGCACTTAGGAAACAAGTAGTAAATGGATATGTTACTCTTGTAGCTGGCAGCTAGTGCAGGAAGAAGTCTAAAGGAAAAGTGGCAAGGGACAGAAATTTTGTTGGTTTTTTATGGTTGACAGCTGTCATACCTGATGGCCAAGTACAGCAAGAAGATTTTCCTCCAAAGTTTCTGTTCTTGAATTTTTGGAGCTATGTCTTTCCCAACACATTTAAAATAATATGTCATCTTGAATCTGCAATATAATGAGTTAATAAAGCAGATACGGTAATAGAGAAATATGATTTTGATTCCAGGAGCACCACTTGACCAGTTCAACTACAGACAATTTTTAAGGAAAGGAGATGGCAGGCTGATGTCACCAAAGAACTAGGGAGAATACAGTCTTTCTGGCAGCAATGAGTTTAGACTACATAATTCTTTGTTCTCCATGCTGATAGCTGTTAGTCATGTGCTGATTGTGGTTGCCTGCATATTTTGAATTTAAATATAAGACAAGTTTAGATTCTTTTCTTTATTTTGCATTATAAATATAAATATTGATTCCTTAAAATTGTAGTGTCTTTTACTTAGCATCTGTATGACTACAGGTTTATCCTTATTTGGCAGATACTGTGTGCAACGGACACCAAAGTGATGGAAAGAAGACCTTGAATAACTGTCTCCATGACTGGCTAAATATTGTCTTTGTTATACGTATCATTGATGGACTTAATTATCTGGTCATTAGCCTGTAGCATGCATGACTCTTGAACAAAATTTGCTTCTCAATAAAATTTCATGTACCTTCAAATTGTTGTGTAATGTACTTGGTGAATGTGTTTGAGTGGGTGTATGTTTACATTCCTATTTATTGTTAGGCCCATGAAACCAGTGGCAAAGCCAACCTTATATCAATCTAATGGGGACATACCTGTCTGCCAGGGGCTTGGCATGGCGACGTAATATCTGGGATTAGCATGCCAACCTATTAGCCCATGTGCCAGGGGTTTTGCATGCCAAGCTAATATCAATTATGGGATCTGCCAGGGATATAGCATGTCAACCTAATTTCAATCATGGGACAAGTCTGCCGAAGTAAGCAAGCTCTGGACATGCCTATCTGCATGCATCTTAGCTGCCAAGATAGTCCCAAGGTTGCCAACCCATATGCAGAACTCCCTTGGCCCAGTCTTGCATCCCAGAGTGAGCCAAAGCTAGCACAGCCCTGGTTTGCCAGCAACGTGTGCACAAATTCAAGTCTAAAGCAAATCCGCATAATGGCTGTAAAGAAAATCTCAGTTACCTGAGTTTTTCCTTTAAGACCATGTGGATGGATAGGCATGGAGGATGTAGTAAGCAATTCTTGAAGAAAATTCAAGTAATTGTGTGTTTCTGTCTCTGACACTAATTCTTGCAGGAACCTTTTGCACTTTGCTGTATTATTTTTTCATTCCTGCACCGTGTGGCATGGTCTACAGCCCCCCTTCCCCTGTACTGCCAGCAGTGCAGGTAGTTGAAACAGGCATCATTTTCAAGGATATGACGATGTCAGACCGTACGAGACCGGTCGTCACCACCTTCCTGCATGATATATCAAGTGACTCGCATGGGCTGGGTAGAAAATTCACCTGATTGAGCACATGTACAAATGGAATGGGCCGTCCATTGCGGAGAAACCACTCACAGTCAGCTGAGCGCCACTAGCTGTTCCTTGTGTTTCAGCAGGAGTGGCAAGCGACCCCGCAAAGGGGTGTGGGGACATGCAATATAAAAGTACCTTGTTTGCGTGCAGCCCAGTGGAGGGCTCACGCAGTTCTTACATTGACTGTTCTGTGCCGCACCTGTATTGACGTCTGTGTATGTAGGCTGTTCGTGGCGGGGAATCTTGCTGTTGCAATGAAAATAAGCCATTAAATCTGTTGTCGGTTGTTACATAATGAATGAGATACAATACACTTCATCCACCAGTTGGTGTTTAGGAATCACATCATGCATGCAGTTTGCACAGGTAATTCAATGCTTTTGAGCAGTATAGTAGACAGAGATCTTCTGTCGATAGTTTTGCCATCCCAGGGCGCTGAAGACGGAGGGAGGAGGGGAGGAATTTCTCCTGTACTAGCTGCCAGGCTAGAGAGTTGATCTAGGGTTGGTGGGATCTGCTGTGCAATTTCCTCGGCGTCTGAAAAGTGTAAGAAGGGGAAGCCACCAGAAAAATAACCTCCCGAATTTATGATGGTTCAGACGGAAAATTATTTCCCAGGTTAGGCCAGACAGTTGTGGCAGCTTTTTGTTGCTTTAGTCCAGTCCCAAATCTGTCGGTGGTCATTTTCTGGGCCCGCTTAACTTCTGATCTTTGTCTTGCATTCGATTTAGTTCCAAGAATTCTGCAAGTGCTTTTGTCTATCCACCGGTAGTGTAATCACATTAATTCTATAATGTTGTGTTCCAATCTGGCATCTTTTATCTGCGAAGCCCTCATACACAAAACAAACAAAGCGAGACACATTCCTCCCCCATGTCCGTCCGCTGCAGCGACAAAATTAATTTGCAGCGAATCTTCCTGCGACCTTTCACTTTGTATGCCTGACACGCTATTGCAGAATCTGTCTTCCAAGCGAGGATGCCTCCATTCACCTGATTGCTTCTGGTTTTCCTGACCACAATCGATCTGATCCCACAGGGGTGCGTGTGGGTGGTGGAAAGGGGCGAAAACAGTGCTAGAGGGTGTGCAAGAGATGGCCTGTAGGGGTCTTGTGGGGCGCCCTTGATGATAGTTTTCTTTGGTACTACGCGCCGACGACCTTTGGGAAAAAACACATTTGCTCTACCGCGGATCCTGGTGATTGCAGGCACTTCTTCGGAGCAGGGGGCTGGGCTGTCACTTGGCGCTTTGGGTGTGTGGCGTCTTTGTATTTCGACAAGCTGGTCGCGAACAAAGAGTTGAAACGGATACGGTGCGCGGCCGTCTTCACACGACGCCAAGTGGACACGGAGACAGCCTGCCGGGCAGGCAGGTCGAATCTGAAGGCGTTTCGGTGAATAAGCTACGTGTAGATCATAAATCGATGCTTATAACAAGTCCTCTGCACATTTTTCAACGTTGGACTGAAAAGCCTCACCTCTCAAGGACGGTCGATCACGGAAAGGAAACACTTGCTGTCTCAGCATTCTTACAGAAATGTCATGTACTAATTTAAAATATTAATAGGGTTTGTAAAGTACCGCATGACCTCTTCCTTAAAGATAACTTGCATGCCAACACATAATATATACCAGTTCCCATGCAAAAATACCCAGAAGGCAAAGCAGATAAAGAGTAAACAGCAAACAGAAAGATCAGGATATGAAGTTCGGAGAAATAAAATTAATCTTTACAGATCCCTTGTGTTATAAAATTTTTTATGTTTAAAAAGACTGGTTTGAAAACATTCATAATTCGTCACTCATATAATAGATTAAACTTCTGTCTGTATTTCTTTTCAGTTTGTTTACCGTCTTCTGTTCGCTTACCAAGTGCTACAGTCATGCACGCACTCTTTGTTCTAATAGACCATACTGCATTTTAAAAAATGCAGCTATTATCAATAGATATTATAAAGATTTCTCCACAAGAAGCCAAGAGTGAGTGCGTAAAGATAACGAGAACCGGGCAGACGTAACCGTTCCCAAGAAACGATCCTTCCGCCCACGAGCACTGTCAGTTCCAGTTCTACAGAGTGCGCACAGCAACCGGGTTCTTGCGACGTTGTGACAATAAAGTGCTGTGCTTGTCGGTCATTATGTGGACTTGGCGCGGGAGTGGGCGGTACGTCTGCCGCGAAGAACTGTGAAATTCTTGCAGGTACTGTCCTCTCCTGTACGGGAAAGAATTCTTGGATGCGTTGGGGGAGGGGTTGTTTGTTTGTTTGTTTGTTTGTTTGTTGATGGTCGCGCGTTCTACTCTTAATGTGTGAAAAACAATAGTTCCATGTAGCGAAATAGCACAAGGCGGCATATGTCTAAGTGAAATCTGTCTTGTCAAACGTACGCCGATTTTCAGAAAATTGCTTCAGTATACATGCAAGGAGTCAAGCGGAGCTTGAAAAAGCTCCAGTTCACTGGAGTCAGTCAAATACAGTCTTACATAAAATAAGCTAATCTCTTAGGGTCACTACTGAAAACTTTCCAGTTTCCTGGAAGAAAATACTGTTTATAACCACCCCCACTCCTCTCCACTCCTTACAAACTATATAACCCTTACCCATAACCATTCCCCTAAACCTCACTTCTCCAAAAACATTTCCCCCTTTTCCTCCCTCCTCCCGCCCCCGGAAAGATCTCCTAAACAGAGCTCACCATTTGATTGGCTCCCTCCGAAATAAAGCTAGCCATTTGAATGGCTCCAGTGAATTGGAGCTTTTACGTGTTGACCACGTGACTACTGCTTCCCGCCTGTGACCATTCCTCAGAAAGGCTTAATGTGCGTTGTACTTGGCCGAACCTGGTCGTGTCCACAGTCACTCGGTTTAGAGTGGCCCGTCCTGTTCCCTCCGTACTTAGCCAGGTTTGGCGAAGTAAGATGTACGTTTATCTGGTTTAAAGAAAGGATTTAAAGTCCAGCTGTGTTCGCACTGTCCTCTTCAGCCCAGACTTTACAAAATTGATGGGCATGTCCCAGTTCTTTCCTTTCTCTCATGATGGGTGGCACTTCGAAATTTCGGTACTTAGTCTGTGGTCGAGGACTGCAGTGTGCAAAACATTACCTCTTGTCGGGGAGACTGGAAAGAATTCGGTGCCGGACTTTCTGCTGGCGCAACGCTAGAGACAAGATCAGCTTCTAAAGGTCGGAGTAAGGGTTTTCCATTGTTACAGGAAGGAAATGCATTTTCTGATTGGTGACGAAAATATAAACAGATCCTGTGGTGTGAGGCAGAAAAACGAAAGAATTACCCGAGAACAAGAAATGTAAAAAAAAAGATTATATATGGGAGCCTGACTAATTTTCTAGTCAATTAAAACTTTACTAATCGCCCTTTCGTCCATGTACCTTCAGTATTTTTTGTGATATATGTAATTTCTGTACAGTACCAGTGCTGTCCCTCAACTAAGTTACAGTCAACTGTTTACAAAAATCGAGATATATGTTCCAATTTTTTATTTTCTTTACAACGAAGTTGACGTGTGTGTTTGTCTGTTGGCCACCTGTGTGCGTGTGTGTGTGTGTGTGTGTAAGTGTGTCTGTGTGTGCGTCGCGCGTATGCTTCGCATGCTTGGGTACGTGAGCATATGTTGGCTTAATAGCTTTTCACGATATCCCATTTTTATGTTTTGAACAAGCGATATCAGTTAAGCAGGTAGTTAACAGAAAGTACAGAAAGAAAGACTTTATTACAGAATCAAGAATAAGGTGGGGGGGGAGAGAGACAGCCACAGACAGAAGAACTGAGGAGGAGGAGGAAGACAAGAGGAGGGAAAGGAGGAAGAAAAGGAGGAGGTGAAAAGAAATCACTAGACGAAGCCAGAAGCAGTGCAGAAAGACGAGCCAGGGAAAACAACTCTGGGGTTCTCGCTATTACTAAATCCATGGTGCTCATCACTAATTTGCATGCATATCACATGTGCCTCTTTCATCAGCCTCGCATTGATAATAAAAGGGATGACGGCAGCGCTCATTCTCATCCAGTCAAACAGCTATCCGCAGTCCCCGTGACGTCATACCTCCTGTGACTGGCGTCACGCGCCAGGGACATCGATCCAGTTCTAACGGCAGCAGGATCTCAAAGACGTCAAAGAAAGTGGACATAAAGTAGACTGAAAAGTTTCATCCGCGAAATTTTCGAACAATCGATAAGAATTAGAGCAGATCGAAGACCAACTAAGCAACTTTTCTTTCTTGTTTTTCTTTTTTCGTGATTGCCCGAAAGCCCGAAACACACTTATCGCAAAGAAGGTCGGCCTCGTCTTTAATCATCGAGAAGATAGAAAAGAAAGCAGTATTGAATGTTCTACCAGTAATCACGTGTGGGTTTTGTGAGAAGGGCTGGTCGTTAAAGTTGATGGGATAGGCAGGCAAGCAGGTAGGCAAGCTAACGAACGGAATGTCAGGAGGGAAGAATTATGATATTCTGTAATGTATTTCTGGTGTAAAGGAAGGTAGGAAAGAAAGAAAGAAAGAACACAAGTCGAGGAATATTATTAGAACACAGGAGTTATTCAAAATCTGCATATTGTCTGTTGATTGTACGTGTTTCTGCACCCCTGTGACTAAAACTTCCTGACCCCCGTCGCTCGTTCGCTCAATCAATCAATCCCTCCATCCATCCATCCATCCATCCATCCATCCATCCATCCATCCATCCATCCATCCATCCATCGCCTTTAATATTGATAATTAAAGCCAGTTGTGTGTCCGTCTGAGCTCAAAACCATTCTTTCCGTTCATATTATTGTTGTCCTGGGTGAAGGGCAACCCTTGCAGAAACCCCACTCTCTCCCCTTTCCCTCAGCACTTCACATCCTTTGATGGCCCTCAGATGATCACTGCCGAGGCCGGCTTCAGCATGATATCTCATTACATTTACCCGTTATCGCCCGCCAGCCTCCCTCGCCAGCCTCTGAACCTGAAGTCACGGCTGCACATACCTCATTTCCTGTTTAAAACCAATCAGGCCAAATTGACGGAAATTGCAAGGCGAGCAGTACTCTTTCTACCAACGCCCTCCAAGCGGAAATAAACCGAAGAAAATATTTTTTCTTCTGGAAAATCAGTGTCAAAGGCTGGAATATATCTGTTTGCTGCTGTGTGACTGCCAAAGGACGCTGCTTGGGGTAACTGATGATGACATGTGGGCAACAAGCGATGCACAGTCGCGTAAACGTGAGGGTGAATATACAGTCGCATGATGACACACGCATGCACGCACACATACACACACACAAGCGTATTATGGCTACATGATTTCGATACACGCCCAATCTTACACATGCACAAGCCATGGCTGTGGGAAACCTTACTTAACTCTGCTCCACTCTTTCTTTGTTTCACCAGACGGTATCCTTATTCAGTGGGTACAGTTCAACGTGTTTTACCCCGTTTTAGGGAAAGCACCAGTCCTGACGCTAGGATAACGTTGCTTTAACCGCCATAACAATCCAAATAAACTATTTTAGATCTTACATGAAAGCAGAAACTGTTTTTAGTCTACTCTTGATCCAGGGCTACAATCCTACAATTATGCACGGGTAGATACGACAAGATCTTATTGAAATTCACTCATGTTCGCACCAAAAATCAGTGCCTGGCATTCAGTTTTAAAGAGATTTGAAGTTACCTTTCCCACTTTTTTTCATTCGTTTCCTCTCTTTCATTTTTTCTTCCTTTCTTCTTCTTTCCTTCATTCCCTTTCTTCCTTTTACTCACTGTCTTCTTTCTGTCTTTCTATCTGTCTGTCTGGCTGGCTGGCTGTCTGTCTGTCTGTTTGCTGGACGGACTATCTCCCCTGCCTCCTTTCTCTCTGGCTTCCTTCCTTCTTGCCTTCTTCTCTCGCATTTTCTCTCTCTCTCTTCGCTCAACGGAAGCAGTCGACAACAAGGTTGCATACCTCACCCTTATGATTAAACCCTGAAAATGCCAGTGTCCCTTCATTCTGCTATCGTTAATGCAAACAAGTCAAATGCTGGGAAAAGAAATCAAGTCTTTGACAGCGCGCCTTCATTCAGGTCTAAATAAGATTCAGCAGCGGAAATTGGCGAAGCGGACATGACGCAATCTGAGCCTAGACAATGATCGAGTTTCGCCTGCTGCAGCAACAGCAGGAGAATTGTGCAAACCAAGCTTTTCGCTCGCAAGAATTCTTTTCTGTGTAAGTTCTAGATCGCTGACCATAGAGCTGTGATTATGATAATGAGAAGGCCAAAGCAACAGCTGCTCCACATGACACCGAAAAGGTGAGGCAGAATATAAAGTGTGAAAATGTATGTGTTTGTGTGCACGTGATCGCTTGTTCTCCTGCCCCTGAAAAAGATGTCAATAATAAGCACGGACGCCAGTTCTTATTCATGTTGTGATTTCTGTCCTACGTGTAACGTTATTTCACACAGTGGCAACAAGACCATAGGTATTCTATAAATAGCAGCGTAATGGCCGACGCGACTAGGTCACTTAAAGACCCCAATCTTTTGCACAACATCTCCATTCCTCTAATCCATTTTATCTCCCAGGCGGCATAAAAATCAGCCATGCGCATCGGAAATCACCCAGTCAGATGAACCTTTTCCGGTGACCTCTGCACATCACCCTACTTCCCACACCGAGTAATCGGGTTGGGAGAAAAACTCTCCCCTCTCCCCCTTCAGGTCCTCCAGTACCTACTGCGAGGTCGCCACTCCGTCCCCTTTTTGTCACTCCAGACTGATCACGAAAACTAAACACAATCAGGTTTGTGCAAATGCATGGCGTGAAATGCTTGATGAAAATCGAATGGAACATACTCCACCGAGGTCCGTCCTCTCCACTGCTTGAGAGCGCGTGCAGTCGCTGGCAGGACGTGCGGCACTGCTGAATAATTGGGCTTTCAGTGAAAGCGCGGTTTCTTCCTCTCTGAAAGAGAGCTCCTTGAGTGCGCACATTACTGGCTGTACGTAAGACTTACATGCGAAGGCGCCGGTCTCTGCGACGTGTTAACGTTTGTCAATGCACTTTCGCCATTATTTTCTGGTGAAGGGATCTTAAATTTGTGCTAGTGCACTATATGTTCGACTTCAAACGGGCATGTGGGAAAGTTGAGGACAACCCCCTCACTCCCCCCCCCCCCACACACAATTCCTTCATTTTGTCGGCTTATAGTCAGGTTGTTAAACGTTTCCAGCAATAAACCTTCCCCGGGAAGTGTATGTGTATAGAATGATGCGATGATATAAGATGTTAAGGGGAGAGGAAGGGGAGGAAAATGGAGTGTGCACAAAAAAACCTCCCGACGCCGGCCAGCCCTGTAAACTGGAGCCTCATGCAGACAAATTTCGTGTGCCGGACCGAGGATCCGAAGTCTGTGTTACTCTGTTTGCTATGTGCCGCTCTTCTGCATTGTGGAATTTCGTGATTTAAAATGTTGGTACGTGTAGACCTATGTTGTGTGCTTCAACTCTTTGGGTGTCTCTTTTTTTGCAAACTGTTTATTTATTTTCCTAACTGGATTACTTGTTTCTCTCTGACTAAGCAAATAATTATAACACATATGCTAACACGTGCAAAACACATCATGTCTAATCCGATAGCTTCTGACTGTTTTGTGTGAGTTACAGCAATGTAAACAAGCAAAGCGAAAAATATAGTCAATGCATTTGTAGTAGACAGAAAAAATGTTTAAAAAACGTTTGCAAAAGTGGAACACAAATCACGAAAGAAGAATACACGTTAACCGAAGGCTGAAACTGTCTCAGTCGTAGAAGGCATCCATAAAAAAGTACTGCTTGCTGTCCTGCGACATCTGTAGAACGTTAAAATGGCGGTACTGCTGGTTTGGTTAGACGGGACTGGTGTGGGCTTATACGTTTTTATCGCTGAGTCTGGTTTATCTCGGATCAATTTTCAACGTTTCACGTGCAGGACAAGCTGTTGCCTTCTACAGGGCAGTCTGATAGGGCACGTGAACAGAACGGAGAAAGAAAGGAGGTTCAGTGCAAGAGGCCGAAATCAGAAGTGCGCTGCCAACAGGTGACAAATGCTCTTTCTGCGCAGCGGAAAGGTATTCTTTAGGCTATCTTTCCAAATCCTCTTGCCTTGAACCACGACTATGAGATTAGATTGTAGACACCATCAGATTTATTAAAATCTATTGAACTGCAGTTGTGAAGACAGATTTAGAACTTCACATTTCCTGGTAGACTGCAACCTAAATAGTCAAGAAAGGGAGGACGTTAAAAAGCCGTATACAACTACAACTTTGATATAAACCTAAAATCCTCAATGAACCCTGCGAGCAACCTATGGAAGTATAAAATGGCACTTGCAATGCAGGAAGTGAACAGCCACCCAGATGCTAGATAAACTAAATTATTGAATGGACAACCCGCTGTGGACGAGGCGAACCGGCACCAGT
>SMGT01007525.1:94522-142374 GCA_004794575.1 Lanistes nyassanus
TAGTTTTCCTGTTCTGCGTTTTGATTTTTTTCTAACCCTATTTGCTCCCCTATAGTGAGCTTTAAATCACTTCTTTGGAAATCAGAATTCCCTAATTAATTTACCATGCTTGAAATCCATGACAGTGGACTCCCAAGTACAGTCCTTTCACGTAGAATAATATATTCAATAGATACAATAACGTTTCCCCTCTTTCAAATCGGGGTGCATCATAAAAAAGTTAATTGTTGTGTAATTTCAACTTTGTAAAAAAAAAAAAAGTTCGTGGTTGGCTGGCCGTTAGCCCGTATAGCTATTTCAAATGAACTTGTACAAAATTTAATAACTTGTCTTTGGTACAACAAAGAGCACTTGGCCAAGCGAGACTTAGACAGGAAGTCAACATTTCAGGGCATGTCCCTTTCTTCAGGACGGCACAAGCAGATACAGATAACAAACAAATAAAAATCGTTTGGCTGACAAGGACGCTGGTCATGCATGGTCGATGGAGAAGAAGAAAGTGTAGGGGAGACAGGCAGAGCATAGAAAGTAGAGCGTGTTAAGCCAGTCAGTGGCAAGGTGTACTACAGCCAATAGAGAGGCATGTCCCATCGGGGCTGGTGAAAGGGGAGATGGGGAAGAGGGCAAGGGAAATGGGGTGTGGGGATCGTTATAATGGAAAAAAAAGAGAGGGGCCCGGGGAGAGAAAAGGTGGGTGGAGAAGAGGTCAATGTTTCAAGGCCTGTGGGGGTCTGTTTCAAGGCCTGTTTTCCCGAAAAGGGAAATAAAATGAGATTCCATGTTTTTGCAGTCTATGGAGTTTCCCGAAATTTGCCAGAATGCACAGATTTTCATGTTATTCAGAGTGTGGGGTGGAATATTGAAGCATCTTGCAACTGGGGTGTTTCTCTTGTGTCTTGTGTCAACGAGGTGTTCCCTGAAGCGGTCGTTAAGTGTGCGTTCTGTCTGGCCGAAGAAGGGGCCGTGCCCTGAAACGTCGACTTCCTGTCTAAGTCTGGCTTGGCCAAGTTCTCTTCGTTGCACCTTTATTACCCCAAGCCGCAGTCACCTGTTTCTTTTCTCTTAACTTGTCTTTGTTTTCTTGTTAATAACCAAATTTTCTGTTTTGGTTTTTCTGTTGTTGTTGTTTTTTTTTAACCTACAAGAGTTTAATTGTCGATTCTGCAGTCGAAAGCTATAGGCACCAAATCAAACATACAGACTTGAACATTTATTTTACGCATGCACGCACACACACGTAGATGGATACATGACATAAAAAAGATATAGTATGTTCGCTTCACAATCAAACGGTTAACTGATAATATAAATGGACCAGATTAATTTACAATATTATTTCACAGCCAGTGACAATGGTAATGAAAAGGCCGACTGACCCTGCAGTTTTGAAGAAACCCTAGCTATGTTCCTTAAGTTTTGCCAAACAGTCTGAGAATGAAGAAGACGCAGTGAATGAACCCCAGTCAAGCTGTCAACCACATTCATGCAGTCTGTTATAACGCACCATCATATTTTTCCCCCCAAAAATTATTGGTTACCTCATTCTATCCTAATTTTTCGGATACCCTTTTCAGAGACGTGATATTTCATTTTTGTGAAGATCTACCTCGAGATTTAAAAGGCGTGCATGTCTTCGGGAAGGTTGGTGGGGGGGGGGATGAGGTTGGTGTCATACAAGTCATAGGCAAACGAAAACCATAAAGGCCTTTAATTAAGCTTGAACAATAATTTGGATTTAGAGTCAGTAGAAATGTTGAATTTCCTCGTTTAGTATTATTATATTTATTATACAATCTAACCTCAACTCGTCTTTATCATGTTTACAAATGTGACTTAATAGCATTTTATAGACAGCGGGTTTAAAATCGATTTTAATACCAGTTTTAAAGTACAGTGGTACCTCGGATTACGAACGACTCAGGTCACGAACAATTCGGGTCACGAACAACTTCGGATGTTAATAAAAAGGAACGATTCTTTCATCTTGAAACGGATCGTCTCTATTTCATTGATTTCAATGTTTCAGGTTACGAATGTTTCAGGTTACGAACCGAGTTCTGGAACGAATTAAGTTCGTAACCTGAGGTACCACTGTATATGTTAGTTATTCCTCCCGCGAGGTTTTAGTATTGCTTTCCGATAGGTAACACGAGTCTGGCTCAAGCGCCTTCCTGTGTAATCTAAGGCTTTTTGCGTCTTCATCCCTGTGGGATGTGACGGGAGAAATATTTTTCGAAAAGTCAGTTCACCAGAAAACAGAAAAGGTTAACATTTAGTGTTCCTATTTTCCACGCTATGCAACACAAAAAAGGTGAAGGCGTTTCTGCGCAAAGATTATGAACGGAAGAATGTTTAATATCACCATCGTCGAAATGGCTTCCGGAAAAAAGTCAATGACGTCAGACGTGGAAGGTGGCCTTTATTGAGGTCATCTTTTAAAAACTTTTCAACAGAGCTCCGTCACACAACTGGCAGGGAAGGGCAGGGACTTCTCTTAAGGACATTTTACCTTATGAGAAACTTTAACAACTTTGAAATAACTTCAAAAACATGATCATCAAAGGTGATAATGTATGGATCTGGGAATCACGGCTGTCTTGACCTCCCCAGTAAATTTCGCCTCTTCCACCCCTCGAGGACGTGAGCACGTTTCACTCATCCCTCTGAAATGTTCCGCTTTCTTCTTTGTCGCGAGCGGCAGACGCGAAACGACCGACTTAGACACCACCCAGACAATTTCCCCTTCAGTAAGAGGTCATTTGTGGCCAATGTTGGTCCGCCTCTCACACCCAGCTAGCCTCATAATGCCCCGTCTTTTTGTGAGATCAGGGCGGGGCGAAATTCGGCGCTGGGCTTTGATGAGGAGGGTAGCGTAACCGGAAAATGCGTAACGATGATGAAAACGGAGGAAAAAAAACGTTTTGAAAATGACGGCGATGATAAGGTGGAAGATAAAAATGGCTAATTTCTGACGTTGAAAATTTCTTGATGTTTAAGATAATTACGAGGAGAAAGAAGATGGAAAATTATTTGACGAGAAATTGTAACCCCAAACATATGTCTTTTCAATTATCGACGTAAACGCAGACATGAAAAAATGTTGTTAATGTGTCGACGTCCAAAAAGAAAAATAAAGAAAGAAAGAAAGACTGCACACATATGGCATTGAAGTTCACTATGCTGAATCGGCCACATGCCACACACCCGTGTTTCCCATTAATGTTTTGTCTCCCAAGCTCCTCTTCAGGCATTTAATAAGCACGTACATCCCAAAATTGAGTTCCGCAGCTCATTTTGCCTTGGCAGCTCATTTAAGGCGGTGTCAACGTAGTTGTCGAGGCTGTAGTGGGGGTAGAAGAGGAGACGAGGGGGAAATGTGGAGGGTAAATGGCGGGGGGTGTGGATCTGATCGAGTAGAAGGAAGTTCTTCGATCACGTGAAGGATGAATAGAACAAAGTTGTATACTTGTCACTGCACGTGAAAGCCACAACAAAAGCGCAAAAAAAGCTGTGGAAATCTTATACTTGAGATAGACTAAAATAGCAGCATGGAAGTACTGAATAACTGTGGGCTGGATTCGAAGACTGAATACTGCGTATAAGGCTGACCAAATACAGCGAAAACGATAACTAATAGTATAAGCTTTGTGAGTGACGGGTCAGAAGTGATTATCTGCTGACTGAAATAGAAGCCATCATTTACTAGACAAGTTCTGGTTAAGCTGTACGAAGACAGCGATGCAAAGTCGGGGTTATGACCCGTTTAAAGCGGGAAGGACGCTGACCTGTGCCAACAGCTCTGAGCATGCTCAGCGATATATCTGAGACACGAGAGAAAGTTATGTCAACTAGACAACAGAACAGGGTAGAGTGGAAATAATTTCAATTTGCATATCTGCTATAATCTGGATTCGTGTATACTTTTTCGAGTATTGGAATGGTTTGGAGTTTGTTTTTGTTGTTTATTTGGTTGGTTGTTAGGTGGGGGGGGGGGGGGGTTTGGTAAATTTGTTCATTTTCAAGTTTGTTGAAGGATCTCAGAAAGGGTCAAGTGATAATTATAAAAAATGTTTAGGTTTCCTACAGGCTATATATATATATATATTGTTATTTCTACATGCGAACGAACGAACGAACGAACGAACGAACGAACGAACGAACGAACGAACGAACGAACGAACGAACGAACGAACGAACGAACGAACGAACGAACGATTTTATTGGTTAGGCTTTCGGCCCATATCAAAGGGGTGACAATACCATACACAGTTTTAAAGAGCGATACATGCCTATCAAGAAACAAGAATACTCAGGTGCACACACCCGCGCGCGCACGCACACGCACGCACACACATACACACACGCACGTGTAACTTAAGGAGCTTTCAGAGGTCTAAGTATATCTGCCTCTCTCCGGTGTAATGCCTTATACAGGAAACAAGCCAGGCTTCGTGTAAGTCTTGGACTGTTGTCGGCCATGAGCGCAGAGAATCGAAACATGGAAGAATATCGATAAAACTTCATAGGGATGTACTCCTTCCGCAAGTCGTCATAACGCGGACAAACAAATAAAAAATGCAGTTCAGTTTCATCAGAATTACAATATGGGCATTCCAAGGTATGATGTACATATAAACATTTTTTATGACAGTTCAGACTGGTAATTCCTAGCCTAAATTTGGTCAGAACATCCGTAAAGCCTACATGTTTGAGGTATAAAAGATAACCGCTAAGAGAAATATCAGCTTTAAACAGGGTGTAGGTGGAAAAACGCTGGCTTACTATTCCTGTCTTGTTTATAACAATCCAGGAGCCTTTGTTTGAATTCTACAATTATACAACACCACCATAATGTAGTTAAGCCAGGTTGTTGTTTTGTTGTTGTTGTTGTTTTGTTTGTTTTGTTTTGTTTTGTTTTTGCTGAAGGCCGAACAGCATATCTACAGCATTTCTGGGTAGGCGATGCTGAGGTAGATGGATTATTTTCAACCAATAACCAACACATCTCACGTGTGCGTTGTTGGTTGTTTCTACATGCGTTTTCCAGTTTGCTGTTTTTCAGCCCAGCTGAGATACCTGACCGAGCATTGAGGCATCTCAGATTGTCTTAGAGTAGTCCTGTCAGCGACAGACGCAGATAATGAAAAAAATCTTATTAATATACATCCTGTTTACTTTCAGGCCAGAGAGAACAAAAATGTTTGCTCGCTCATCATTCCGCTGTCTTCCCCCTTCAGGCTGAAAGTCTTCATTTAAATGGAAGATTTTCTAATTAATGCACTAAACACCATTACTGCATCAGAAGCCGCGTCAGACGTCAGTCAGTGGGTTGGTAAAATAGGAAAGTTTTGCAGCTCGGGTCCCCAAACAGAATCCTTATCGCTAGGACATTTTATGGCCAGTAGAGACAGTGAAGTTGACTTCCGTTTGGGGCGCTTAATGCAGGGTCTGTCTCGAAGTTTTGCTTTTGTTCGCGTTTCGCTACCGTGTTGCTTTCGGCCATAGTTGACTGGACTGTTTGTAGAGCTCACAAAACCCTCCCAGATGATCTAAATCTTCAGTTCTTTGTTACTTCCTGTCAATAACTTTGACCACCCTGTTCACAGAAAGCAGTTTTTGGAGTGGTCTCCCTTCGAGGTCTATGCGCGGGACAGCGTGCTCATTACAGGTTTCGCAGCAATCTGGAGTGTCGTGCACGCGGGGCGAGGAGAGGCTGAATTGATCCTGTGAGAAGTACTAGTAGTTGTTTTTTCTTCCGAGAGTTGTGGAGGGCGGACTAGAGAGCACGCGGAAAATTAATTAGTCTGCCAAGATCTCGGCAAGTGGACAAAGGAGTTAGACGCACCATCTGCCGATATGGGAACCAGAATATGAAAACAAAAATATCCGTGGAAGTGATCAATGGCTTGGACCTTGAAGAATGAGGAGACCAAGGCGAAAAACAAGGAAAGACTACAGGAAGCAAGAAGAAAGAAAGAAAAAGAAAGAAAGAGACAATGGAAGGAAAAATAATGTAGAAAGGAATGAAACGAGAGAGAGAGAGAGAGAGAAATAAAAGAGTAGGATTCGGAGAAGAATATAATAGAGGAGGATTTTTTTTTAAAAAAAAGTATGAAAGCGTTGGAAATTCTTATAGACGAGATAAAACTTAAGAATACTCAGGACATGTAGCAACAATTCAAGAGCTTACGAAATCCCCACGCGAACAAGACAGTGCGAGTTAATACCTTCGATGCCTTAACAAGCGGCTCAGAAGCAACAGAAGAACACAATCCGCATTATAGGAAAGCTAAGCAAGAACTACAATAATCCCTGTGTATGCGGAACACAGCATTAACTTAATTTGCCCTGCCGGCAAAAGGCTAGAGACTTAGGAGGCGGCTTGCGTGTGACACTTGGCAACGGCAGAGTCTGCCTGGGCTATGCACCAGAAATACCTCGTGAATTTTCACGTCTGTGTCCCTTGAAGAAAACTGTCAGTTCCCCCCGCAGGAGCTGAGCTTGGCAACTTCAGCATCGATCTTTTTTATCGATCTATTTCAATCGGTCTGTATGGGCATGAGTACTTCCGTCATTTGCTGGCTGTCTTCTTTCTGCGACAGGTCTACATTCACAAAAACGTAGCAAATATCTTACGGCTTTCAACCTGCCATCTATTGCCTCTCCTTTTTAGTGAAATTAATGTTCTTTTATTTTCGTTTTAGGCTTCTCGGTCTAGCTTCGAAACTACGGTTGTTAGCGTTAAATCATCTAGTCCTAACTATACATATTATTGCTGCTTGCAATACCTGGGTCGGATTTCTGCTGATTATTCGGCTGTATAAGTTAATGAGAATGTGAATATAAATCAGCTGTCGAAAGCTGTTATGTCCTTAATTTAATTCAGTTTTCGGACCTTTTGTCATTCGCCCTTCCTGATGAGATCGTCTGTCTCTATCAATGTTTTCCTGTCCGCAATCGCAATGCATCCAAGAAGATAGCAGCGCGCACGCGCCTGGTCACGTCATGTCCCGCCGGCGTTCTTAGGCTGTCTTGGAGCCAATGAGATCGCGTTTGCGTCCAATTTGCCGCAATCATTCTAAAAATAGACTTTTCAATCTTCACTTTTATCCATGTGACTAAACTCGGTGTTGCAGCTGTCCGTAAGTTTTAAGACAGTTTTGTCCGGCGCACGATTGAGGACGGGAAGGGTCTAAAAATACCCTCATTTAATTTTACTCTTCGTCAGAGACGGTGATCTAAGTAAGACTAGGTGAGAAGATGTCTTTATCTAAAGAACAGCCATACCCAAATACTTTCGTCACCATGGGAATGTGTGCGTTTCACGGTCTGTATATGTTCGGTGCATGTGCGTGAGACAAACAGACGGACGGACGTATGGACAGACAGACAAAAACAATGAAAAACACTTTGTTGTATGGGTTAGTTGGGGTACGTGTGTTCATGCGTTCACCATCTTTTTTAGCCGAAAATATAATCAGTTTGTGAGTGAGAAAATCCTTTCAATAAAGCTCTTGATCTGCTATTCCCGATAAGGCATAAACAGTAATCAACAGTATTGTGGAGGCGGGGTATTATTCATTCTTTATTTAAATAATGATGTTGACCTAAAGTCTAAGTGAAGGGATTGGAGTATAAACACCCTAGAAGTTTAGACTAAAAGCGTGTTGCGTAGCGCTTTCAGATATTGTCTTAATTTTAAACAAGACTTGACGGGGAAGCAGTCATTTCATATCAACAAGTTCTTCGAAAAAGTTCTTGGAAATCAGTTTCAAAAACAAGCTTGTTGCTGTGATAAGCGTCCGGCTTGGTATCCGAGAATCTTTACTGAAAAGATTAAGAGCATGCAAAGTAGGGTTTCTAGAAGTTTTTATCTGCCACGAGAAATTCTTAACGACCTTTGATATTTGTCGACATGTGAATCTCAAACACGGCGCAAAACTGAACAGTCTTCTGAAACCTTTCGCCTTCGCACCCACATGTTCCCGATTTCAAAATAAATGTAAATACTGTGGTTTGGCGTGAAGCCAGATTCTGCTGAGCACTCGCGACCTGAGCTAAATCTAACTGCTAAGGAAAATCCATGAAAGGAAGGGGGGATTGAGACTTTATTTTCTTACTGAGAGGATGAGGTCTGATTTTACTCAAGAGGGAAATTCATTTCCGAAAGTGTTGACAGACCTTGTGAAGCTGCTCAGCACAGCCTAAGGAAACGATGCAAAGACGACTTCCTCATTTTGTGACGGCTAACGAAATTTTTATAGTAAGTGGCTATGTGGCAATAAAATGACTTTTACTAAATGGCACTAATAGTGTGTGCAGGCATATACAAATATCGCCGATTAACTAAGCAAACAAAAATACAGCATTTCCTAAGCTACTATTTGTGATAATCACGTGGAAGTTATCTGTAACACAACACAGTACAGAACTTGAGGTGAGTATAGGAGCGGTTTCTTTAGAAAGCTAAGGAATTAATTTCATTTATAAGAAGCTGGTAGTCTGGATGAGTAACTGGATAGGTGAATATTTTTTTTTCTTCAAATTTTATACTCATAATCCAGTTGTCAATACGTTTACCATTCCAGAATACATTGTGCCTACAAAATAAAACAGATTGAAATGGTACTAGATGTTTCTGTTTGAAAGATTTCCGTCTCTTTTGTGTTTATAAGATGTTGTAATAGGTTTTGCGTCGATAAGACACTGCGGCTAATGTTCTTACTTATCCCTAAAAGCTGTAGGCTCAAAACTCGTCTCCCAAGCACAAAGAACGCTCGCGGGAAAGATGGTAGCTGATTTCTCAGTGATGGTTAGGTAAGATGATCTAACGTGCGGGTTATTTCTGAAAGAAAATGAGGATTTTTAGCATTCGTCCATTAGTTAAAAAAAAGAAGACAAGAATCGATTCGTTTGTTTTGCTCTGTAGAGCAAAGATAAATTTACAGAAGGAGCCTAAAAGTCTCCGGACTGAAGATCTGTCTTTGAAGATTACGAAACGCAAACGTTAAGATTCTCAGAAAGCTAACGTATGGATGAACTGTATGTAATGTAATGTTGTGTTGTGTTATGTATGTGTGTGTATGTGTGTGTATGTGTGTGTATGTGTGTGTATGTGTGTATGTATGTATGTATGTATGTATGTGTGTGTATGTATGTATGTATGTATGTATGTATGTATGTATGTATGTATGTATGTATGTATGTATGTATGTATGTATGTATGTATGTATGTCCGTGCTGACCGTCAAAGAAAGAACATTGTAGAAAAAGGCTACAAAGGTATCTTTAAGAAAATCAGCACGATGCTACTGGGGTTTTTACATTCATTTCTGCTCGGTGAATACACGTTTTGTTTAAATTGTTTTTATTTACATGGGGTCTAGGAACCTGCAATTAGAAGCTTTTAAATTTAGTCCTAGCACTAACGACATTTCTTCACCTAAGGAATGTGCTTCGAAGAGATTTTGACTCTGATCTGAAGCAACCAACCAGATTGCAGCTTCTTTTTGATCTTGAACTAACGTCCGCGGAAGTATGCCCGGTTAAGAAACACCCTAAAAGACGAAATTTCTGTATGGCTTTATACTGTTCGGTTTTTAATTTCAAGTACGTTTTTGTATCAGCGGGAAGGAAATTCAGTCAGTAATCGGAAAAAAAACAAAGATACAAAGAAGTTTGCCCCCTCCCCCCTCATCCCCCCAAGTGCAGCGCTGTCTGAGATGAAGGAAACATGTCTGAGGTCTCCGCCGATAGATGCAAACAAGTTCAGACTCTGCAAACTCTTAGGTGGAATGAAGATGTTTGTGGCAATTATCCCAGTGTTTGAGGTGTCATCATTCATAAGAACCAGGGGCTGTCGTCTGTTAGCTGGATCCTACAGCCCATTGTCTCCTGGTGGCCTCCATCCTGTGGACACAACACGGAACCCACATTTTGAGCAAAACTCTTTTTTGTGCCTCGATGCAGTCCCTTTCTGCTCGCTCGTTTGGCAACGTTCTAAAGAGCCCAAGACTTCAGGAAACAGTTTTCCCGTAATGTCTGGATAGACATTAACATCAAGATGTTTTCTCGTTGAAAACTGGTTTTTTATCAGTTCTCTATTTCTCTTTGTTTCATTCTTTGATTCTTTCATCTGTATATGTGTCTGTTTCTTTATTTCTCGTTTCATTGCCGTCTGTCCTTATTTCATTGTTAGTTTCATTCTATTCTTCTTTCTTTGTGTTTGTGTCGGTCTCTATGGGTCTGTCCTTTTGTCTGTCTGTTTGTCAATACGTTTACCATGCCAGAATACATTGTGCCTAAAAAATAAAACAGATTGAAAAGGTGCTATTCACCTATCCAGTTAGTCATCCAGACTACAATCTTCTTATAAATAAAATTAATTCCTTAGCTTTCTAAAGAAACCGCTATTTTCTTCTTTTTTATGTTTGTGTCTGTCTCTATGGTCTGTCCTTTTGTCTGTCTGCTGTTGAAATACTTGTACGTATTTGTGCTTTGTGAGACTTCGCGAGGGCATTCTAGCGTTACTGCTCAAGTAGGAAAACAGCACTTGTTGGCCTTTAAAATACAAGGGAAATGCGGAAAATATCACAGTATGGTAGACAACACTTTAACGGCTCTGGCTGCGACGAGAATCTGTCGAACTTCCCAGCGGGTCATCATACATTTTCTCTTGTAAACAGAGACAATGATAACAATGATAACAAGAGCGGCTTCATTCTGTGACATGAGCCGCGCTGTGGGCTGAGTAGGCCGGACATTGTCCTTCGGCTTGATCCACAAGGAGACGGCAGTGGGCGTGCCGGTGACGAGAAAATTCGGATTTAATGGAGCGTTGTTGCTGTGTTGCTGAGTCGCGATGCAGGATTAGCAACATCGATTACTTAGGAGATCGGAGAGCAGCTCGAAGATAAGGTATCTGAACAGTCCACACCTGACGAGAGGGTAGGTGGGCAGGCGTCTGAAGAGACGCAGAAGAAGAAGAGAAAAGGATGATCTAAGAAGGGAGGAAAAGGACGATCTAAGAAGGGAGGAAACAGGACGATCTGAGAAGGGAGGAAAAGGACGATCTGAGAAGGGAGGGAAAAGGACGATCTGAGAAGGGAGGGAAAAGGACGATCTAAGAAGGGAGGGAACAGGACGATCTAAGAAGGGAGGAAAAAGAACGATCTGAGAAGGGAGGGAAAAGGACGATCTAAGAAGGGAGGGAAAGGACGATCTAAGAAGGGAGGGAAAAGGACGATCTAAGAAGGGAGGAAAAAGGACGATCTAAGAAGGGAGGAAAAAGGACGGTCTAAGAAGGGAGGGAACAGGACGATCTAAGAAGGGATGGAAAAGGACGATCTGAGAAGGGAGGGAAAAGGACGATCTGAGAAGGGAGGAAACAGGACGATCTAAGAAGGGAGGGAAAGGACGATCTAAGAAGGGAGGGAAAAGGACGATCTAAGAAGGGAGGAAAAAGGACGATCTAAGAAGGGAGGAAAAAGGACGATCTAAGAAGGGAGGGAACAGGACGATCTAAGAAGGGAGGGAAAAGGACGATCTGAGAAGGGAGGGAAAAGGACGATCTGAGAAGGGAGGAAACAGGACGATCTAAGAAGGGAGTGAAAAGGAAGATCTAAGAAGGGAGGGAAAAGGACGATCTGAGAAGGGAGGAAAAGGACGATCTGAGAAGGGAGGGAAAAGGACGATCTGAGAAGGGAGGGGAAAGGACGATCTAAGAAGGGAGGAAAAAGGACGATCTAAGAAAGGGAGGAAACAGGACGATCTAAGAAGGGAGGGAAAAGGACGATCTGAGAGGGGAGGGAAAAGGACGATCTGAGAAGGGAGGAAAAAGGACGATCTAAGAAGGGAGGGAACAGGACGATCTAAGAAGGGAGGAAAAAGCACGATCTGAGAAGGGAGGGAAAAGGACGATCTAAGAAGGGAGGGAAAGGACGATCTAAGAAGGGAGGGAAAAGGACGATCTGAGAAGGGAGGGAAAAGGACGATCTAAGAAGGGAGGAAAAAGGACGATCTAAGAAAGGGAGGAAACAGGACGATCTAAGAAGGGAGGGAAAAGGACGATCTGAGAGGGGAGGGAAAAGGACGATCTAAGAAGGGAGGAAAAAGGACGATCTAAGAAGGGAGGGAACAGGACGATCTAAGAAGGGAGGAAAAAGCACGATCTGAGAAGGGAGGGAAAAGGACGATCTAAGAAGGGAGGGAAAATGACGATCTAAGAAGGGAGGGAAAAGGACGATCTAAGAAGGGAGGGAAAAGGACGATCTAAGAAGGGAGGAAACAGGACGATCTAAGAAGGGAGGGAAAAGGACGATCTAAGAAGGGAGGAAACAGGACGATCTATGAAGGGAGGAAAAAGCACGATCTGAGAAGGGAGGGAAAAGATGCCGAAGGGAAGAGAGAAGAAGGTTCAAGAAAAAAAGCGGGGGTGCACGCACGCAGGGAGGACATAGATCATTGAACTGTTACCGTGCATCTGAAAAGGGCAAAAGGATAATCCCATAGCGTTAAGTTTAACTGAAATTGTAACGACTTCGAAAGGATGAAGGTACTGCCTTCGGTTACAGATGCCGGTGGGTTGAGAAGAGAGAACTTCCTCAGACTGGAGAGAAGCACAGAAGGGAGATAAGAAAGGAACACAGACAAAACGATGAAGATGTGAAAGGAAGAAAAGAAGAAGGGAGACACCCTCATCTGCGTGCAAGAAAAGATGACTCAGGAAGGAAGGCACTCTTTTACAAGAAGAAAAAAAAGCGCATTAATATCACGCATTCATCTTTTCGCAGATAATAATTCTACCTGCCAGGCCCGGTCATATTTACGAGCTCCGCGTATCGTTTTAAAAGGCGCGCCGGGTATATCACAGAAATCACGCACGAGGCTGCTCTCAGTAGATGCTCTTGCTGTGCTTGTCGGGGTGGGGCAAGGGGGAAGAAGCCCGAGGGGGGCCGTGGCAGATCGTAGCAGACGAAAATTCGCCTGCCTTCCCTCGCACTCCCCCTGCAGCCCGCCCCCCCTGCCCCCTCCACCTCCCAGCTCTTACCTCATCTCAGACTCTCTCGTGTGGCCGGTGTTCGCTTGGCCTGTTCTGTCTGCCCGGTATCACCGCAGCGACACGCTCAGTGGCCGAAGCCAGAACGGAGGGAGTGCGGGATGCGGTAGCTCCCAGAAGAAACGAGTGACTATCACAGCTGTTGCTGGGCGTTGTTGCAGCGGGTTGCAGCGGCTTTCAGCGGGCTGCGGTACGACGCAGCAGCACCGCGGCACGTGGTCGTTCCGAGGGCGACTGAGTGATGGTGCGTCCCCTGTCCTCGGCTGACTAAATATAGTTCGGCAGGCACCACGCAAAATACACTTCTACATCCTCTCGCGCGCCCGTCACTGTCTAGTCTTCCGCCACCCACTGTGTCACGAACAAGCGCCAGTTCTCCTGCAAGACACACTGTTGGATACTGGCGGTAAAACCTGTCTTCAAGGACAACAATTCTTTGGTGAAGCCGTGTGAGCCTTGGATCACATTCCCTTTTTTTTCCTCACTCGGCACCAGCACAAGACGATTGGCAGAACTTCTGCAATAAGGTGATTGTATATTTGTACCTTGTTTTTCAACCAAAAATAGTCCAAAAAACTTTTTATCTACTTTTGATATAGGTTTCGGTCACTGCATAACCCCAGCTTGATTACTGATATCGTATAACAAGTGAGTTTAAAAATACCTTAACAAAATTTAGACCATTCGCTTAGATTGTGAGCTTTTACTGAACATCTTCAAAAACCATTAAAACCATTAAAATCATTAAAATATGTTTTAAAATGACTGCAAACGTTTGTTTCTATGTTCGCAGTAATAACCCTATGTTTATGCATTATTTGTAATATATTATTTGAATTATTTCTAAATATGCTCCTTGATAGGATCTAGGATTACTGTAAACAATCACAGTTAAACTGTTGTCTTAATTTGGAGGTCTCAAACATAACAGGAAACTAGTGGGGAGTTACTAACAGGTAGGCAGCATCGTTGATGATTTTATACACCCTGCGTATCTTTAGTTTGTATAGCTTTGATTTGTTTTCGTCCTTCTGTGTGTTTGGGGTTTTTTGGTATCGAGTTTCAAAGGCACAATCTGTTAACGTTTACCACCATTGAAGCTGAGTTCACAGTCAGTAAAGTGAGAAATAACCTTTAATACCTTGCATATGTTACACCTATTAAAACCAAGACAACTGGGCGAATTGATCTTGTACCGTTCTTCAGATAACGAGGCTTTACCGTGCTGGTAATTTGCCATGACATGCCAACCTGATTGATGAAAGGATGAAGCACTGCATGGATGCAAGCTAACATATTCACGGCTCTTTTTCTAATAAAACTTCTTTTCTCTTAAGAATATATGTTCTGAACACAATCCTATAACACCGTATAAAATATTCCACAAGCACACCTTTCTGTCTGTAGAGTTCTTCTATCAGGTATTTAGATAGCAATGATTTAGCTTTCATGGTGTTATATTTCATCAGAAGTTTAAGATATTTATCTCCAGATAATTTGTATTGAGTTAAGAAGTGATTCATGCAAAAATACATTTAAAAAAATGTCTCTGTATCGTTAAACTTTTTCAGTTTCTACTAAAAGGAACAAGAGACTCCTGCTTGGGATGTAATCCTGCGATAAAAACAAAATCACTGAGCCATGTATTAGACAAAAAAGTAAGCCTTTCTGGACATTACCTCTTCATCAGTACTGGAAAAATACATACAACAAAAACAAAACAAGAAAAAAATCACATTTTGAAGGTAAAGGACTTATCTGATGATAACAGAAGCACGTGCTGGAAGATGGCGACTTTACTTTCTTAATGTGAATTTTTTCTTGATTGTATTCTGTTTTGATCATTATTTTTCAGTACTGATGAAGAGTAAATGTCCAGAAACGTTTTCTTCGTCTTCGGTTATCTATAATAACTTCAGTTACTCTCACCTTCTTCCATGAAGCAGGTGCCGAGGGAAAGACTTATAATTAGAAAGCTGAAGCTAGGGGGTTTCTTTTGGAGCAAAGTCGGTGGAAGCTTTCTGTATTTCTACTCCGTTGCTGCGCCTGCCAGAGAACGGTTCAGGTCAAATGAGGCAATTTCTCGCCCAGTCTCTTCGCTCGTCTTTGATATAAAGTAGATACAGGTCCGAGCTGTACCAGCGAAAGAACGGCTTTAGTATTCTGTCTCTGTATAGCTTTAATCTATGCATCGCTTTTATCGAGATAGGGTGGGGACCCTGACGTGATCGTATATTCTTCTGTTGTGGTTTCACTGCGAACTTATCAATGACCCGAAAATCTTATACACTTTAGTTAACAACTAAACTTGTGGCCTATAGTCAACACAACTTTTTTCCCCAAAAAAATGTTATTCCTATCCACACACCCACGAGCGCCTTTAGACAAAACGGGATAATTGAACGCGTTTCTTTAATCAAAAGGAATTCGCTTGGATTTTAAATACGTGGATTTGATCTCGCAGGAGACAGGTGTCATTTCCAGGTTGCAGAATGGATTCCTTCAGCGCGTCCAGCGCAAATATTCTCGCTCGAGGACACGGTCTATTCTTTGCTTGGATTATCGATAGCCTCGGAGCAGGGGGAAGATAGAGGGAAGGTGGAAGGAAAGGGTTACCCACGGCCATCGCCATACAGACCCTGGGATGGTTTCAGTAAAGTCGCCGCAGCTCTCTGCCTGATAGGGATATGTTGACTCCGAGATGAATCATGCCAGATTTTTTCCAGTGCTTCTCCCCCAACGCCCACCTTCTGGTCCTTCCCGCTCCTTCCTCTTTCTTTCTCCCTGGAACCTCAAACGGTCTAACCCACTGCTGCTAGTCTTAATTTCCCGAACATAACTTAGTGCCTGAGAATATACACGCACGCTTCTGATGCAATAAAATTGTTTTTAAAAAAATCTTTCCGGAGAGAATCTCTGCCATGAATATCAATCAATGGCTTCGTTTTCATGTCACAAAAAAGGGAAGAATAACTGGCGTGGCGCCGTTTTGGGAAGAAGACCCCATGGATTGGCTGCCCGACGGAGCTTGCTTGTAAAGTAGGCTTGACGCTTTTAGAGCGTTCTGCGGTATGCTGACCCATCTATATCACAGACCAGTCCACGGTAGGCACGATAGGGATCTGGCCAATGGTTGACCCGAAGGCTTCCTAAATCTAGTGAATTGTCATGCACGTGCAACTTGCTCCATGTAATCACGAGGTTCTCGACATCTATTGGACAAGGATGCTTGAGATGTGGACAATGCCTGGGTTTGCCTAAAGTAGAAAGCTACCAACTGTCTCTTTAAACCCGATTTAAATGGTTGAAAAAAATCTTATTGAGGTGGAGCAAAACATATGAACTGAGTAGTTTTTTCCTGCAAAACTGAAGACTGTCAAGCATTACGTTGAATATGATGCATTGGATTAACGCATGACGTTTGCATGTAGAAGTGTATTTATTTTGGTCATAAGTTTATGTTTGCTGGTTTGCCTTTCTTTGAGTCCCGTTCCTTCTGAAAAGTGTAGATAGTTATTATCCCTGTGATCACTTATGTTTCAGGACACGAACCCCGTAAACAGAAAGGGGAATTTTCTGCTGCTACTCTGTGCATAAAAATTCCTGAGCCAGAACTCGCTTTCTACATCAAGACTCCTATGCGTGCTTTCATATCTTTGACAAGCTGCTTGTCGGGGCTCAATTTCCGCGGAGAATCCTGTATATATTCGATTTCTTAAAAGGTTTCCTTGTGCAAGCTCGTATGATAATGGTCTGGAGATTCTGTTCTGCAAAAGAACAGAAGAAGCATAACCACTCTCTTGTGGAAGGACCCAGCTATTCCACTCGTTTTAGTGATCTTGCCCGCAGATACACTTTGCAAGTTAATACTTGCTAATCGCGCGATTGCTTAGGAAGACAAACCTCAGTAAGTGTTTGGTTAGCCTACATGAGGCCAGTGTGTCGGACACAAGAATTACTGTACACCGCACAGGAGTGATTATTCGTAAACAAAAACGAAATTTCCACGAATTTAAACCTTCTGTGAATCTAGTGAATCCAAAAAATGGATGTCTTGGAGTTGTGCGTTAGATGACGACAGAAGTTTTTTGCGAGGAAAGTCGAGACGAAATCACAGACGCTATTTTCTCAAGATGGCGTCTCCGACGGAGCTAGTTAAACCCAAAAAGTCTCCGAGTCTGCCAGACAGCCACCACTTGTTCGAAGCAGTTCGAAAGGGAAAGATCCACCTGACTCGCTTCATCTTAGCTGCTTCTCCAAACAAGTTGCAGAACTCCTGGGACCAGCAGGGGCGCACTCCTCTTATTATTTGTTGCGACATCAAGGTTAGTGAGCGTAGTGTTGTTACATTGTTACATTTTATAGGTCAGTAAGCTGGTGTGTTTTTGACCCATTAGCATTCGTGAACAAACTGTTGCGACATCACGACCGTTTAAGTTTTATGCTTCTTGCAAATCAAGATCGCTTAAATCAGTGTAAGCGTAGTCAAGATCAGTGAACTTTAACGTTCATTGTGATTTAAAGATTAATTAGCTTACTGTTTCTTCCAACCCAAACATAAGTAAACTTACTCCATTGTGATAAACAGGTGAGTAAAATTGCTATTTCTTGCGACATCAAAAATAATTACGAATAATATTTGTTGCTACATTAAGATCGGTCAATGAACTTACAGACTGTTAAACTTTCTGTTAGTGAATCGTTTCTATGCCTTTTGTATAATTTCAACCTGTTCATGTCTTTCCCATTGCCTTTTCTTCGCTTCCTGTCGCAGCGATGAGTGTAATATATTTCATCTTACTGGTAAAGAATCACAGAATCACAATCGATGAGCAAACTTATTCGTTCGTGCATCGTTCGTTCTTTCGTTCGTTCGTTCTTTCGTTCGTGCATTTTTTGTTTGTTCCTATGTTCGTTCGTTTGCTTCTTGGTTCACAAAACCAACCATAATATTATCATTATGCTAAATTTAGTTTGTTCTGTTCCCTTGATGCCAGTTTAAAAATGAAACAGCTTATGGCTGTTAGTCTTGACATGTAAACTTCCATGGCTAGCATGAAGCTCGGATCTGAAAGTGTTTGTGGTACTGACTATTTTAAGTTCAGCTCAGACTCCTCTTGTCGAAAATGAAAGAATCAAGGAGGGTGTGAGCAAAATATATGTACGCACATATATAATAGATGTTTAACAGCAGTCTTTTAGGTATACAAACGAGAACTTTAAACAAAACGAAGTGGTCTGGACAAAGTCTGATGCAGTCTTTAGAGACCGAGGGAGAGACGTGATCCGTGGATATTTTCGAAGCCCTCTCCCTTCATCCTGTCATTTGGCTGATTGTGTGTTGATTAACGTAAAGTCAGCAACGAAGGCTATTTTATAATGGGTGTAGTAGGGGTAAGGGTGGTGAAAGTTGCTGGTGGGTGTGGTGGGAAGAAACCAGAATGCCCGGAGAAAACCGCCCGGTCTGCCAGCCCCGTAAACAGGTTGCTACACGCAGAGAAGGTGCGCGTGCCCGATACTGTATGCTCACCCACAACTCTGTATCTGTGGTAAGCACGCATTGCCGCTATGCCACTGACTGCCCATTTATCTCATAAGATGGTCTGGTTTTCGTTGCTTAACGTCCCTTCGCAAACGAGTTTCATATCATGCAGCGCTGTTGCTTGAGACAAGTTTACGTGCTGCCATACTGGAACTGCTGTCGCAACCCAGTCACTTTATACTGACACCGGGCCAACCAGTCTTAGTGCTGCTCCCTACAGTGCCAGGCGTCTGACAGGGGAGCTAATAGATTGCCTATTTATAAGTCTTAGATATGTCTCGGCCAGGGTGCGCACCGCTGACCTCCACTTCGGAAGTAGACGCCGTAACAGTTAGACCACCGAGGTAGTTTATATTATTAAAGATAAAACATATGTGACCAGGGTCAAGACAGTGTATCTTCGTGTATTAATGGGTGTTATGACAGATCTCGTAACCTTTTATATCATACAAGTTTAGTTTAGTTTAGTTTAGTTTTGTTTTACATAAATCACCTTTAGAAGATACTTCTGAAAATATACTCACAAATAGACAAAACCATAAACAGATCGTGTTGCCCCAAGACTCTCTGAACATTATCCTCTTCATGTAGGTCTTACTTATCATCGTCAGGCTGTTTCCCCCAAATCAGCTACACGCACTCAGCAAGCACAAATCTATATGTATGTTAAGAATAATGAACATTTCGATTTTACTATTTATACTAACACATAATACTGTAAAATGTTTTTGTCTCTGATTCGATGCCGTTTAGATAAGCAAGATACTATACTAAACGAAGAAAGCCCCAGTCTAGGTCCGTAGAAGCCAAAATCAAACATGGTGGTAGCAGAGCACTATTAAGCCTGTTCTCAGATATGTACGGACTTGGCACGAGATGTCACTTTATTTAGCTCACTTAGTGGACATAATTTGGGTGTGACACGTGAGTATGATCCTTATTAAACAGACAACAGCTAAGTAATCCTGCTTTATTGCTATTCCAAAAAATATGAAAGAGAGAAAACTGGATGCAGGGTGGGGTAATGGAGTGATCTGGGGCTAACCATTGCAGTGGCCTGACTGAATCAATTGTTCCTTCTCTCTTCTGCTGTTACAGACACTGGAATTAATAACGGCGTCAAGTTGAAGTGTGACCAGTAATATCTTTCATTAAACGGTCTCCAAATAGTTAAATGCCAGCGTCAGTAGATGTTTCGCAATGTAGGGTTCTATGACTTCTTCTGTGTGTTTTCCCGTTTTTCGTTTTCCGTTCTCCGTTTTTCGTGGAAGTGAACTTCTTATATCAGCAAAATACCTTCTCCAAAGATCCAGCGTGTAATCGCCGAATGGGCAGAAACAAATAGAATCTCCCGCACTTCTAGTTCCAATAGCTTCATTGTCTGAAACTGTACTTTACAGTCTCGCTGAAAGGCTTACTAAACATCTGCAGAATGCTAACCCTCGGCAAACAAATGCTGTATACACAGAAAGCCGGACTACCACAGATGTTTACAGGCTTTGAAGAACTGCCTAGGCCTATAATGTCATCGTTTTTATAAGAACTCTCTTGGATTTTTTCTTTTTTTTATCCAAAAAAAATCTCTCTACAGAAAAGTAGGAGACGACCTTTATTTAAGAGCGCTTACATGTCTGTCTGTCTGCCTGCTGGCCCGCCTGTTTGCCTGTCTGCTTCCCTGCCTAGCTGTCTGTCTATAAATCAGAAGAGTCGACGAAGAAACATGAAATAACTGACACACAAGCATACAAATGAACGAATGAACTAACGACAGAGAAGATAATTCAATAAATCAGCATATTGATGAGCTGCGCAATTTTTTTTTTAAAAACACTAAAAAAAAGGTAGAAACGTCAGTGAGTGCAAACAGCGCGGTGGATGATTCACAGAGAAAGTAGTTAATCTGACGCAACGACGAATGGACTGCTGACTCAGCCGATGTCCAATTTTTTTAACAACGGCTGTTGTGTGTTCGCTCCTGATTGGAGAAACGATAAAAAGTAAATCCAGACCCTGAGCTCCAATCGTCGCCAAGACGTTTTAACACTGCACGTGTACACCTTGTCTTTTTTAACCTGGAGTGAGGCCTGCAGCTGAACCATTCTAACGATTTCTGGAACATTTCTAGAAATACGCGATAGAAGCTTGGTGCAATCGCTGAAGAAAGGTTTATTTATAGTTCCTCGGTTCCTGCACGTGGTCTTAAAATCCAGAAGGCGGAAAGCTCCTATTGAAACATCTTGAAAGTAAAAGACAATACGTCACATAACAAAGACTGATGGGCTTAGAGAACACGAGAATATTAAAAATGGTGTCAGAAAAAGGCGGATGAGGGGATTAAAGAGAAGAAGGGGGGGGGAGGACTGCAGGTCACCTTTGACACTTCCCGTCAGCGCAGATGGCAGTTGTGTTCGATGCGGCGGTTCGTTTGAAAGGAGTTACACTGAGACAGGAGCATGAAAACGCGCAGAATAACTGGAGCCAATCAAAATACAGTATCACGTAAAATATGCTAATCTCATAGGGTCACCACTGAAAACCTTGCAGTTTTCTGGAAGATCTTTACTGCCTTTACCCCACCCCACCCCTCCCCCAACCCCCACCTATCCCCTACTCCTAGCCCCCACCCTAACCCCACCCCTTCCCCTTCCCCTAAATCCCCCTCCTCTCGGAACATCCCCCTCTCCCTCCCTTCCCCCCGCCCCTTGAAAGACCTTCGAAATATAGCTCGCCATTTGATTGGCTCCGCTTGTTAAACGTCGTAAATAGAGCTCGTCATTTGATTGGTTCCAGTTGTTCTGCGCGTTTACATGGTGCAGAGGATTTTTTTGTAATGTATCAGAACTATTAACCGACCTTAACCGACACCCGGGCTTTCACTTGTATCCACTGTTAGTTGTGAAGGATCTTTTTATATTTTCTGCCTCCAATGAGACTGTAAAGCTGTGCGTGCGTGCGTGCGTGCGTGCAGTTATATATAACTGTACATGACATCGTTCCAAGGCCTCCCAAGGTACTTGAGTCTATCCCCCCCTCCCTTTTTAAGTTGACTAAAAACCTCTTTGAAAAATTTCAGTTCATTTCTGTTTCTCTCACTCGCTCGTTCGAACACTCGCATCCAGGGCTATATATATTGCACGTACAAATCTACTTTACCAAACCAGACTAAGGTCTCTTTTCTGAAATTCAGGCCCTTTTCTACTTTATTTAAAGAAGCAAAACTTCTTAACGACAAATGCACACAACTTTGAAAGTACTTCGACAAAACAAACCTTCAGCGACACGCAATAATTAGAAATCTAATCAGAATTTATCAGACTGTTCCGACGGGGATCTATACAGCTGAAACAGGACACTTTGTGTGATGTTCGCTATTTCAGCAACATAATAGGAAGCGCAACGTTTACCTTCCGTTCAGCCAGAAGCGTCTGAAAAGATTTTTAATCTCCTCATTCGTTTAGAGAACGCCTCTCAAGAGATGGTAAGCCACGGGAAGTTTAATCGCTCTTGCACGTGTCGTACAGAAAAAAGTATTCAGCACCAGCCCTCAGCTGCAGCCCATGTCACGTTGTTTGATCAAATCTTGCAAACAATGCTGCTTAAATTAAACAAGTTGTGCAGATGCGCTCAAGCATTCAATACCAGTGGAAAAATCCGAAGAAAAAGAAGCGGAAAGGGTCCAAAAAGTTAGATAAACACCAACGGTTCCAAATCGTGTAAACCAAATAGCTATTTTAGAGGCTGGATTGTGTGTTGGGTAGGGACTATGGGCTGTTTAGCTGTAATTTCGTTTGGTGGCCAGTGGAGATGGAAACATTTTATTGTCAGAAAATATAAATAAATTCAACGTTTCCTGACGCAAATGGCCTAATATTAGTTTACAGATATCCGTTCTATTTATTGTGTATTGTGCTTGTGTGCATGGAATAAACTTACTAATAGGGCTATTATCAGGTTAAATGGTTACTTTTCAAACTACCATCAATCTTTTTATATATATATATAAATAAATCCGTCCTTCAGTAATATTCTGATCACTAGATTTTATCCAGTCTATGTCTAAGCTCTGTCAGCAGGCACACGACTTTAACAGAGTAATGATGATGGATCCTGCACGTGCAAAAGTTAGATACAATCAGCAAAGACACGATGCGACTGAATATTTCCCTGCAGAGAAGCCTTTGATTTTCTAAAACTATGTTTGGCTAATTCCTTCATTCACATGCTAAAAAGTATAATGGAAATTAAAAAAGGAGACTTTAAATCGTACAATGCTATAAATTCTCAGCCTTTGACAACAAAATGACTTTTTTTCAGTTTGCAGCGGCGGAGTCGTGAATCCATAGCTGTCCACACAAACACATTTACCTCTTCTGTCCACGCTGGATCTTTGTATTTGCACAAGAAAATCGTCCAAATCACGAAAGTACCTTAGAGAGAGGACCGCGATCAATCTAATTTTCCCGTTCGCTACGTCGGCAGAATTTTTAGGCTTTTGGGAAGCATAAACTTTTGCCCTGTAGCTATATTTTACGCAGTGGAGAATCCCGTCACCAGATACTGTATCTAATTTTTACGCTGTCATTAGCAGATGAAATATTTATTCTCGTTTCAGAAGAGTGAAATCTTACGGCACACATGCGCGTGTTTGCTAGAACAAAGACGATTAGAGCGAGGGATAGTTAGCACCTGTTACCATCCGAGCATGCATGCACGTGCGCAGATTTCTGTGCCTAAGGACTTCTGTCTCTTCTTACACACAGAAACATAAAAGCACACGCTCGCACAGAACACATACACAAAGAAAGAAAAGGAAAGACAGACAGACAGCCGGGCAGGCAGACAGACCGATAAAAAGGACAGTCACGAGAAAGGAGAAATGAACAACAAAAAATCTTAAAAACACCTGACTGTTACCTGGAGATAACTACATACAAACATACCCTAGCAAACACAACAAACAAACACGAAAGGCATTCATTTTTAAGATTGAATGCAGCTTATTGAATAACACCCATTTTATACGCGTTCCCTTTCTCTGCGTCTACATACATGTCTATGTGAACTGTGTGACTCCGGCTGGAACCTCTCAATGTAACAGCGTTTCTAGTCTGATGAAGTTGCTATGAAGTTTTTATCCAAAAAAAGATTAGGTTTCCTGCTTAAAACTTGCTCGACTTTTCTATTGTGGACCAGATCGGTCTGACGTTTTCTGTGAGTCCTGGTCACAAGTTCGCGGCAGCTAGCGCCGAACGGCAAACTCGCTATTGACGACCACGCGACTTGCGTGATTAAGATCTCATCTTCAGCAGGGAATCCATTTGACGAGACTGACCCAGTGGAGAACTTACACGATGTTACTTGAAGTGTCATGGGGGTGGGGGGGGTCCACACTCAAGGGGCACTTGCAGCAATCGATTTCCATCTTACTTCTAGTCTTCTGTCTAAGTACATCTTTGTCCTTACCATCCTTAAGTCTTTCTTTCTTTCCTTTCATTTCGCCCCTCTCCTTTTTTCTCTTTCTTTTCTCCTTTTCTTTCTTTTCCTTATTGCTTTAATTTTTATTCTCTTTGGTTGTCTCTTCTTGTTTTCTTCTTCTCCTCCATCCTTCTTTCTGCTTATCCTCTGCCTTTGTCTCTTGCTCCGTCTCTCACTAGCTCGTTAGCTTGTTTGGATTCCTCTCCAAACTGTTCGGAGAAAACCTACCATGATTTACTGCGCTGGATTTTATTGCGTGTGATCCTCATTAAATACAGCTTTGTCAATGTGAACTAACTGAACTGTTGTTCAGAAATTTGAAATTAAAAAAAAACAATAATTGTGCTGCTAATCAGCCATATGATACTCAAGTTAGAACTACTGAAGTTTGAACTTTTATTTAATCTTACCGTAAGGTCATGCTATAAATCTGCTTTGTGAAACTTCTGTCACTCGAGAAATTATTTTGACAATTGCAGGACGCATTCTTTCACAATCCAATCGGTTAGAAAACGTATTTGGTTTTCCGCTGAGTATTAATTAAAGGTGTGTACTATTCTATTTGACGGAGGGATTCTTTTTAGTTTGTTGAATTCTAGGTGAAAAAAATCACAGGCACCAAAGTCCAGTTAGATATGCATTTAATGGGAAAAAGCCAAGCCACGGAGGCACAGAAACTATCGTCACCTGTAGCAGAAATCAAAGAGCTTTCAGTTCACACGGTGTGCACAAAGTCCTCCACTGATTGCCTAGGGAGACTGGCGTGACAGGTTACAAGCGGCAGGCCAAGGTGTAAATTTGGCTTTGAAGGGGAAGAGGGGTAGTTTAATCGCTTTGATGGCGGCAGAGGTGGTATGGGCACCTCTTTACGTCAGTCTTCTCCGTGCAGAATAACCTTCAGTGAACTTCAGCAAAGTGCAAGATAAATTGCAGCACGCGACTCGAGTGATTGATACCTGCAACTCTACATCTGCAGCTCGCGTGAAATTGATCTGAGTATCAGGTCGGCTTTCTTTCTTTTGTTTTGTTTTTCTTTTAAATCATAGGTTACCAAGGTCTGGTGATACGGCTGGTTGCGTGAACGTTAGTGATATTTTTTCCATACCTAGAAGTGTCTATACAGCCCGTGGATCCTCTGAAATTTTGGGGCACATTACGTAATGTTTAGTAAAAAGATAACGGCAATTCATGCGACCCCGTCGAGTGAAGGATCGATTAACTTCACGGCGATTAGGCCGACGTGGTGGAGACAGGCTGGAAAGTGCTTCGACGTTTTGAGAAGAGAGAACTGCTCTCCGCTGCATGTCGGTTTAAAGATGAATGCATCCTTATTTTCGAATGAGTTCGTCTGTGCTTCGCATGAGGGAAAATCCAATGCAAGATGGACATTCTATATTTAGTTTTGCCAGAGACAAAGGAGAATGCAGCTTGAAGAGGTTAGACAAAGGGATGCAGTCTTACATGGAAACGGGAGAAAAATGTAGTATTATAATAATGGGCGATTCATAACGCGGGGTACCCCGCCTCGCAGAGGGCAGGCTCACAGAACCTGACAGAATACATGTAGACACGCACACAGACAGACGCGCTAACGCAGTACAGTAATTAACCAGTCATGAGTAGACGAGCGTAGAGCTAGCGTGTACGGATGTGATTTGAGGGCGCGTTTGAAGGATTGGACTATGTTGGCGTGTCTCAGATGGTAGGGAAGTGAGATCCATAGCGTTGCAAGGTGACAGGAAAAAGCGCGTTCGCCATGCGTCTTTGTGCGTGTGCGGGGTACAACCAGTGGGTGATCATCAGAGGCTGAACGGAGTTGTCTGGATGGAGAGTAAACTGAGAGCAGATCGGGAAAATACGTTGGAGAACTGCCAGATAGAAAGTTGTAACACAGGGTTGGAGTTTTATAGTCGATGCGTGCCTGAACGGGGAGCCAGTCTTTAGAAGTGGAGTAACGTGGTCAAGTTTTCGACGTTTGAGAACAAGTCTGGCAGCGGAGTTTTGAACTGTCTGCAGTTTTTGAATGAGATAGTGTGAGCAGCCAGCAAGGAAGGAATTGCAGTAATCTATTCTGAACAAGACGAAGGCACAGACAAGGATGTTGGCGGGTTTTTTCTACAGAGAGATGTTTGGGGTTTAGACTAATCCAATACCGTTCGAAGTAAGCAGCCCTACAGGTATTGGACACCTGATTGTCTAAGGACATGTCATCAGTAATTATAAACCCTAATTTACGGGCACAAGGAGGGAGAGGTATGGTTGCAGTTCCTACCTGCATGGTCAGGTGTAAGGCATACGAAATGAAGTCTGTTTTCTTGCAAACTAGGAGGGCCTCAGATTTATCATCGTTAAATTTCAGTCTGTTTTCAGCCACCCACTGTTTGACATCAGAAATGCATGTCTGTATGGGCTGTACAGCGGGATGTCTCTGATTGGGATGGCAAGAACCATACAGTTGCATATCATCAGCATAAGACTGACTCTGGAGGAGAGAGGTCTCGTGTAGAGAATGAAAAGTATGGGCCCGAGAACCGAACCCTGAGGGACACCGAAAGAAAGAGGGGAGGATCTGGATGTTTGTTTTTAAATCATTATGGTTTGAGTCTTGCAAACCAGTTGAGAGCGGTGCCAGAGATACCATAAAGGGAAGAAAGCCTTCGGAGAAAAAATGTGGTGGTCTACGGTGTTGAAGGCAGCGGACAGATCAAGCAAGTTGAGAACAGACACGTGGCCAACATCCAAACCAAACAGAATGTCCTCAGTGACTTTTGTCAGCGATGTTTCAGTCCTGCGGTTATGGCGGTAGGTGGATTGTGAGAGAGAGATGAGGTCATGAGTTGCCAGATAGGTGAAGATGTGCTGGAGTACTACCTTTTCAAGGACCTTTGACAGAAACGTGCGATTAGACACAGCTCCATAGTTTTTAAGGTTGTTTGGAAACAAATTGGTTTTTGGATTGGTGTCCCTTACGTCACACCAACTTTCGGCAATTTTCTGAGATACCAATGTTTGGGGTGGGAAATGAAACCTTTGAATTCCAAACAGCCAATCAAATTGCTCTTAACGAATTCGCATGTCGACAGACCTTCTGGAAATCTTTGCAGTCATGAAGCTACTTCATGTTGAACACACTAAGGAGTCATCTTTGTCCGTCCGTCCGTCCGTCCGTCCGTCCGTCCGTCCGTCCGTCCGTCTTTCTCTCTCTCACTGCTAGAAACTGCACTTTCTTTTGCAAACTCTTTTCCCAGAACTCCCAACCAGCTTCCGGGAAGTTTCAGAATCGCTCTGTCTGGGATGGAAGATAAAAGGAAGAACATCAAACAGCTAATCAAAGCGCGAAAAATCGCTCTTGACGAAGTCTGTGTCGAAAAGATCTTCTGGATGTCTATCGCACTGATGAGGCTGCTTTATACTGAACCCACTCTAGTTATTTCTATCTATCTATTTATCTATCTGTCCTTTCGTCCGTCCATTTTATTTCCCTGCTGGACGCTCCACCTTCTTGTTCAAATCTCCCTCACCGCTCGCTCGGTGTGAGTGCATGCATGGGTGAGAGAGAGAGAGAGAAAGAGAGAGAGAGAGAGTGTGTGCGCGCGCGCGCGCCACTCATGACTCCAAGACTTCGTTTGGGACAAACCAAACTCGAGTTTCAAAATCGTGTTTAGCTTCTCCTGTCTGATCAAAGCGGAGGTCAGGTAACGTCCATCCACACCGGTTAATTCACGTGCACCAGTAGGGGAGAAGCGAGCTCCTATACACGCGTGTTACACGCCCAGAGGTCGCCACGAAAAGGAAGTTAAAGCATAATGTCTTGTGGCCAAAACTTTATTCTTTCATTTCCTGCAGTCTGGTTTTTTTTTCAGGCTGGGGGATCAAGCTGCATGAAGCATCGGCTACCAACCTCCCGCAACCCCAGAATAAGGGGCTGTCAGTGTAAGACAATGACTATGATGGACATGAAACTCTAACGCGATGGTTGTAACTGGATTCCAGTTCTGATGGGCTTAGTGCCTCCAGGGTATCTTTTTTATGGCGGGTTGTGAAATTTTTTTACGTCACAACCTTGCGGAATCTGAGAAAAGGCATTTGAATAGATTTTTTGCACCTCTGTACGCTTTGTCGTATACGTTCTAGAGTTATGGGATAGAGTCAGAAGAATGACAACATGATTTCAAGTTTGTGGATGAGATGTCTTGAAGTGGCCATACATATCTGTTCTTGCAAATTTCGTTTTTCCTAGACACGGCAGTTTTATCGTTTGGAACCGGAGTTTACGTGCCATGTGTTAAACAAGTTGCGAATCTTGTTTGTAGCAAATGTGCGTTTTTGATTTTGAGTATATATTAAACTCGATTTTTGTTCTTCTTTGTTGCTTAGCAGCATCGCCATGACTCGAAAATTATAAGTACGGTTTATTAAACCTTTCATTGATCCCAGCGAGCGACTTTTCTGCAGTGATCCCTGGTACATGTAAAACTCGCCAATACTTTTATATGGTCTAGAAACATGATGAAGCGAGATCTATTTACGCATGGAACTAATTACGTGCACTGGAACAGAGTTGTATCATGCCTGTAGCATCTTCAGCTTCAGTTGATGTCTCCGACAGAAATCAGTCGCTGCGAAAAGGCCTGGTTTGCTTGCGCGGCTTAAAACACCAAAAGCTATAGTAATCAAGTGCTCACAGTAAAATTCAGACAGTTACACCTAATAATGATAGTACAAGTTAAAAGGTTAAGCTTACTGGAAACTAGAACTTATAAAATTAAGACTTCTTTATTCGTTCTTCATTCATTCACGAACGCGGTGTTAAAGAGAAGAACTGCTGCTGAATTCAATCAACGTTCCTCAGGGAAGATTCATGGTGACAGAGAAACTGTGTCAGAGGTCTCTATGGAGAAGGAGCAGTCTTTGATTCTCCTGTTCTGGAAAGAGGGCTTAACGAGAATAGAGGATACCGGTGTGGTAAAACAGAAGAGATTCATCACAATCGTGGTCTTTAGATGGCTTGACGCATTACAGGTTTTCTTCGCGATCCTTTGCTTTGAAACGAGCTTGGGAAATTCATTTTTCTGGTAAATTACCCTAATTACTGAATGGCTGTGAGTGTTCTTAAGCACTATACATATCTGTTGTGTGGTGGCATTACGTCTAGAATAAAACCGGTAAATAATGTTTTGTACACTGCAAAAGTCAGAACTGAAATAAAGAGACAAGAACAATGAAATGAATGAAAAAAATAGGTTCCGAAAAGAGTTTACGCTGGAAACGAAAATGATGAGGAGCACAGCCAAGCATACTTAGCTCAATCAAGCTCCACAAAAAAGGAAATAAATTAATTTTGCACTCTAGTGTGCATTTTCTGAAGGTTAATCATTGACAAATTACAGTTTATTTAGACAACTTTATTGTTTTTGAAAGTATCATCACGCATCTGGTGCAACATCTGCCGAGAATTTTGCACACCGGAAAAGCTACCGATGTTGGCATTTCTTTAATGGAACATTTTTGGTGGCAATGACCTTTCTTTCCCCCCCCCCCACACACACACACAAAAATTGTCTTCAATCAAGCACGCCCACTAGAAAGCATCTGAAAGGAAGATTTGTCAGAACGCAGCAAGTGAGCGAGCTAAAATTGATGGATTGTGTCCAAAGCTGTAAGACGAACGACCATTCTTCAACCGCGCGCATGTTCTCGAGAATTGAAGTTGCCGAGCAGAAAACGGCAGGCAACAAGATGCGTGCGTCTATTCATTTCTGGGATGAAGTAACCCAGGTTTTTTTTTCGGCCACGTTAACATTTTTCTCCGGTTAGACACTCAAAGATTGACTAATGTTGGACGTATGAAGTCTTGGAAAATTTATTTTAACTGGGCCAAAGGCTATCGGCAGAATAAAATGTTTCATCTCTTGAATGGCATGTCCTTTGCTCTCTGAGCCATCTGTAACCCACCGGTATAATTATCCATCCATCTGTCCATCCGTCCGTCCGTCTATTCCTGACCATCCGTCCGTCCCTATTCCTGTCCATCCGTCCGCCCAGCCAGCCTGTTGTCTGTCTGTCCATTATTCCGTCACTCTGTGTTCTTGTCTGCCGGCATGTCAGGTTTTTTTCTGGGTTTAGCAGGTGCTTGTTATTAATTCGGCCTTAGCTCTGGGCAGTTCTTCCGCTTCCTCTGCCAGTAGGGGAAGAGATTGTCATTTATCTTTGCGAAATGACATTGTAGTCTGCGAACACGGGAAGCACTCAGCCGCTCGAAGTATGCCGCGAGACAGGAAACAGCAAATCACGCACGAGGAGACGGAAACTCCAGCCAATTATGCAAATGAAAATTGATGCACCTGTACCTGCCAGACCTTCGCATATCGAGGAAAGCAGGTGGATACTTTCCACAGATTAAAACGCCGACAGGCCGAAAGGCACGGAAAGGGGAACTTAATAAAAACGGACCAGCAACGTCACAAAACAAAATCGAGAAGTAAAATCACTAATCTGCATCCCTTCTGGTAATGTAGCTGCATTTTTGTACCCATCGGATGTCAACGTCCTCGTTTCCGTCTAAGGAACGATGCTGGTTATTATAGTTAAAAATCATAAATAAGGCGCACAATGGTTACATTTCCCATGTTTGATTTAAAAACCACCACTGTGTCAAGTACCTGATTGCTTTTTTCTGTTTGTGCGTCCGTCCATCCATCAGACTTTCGTCCAGTATGTCTTTTGTCAACAAGTTCTCAAAGAACGAAAGTGTTGTTTTATGTTTCGCTTGCACAGGACTCGTTTGCAGTGAATCCCTTTCACGTCCGTCTTTATAAAATAGATACCCTGGCAAAAAAAGTGTGCGGTCGGGATTAATAACAGGGCAAGGTAAACTTCAGACACAGTTCCAGCAAATGCTTCTTTGGCTGCTTCAGCAATAGAGACGGCGCCCGCAATATCACTAAAAGGTTAAGGCACTTTTTTCTCCTCACCTAAACCGAATAACGAGCGACTCTCGGCAGTCAGTTAAAATATTAGCCACCTTTTTCTTATTAGCGCTGAACGGAGTCGGTGATTTGCCGACTGACAATCAACGTTATTGGTCCAGACCACTTTCGCATCTATCGCTGAAGAAGCCGTAAATAAACGTTCTTCGCTTCACGTTTCCCTCCCAGACAGGAAGCGTCCTGCGGTGCTGTGCGGTGCTGTGTGGTGTCGTTATGGAAAGGCCCAGAATGAAATCTAGTCCCCTGGCGGAGCCCCGGCGCAGCTTTGATTTCATTTTTCAGTTAGATGAAGACAGTACCGCGCCAGCCCTTGCTCCGTGGCTACATCAATCAATGGACTGGTCTGCCGTAAGGTCACCAGTCACGGGCGAAACATTTCTCTCAGCTGTCACCATGTGCAACAACTTACAGTAGCGGTTCCAAATACTCTGTCGTCGTTGTTTTCTCGCCATCGACAAACATCTGGCCGTTTTTTCATTATAGTCGGAACTTTATGTTGGCTCCAGCTGCTGTCATCAATACCTGTTGATTTTGTACCTCTGTGCACATATATTTGTATACTTACGTCACGTGTTCATACTTTTGGTGCTGTTTCTTCGTAGCATTGGGAAAGAACAAATTGATTTAATGGCAGTGATGGTGTCAAGCTCTTTCTCTCCATCCTCCGTCGCTCTTCGTTGCATTCCTTGTTTCTTTCTTTCTCCATCTTTCCTTCTTCTTAGGGGTTTCATGCAGAATGGTGCTGATACAGAGGTTGTTTGTTTGGAACACGACCCCGACACAGGTACTGTCCATGTATCCCCTCCTTAGAGGCTTAGTCGTAGGGGCATAATTCTTTTTCCCCACCCCACCCCCCAAAAAAAGAGATACCCTTCATCTCTATCCCTTCTCGCACCCGTCTTCGTTCATGACATGACATGGAATAAAGAAACAACAACAACAACAATCTCCTCCTCCGCTTTTTGCTTTCTTCTTCCATTTCACTGTTGTATTACTGTGTGTGCTGTAGAGGTCGGGTAAATGCTAGTGCACGTGTGTACCTGCAAATGTGTTTGTTACTCGTGGATTCTCTCTCTGGCTTCATTGGATAACACGGCCTCCGCTGATCTGTTAGCTCCGTCTGCATACATGCATCCATATATTGTAAATATATAATATTTTACAATTATCGTATATTTCATTCTGTACAACTGTGCTGAGCTGTTGTTAGATCCTTTTGTAAAACGACCGCCTCAGTGGTTTAGTGGTTAAGGCATCCAGTTCCCAGGCATGAAGTCGGTGGTTCGCTTCCCGGCCGAGTTATAGCTAAGACTTACAAATTGAAAATCTAGTAGCTGCCCTGCCAGACGCCTGGCATTATAGGGAACAGTACTAGGACTGGTTGGCCCGGTGTCGGTATGTGACTGGGTGGGACTGAAGCCCTTGTTGCGCCATCAGTCCCACGTGTGGCAACACGTTAACTTTGTCTAAGCAAGGACGTTAAGCAGCGAACACTCACCCACCTTTCACTCATTTTGTAAAGGCCACGTGCCTAGAGACAGTACAATTTGTTTGTTCGTTAGTTCGTCCGTCCGTCCGTGTCTTCCTTCCTTCCTTCCTTTGATTGTGGCAGTATCCTCTGTGAACTGGTTTGCGGCAGGAGGAGGGGACTCGTGACCAGATCGTGAACATCTTGTTGGAGAGCGGCGCTGACGTCAACATGACCGACAGCCAAGGCCGCACGGCCCTCATCCACGCCTGTGAGAAACGCTGTAACGACATCGTCCGCATCCTCATCCATCACCACAACGTCAAGCCGGATGTCGAGGACGTGTTCGGTACGTCGGCAACGCGCTCATTAGCATAATTCCAGCTATCACGCATCTGTAGGCTCAACGTCAGCAAATCGCTGTTTAGCATAGTCCCGGCTAGCATGCGTCTGTAGGCTCAACGTAAGCAAATTGCTGTTTAACATAGTCCCGACTAGCATGCATCTGTAGGCCCAACGTCAGCAAATCGCTGTTTAGCATAGTCCCAGCTAACACGCATCTGTAGGCTCAACGTCGGTTAGTTTTTATCTTGCTAACGTCGGTGAGTCGTTATTTAGCTTTCTTCTAACTAGTACGCTTCTGTAGGGCAAAGGTCGGGAATTCGCTAAGTAGTATGGTCCCAGCTAGCAGCCATTTGTAGTCCCAGTGCTGGCTAGTTATTGTTTAGCATTATATCCCCAAGGAGAGCCCTGGCGGTCTATTGTCGGCGTTTTCCCCGAAACGTTTTGTGTCGCAATAATAATTAAGTAGTGTTTTAGATCGCTGTTTTGAAATATTTTAGAATATTTGAAAAGTTGGAACATTTTAACACATGCCTTTGCTAGAGATTTGTGTCTAAAAAAGGTCTATAGCCATTAGATAGGACGCATTTTCCACAGTACGTGAAAACCTTAAATTTTTCTTCATCATCTTGTTTGAAAACAAATTCTGTTATTTTATTCGCATATAAAGATTGTCTGCCTAAGGCAGGTTTACATTTCGCAAAGCACTTAGGCGCTATCATGCAAGAAAGAATTTTTCGAATGTGTTTATCGGGAGCTAAGCCTGAGGTGACGGCTGGTCATGTCAGCTCGAATGTCTTGTGGCTTCCTGCGACTGGAGTTAACGACCTGACAGAAGGTCGCTGCCTACGCTCATTTACTCGCTGCACGCAATCGCTGAAACACACCATCGCAGTACGGGAAACAAGAAAATGAAGGACCTGGGAAAGGGTTGGGAAAAATAGCAGCCGCACGTTAGCAGCTGGAAACTGAGTGACCATTGTGTTAACAAGATGTGAATCCGGGTCGGATTGCATGGGCCTTGGCATCTCCTGTCCATACGCAATCTTCTCGTCTCAGTCACGTGATCTAGAAAGTCGTAGGTGTGGGGAACGAAGGGTGCAGCTTCCGACAGCCTCTGCCACCCGGGGTATCTTCCGCTGTCTGTAGCAAAGCTGGGATGCCAAATGCTGTCCATTCCTTGATGTCGTCGTCAGCTTTTTCTTTGCCTTCCTGTCCTTCCGCCTTCTAGTGTCCTTTGCAAGATGGTCTTAGCAAGTGGGTCATGACGTGGCCGAACCACCCCAGCTTCCTTTTCTTGACGGTGGCGAGGAGAGGCTCCTGGGGACCAGCCAGTCTGTCTGCTTTGTTGTAGACACAGACGTTTGTGTTGTGTTCAGGAGATTCTAAAGAGTTTGCGAAAACACTTTTTTTCATACGTACAGGTGAACATTAATACACAGGGCAAACGGGCCTTAAACCATTCTTATGACCGAAAGGACAGATTTGTAAAAAAATTTGCATGCAGCCCAACCCTGCGTTGGCTGTCAATATCTATTATTAATATAGACAAACGATAACAGCAGGTTCTTACGCTTTGGAAGGACATCTTGCAGATATATTCCTGAGTCTTGTTTTAAGAATGAGATCTTCTTGTAAGAGGAGTGGAATTGGCAAATGAAATTATGGCGGCTGGTAAAAATCTTCGCTTGTGCAAAGTCATTGAATTTTAACTCGTGTGGGGTCCATGTGAAGGCTATTTTTGTGTGTTGATCAGGATCGACGTGTGCCTGAAAGTGAGCAAGGAAGTAAAAGGAAAATAGGAAAAAAAGAACACAAAAAGAAGAAAACAACAGAAAGAAACTCGGGAACACGACGCACTTCTAATCTTCATGAATCTTCAGAGCTATCTCATTTAATCAAACCACTGGTCACACTGACCGGGGTTTCCATTGTTACATTCGTTCTTGCATTTAATTACAAAAATAGATCATTAGACACTGTTCAGGTAATCATTAAACACTTTGGTTACGTTTATATTAGATAAACGTGGTGGGAGGGTGTGTGTGTGTGTGTGTGTGAACCCAGGTATTACTGACATGAAAAAATTAATTGCCCCTTTTAAAACAAAAGCTTTATTTGAACGGTTAACTTTCAAACTTTCACAATGTATTTAGTTCCTAGATCAATGTGACTCAACTGATTTACTAATGCATGAATCTGCCTGAACTATAAAACATCAACATTACTGTTTTTCAAACCTGTTTTCTTGGGATATGGGGCGAAAAAGCGAATTGCATGTTTGCTGATGAGTTTAGACTGACATCTTGATTTAGCTGACTCGTTCTATTTAAAGCGATGTGTCACGGAAGAAACGACCTGCTCAGAAAGACCATGCCTCTGCAATCTAGTGAACAATACAGGATTGGGTTGGATGGACGATCGTATCCGCTGTTCGTACGTAAAGGTGCACGTAAAATATGCAAGATAAATGGGCTTTACAGCTACTCTTATGACTGGAATGGCAGGTACGAACGCTCAAGCAAGCCGGCCCAGGAATCATATTTTATTTGGAAAAACTGGTGGGCTCGTTTTAAATGAAATTGTTCGAAACGTAAATTAATGCTAAAGTTTTGAAGGAAAGGGCGGAAAGACATTAAGGAGCCAGGTTGAAAACAACTTCGTTCGCCGCTAAGCGTGACATCCATTTCACTTTTTTTCTGCAGAGCGTTCCCTTCCAAATAATTTCTTGTTTTACAGCTCGGGAAACGGGCAGGCATTTCTGTTGTGTTTTTTTAACTGATTGAAAAAAGAGTTCTTCTCTTCCGGAGTAGGTTTGACAGGGAAACGCTAAGCTGGCGTTTTGCTCTCAAATAATGGCGAAGCTTCGGAACGATGTCTAAGATTGAAGACGCCATCACAGTCACTACACGGTCTGCAAGGTATTTCGTCCCCTGTGTCAGCCACAGACTCTTATGTTTCCGTACCCCGCTTTGAACGAGGGGGGGGGGGGACAGACATCATAGGAAACCTCCTTCTGAGATGGAAAGCCATTCGGAAAAAGAGGGAGCTGTGATCACTAGCCTGACTCAATAATCGCTCACAAAACACCAGCGACTGACCTTCTAGACATTCCCTCGTCCACTTTTGTAGCCTGGAGCTAGTTGTGATGAATTTCGCCCACGATGCTTCAAAACACATAGTCGCTATCCAAATTTACCTCGTGGGCAATCACTTTCAGTAAAACAGTCGTTTCACAAAAGCTCGTTCTGTAGGGAAAAAACAATGGAAAATTATCAATTATTTTCTATGGGGAAAACAATCATTTCCCCTAGATGAGTGGTCACTTTCCATTTTATTTTTGTCATTCTTGAACGTTAGACATCTTTTCACGTAAGAGCCTTACGGTTATTTGCACTTTCTAGTCCCTTCGATTGCGAGTTTCAAAGGTCGCGAGGCCGACTCCGCTAAACGATTTTTCAATACGTCACGAACTCTTTCTTTCTCACGTAAATCTCCAGATCGTTTCGGAAAATCTGTCTCATCTGCTTCTGGACAATATAAAAAAATAACGAAGCCGAATCCAGATGTATGCTGCTGCGACCCATGGCAGATACAACCACAGCGACAGTGGTGCAGTAAACTCAACTTTCGAGTTAGTAGACCATTAGAAAGCTTTTAAGTTATTCTGGTCTAGAGGTAACGCGGTTGCAACGTGGTTGAAACGATGCATTTCCCGAACATTACATAAGGGCAGTAGATAAAAAGAATTGAATGGCTTTTAGTAGAGTCTAGGTTTGTAAACAGGAAGTGTTCCAAAATTGTAGAAATTTTTCTAGATGTATTCCACTTACCAGATACCATAAAAACCACCAAAGTCTAAAATTGCTTTTAATATAAATAAATCTCATGAGATGGAATTTTCGCTTAAGAGAACCAGGAGGAAGTCATAATGGTTAGACAATCAGCTTTATTTTCAGAACGTTTTCCGATCCTCCGTTACGCGCAATTTGTTCTGCATTTTTAACATCGTCAAAGGATCTCGTTTCCAGCTAACAATAATTATCCCAAGTTCTGCATACGAATTCTCGCAAGGAGTCAGACCGTAAAACAACGCTACAAAAAAAAAAAAAGTCACGCGCAGCAAACAATTTTGCAAGCAGATAAAATTCTTTGCTACCACGGGACATTGTTTGCTTAGTGCATATCACTTCCCAGAAAACCAATATAAGCAGTACTCGCTACTTAATACAGATGTCGTGACACACGACGGAAGTTTCACAGAGGTTGGCCATGTGAAAAGATTAGGCAAGAATCACATACGAAACTGTCACAAACCATTCAGTACTTGAAAACAAACATCCAGCTATTCTGCAGGCCAGCTGTGTTAACTGTCTTTCATAACTTTCTACTCAAATTTACTAATTTTCCATTATTCTTTTTGCACTGTACGACTACCAGTCAAACTTTCTATGGCTTCTGATTTCATCATATTTGCTGCAGGGAACACTGCTTTGATCTACAGCGCAGCAGTCGGAAATGACGTCGCTACAGAACTGCTAGTGCGCAACTTCCGGCGTCTGGGGCTGCAAGTGGACCACTACAACAAAGAAGGAAACACTGCCATCCTTGTGGCCGCGCGCAATGGGAATCTGAACTGCGCGAAGATACTGGCTCAGAAAGGCCGTGCCTCGCTGGTCCTGAAGGACAAGGAGCGCCATCTGACGGCACTGGAATGGTGCTTGCAGCAAGGCTACCAGAAGGACGAGGTCGAGTTTCTCAAACCCGTCACGAGGTTTTACCGGGTGGCCAAGCTGGCCACGTCACTCTCGCGCAGCCGCAGTAGTGTCTGCTCCAGCCACTCGCACGACTCGACCTCGACAAAGACCTCCAGGTTCTCGCCGTCGACGTCGCTGGACAGCGGCATGTCGGGAAGGCGCGACATCAGGCCACGCCTGCAGAACACCAAGCCATGTCTCGGGAGGTCCAAGTCGCAGGTGGTGGACAGCAGCAGGTTGAAGGAAGGGCAGCTGTTTGGGGGCCAGGACAGCGATACGGGGACTTGTCTGGCAAGACAACATACCGTCGACGTTCCCTCTCTGAACCATTCCCTTCAGCAGACGCCATCCCCGCCTGGTACCTTGCTGGACTGCGGCTGGGAGGAGCGACAGGCGGGAAATCGAGAGCCGAAGGGAAACGAAAACAGCCTGGCCCGAAGCGACCTACTTTCGCCCAAGGATTCTGACCAGGAGAACGTCAGTTCCGATCTGTCTGGGGAATCTTCTGATCTGGCTATGATTGATGACGCTGCTGAATTCCAGCAGGACGATATCTTCACGAAAGAACTGTCGCAGAGCAGCAGCACCTCGCATCCTTCCGCCTCGGGAGGTAACTCTTGCCGAGCGAGCAGTGATGACAGCATCGACAGCCACCTGAAGTGCAAAGTGCGCGCTTTAAACCTGGCCGACTCGCCCGCGACTTCTCCGCCCGATGTCAAGGACGATAAGGTAAGCCCACAACAATGGAATATGTGCAGAGACGGCAGTCACCTTGGCAACCAGGCCGCACGTGCCAGCATCACGGAAACTGGCGGCGAGAACGACCGACCGCGCATGTTAAGTGCAAGCGATGGGCCGGAGATTATGGCTGTCATGAACAGGCGAGACAACTCTAATGGGATCACCCGGGAGATGGCACCCGGCCAGACCCTGGCCTTCGCCTTGAAAACAGTCGCGCCGCTCTGTGAGGCAGAAAAGGAAGAAGGCGATGATTTTGACGACGACTTTTCTGCCACCAGCAGCAGGGAAGACAGTGCGGGGCAAAGGGACGCGAACAGCGGAATTGCCAGTCTGGACGGACAAAGCCGGTCCGGCGAGTCGTCCTGCGTGTCGCCGGACACCGACTGGCTCCCCGAGGAGTCTGATGTTGCCGGAAGTGACGCCAGATGCACGGGCGCCAGGGTCTCCGACAGCTCAGTGAACAGCGGGTCAGAGGTGCTTCGCGGTCAGAAGCTACTGGACGTGTCAAGCGCTTAGCATCCATCGCTTCCTGCAGCAACGCAGTGCGCCGCGCGCTGCCGGTCATGTGACACCTACTGGCCCTCGTCCCTTGCCCTCGACTGACTGTCATTCGCACCACAATGAGTGTTTCGACCCGACTACGACCATCCCCTGGTGATAACCCTTCCACTCCTATATCGAACGGTACCAGACTTGTCCGCGAGAGAAAAGAGATCCCATTTGCTGGTTGGAATTTAAAATAAAAGTACGCATTCGGAACATGTCACATCAACCTTTTCTGGAAACAAATACAATTGTGTATAACTGTATAGCGACTCATACCCTACTGCGAACTTATGATTTGTGACAGCTCCGTTTGGAGTCTTCTCCACCGTTTAGTATACGACTGGGTTCGTCCTGTGGCACTCGGGGCGTCGCTCGCGCGCACTATATCCAACTTTCCCAAACCACAAGCAAAAAAAATGTTACTCTGAGACAGTGTCGTTCCTTCGGCAACTGGGAAAACTCTCAAAGACTTTTTTTTTGTGCACCATAACCCCGACAGTCTAGACACGCCGAGATGGCGTAGTTTTGTCAGTTGGTCCTCACTGCCGTGTGCCAGCTTGCCTTTGTTGTCTCCGCAAGTGTCTGACTCCTGTCTCGCGCGGCTTAACTAAATCGAATTTAAAATGTTTTTAAGACCTAGTTCAAAAGGTTCTTTTTTAACGAAGTGATATTTGATTTCAAGAAATTTGGGTCACATCGTCTTCTCTAAGCACAGTTTTCCGTTGTTTTGCTGGTGACAAATTATAGGATAACTGTCTGATCGAGACTGACCTTTTTGGAAATTGCAGAAGAACTGCTTAGCTCCTTGCCACTGTTGTCATTTGATTTAGTCGAACCCTGTGAGACGGGCGTAAGCAATGCGTTATCGATTGAAGGAAGGGACTGAAGCCCAAACCCAATTCCAGAGGAAAATCTTGTGTTGCAAATAACATCTAAAAAGTTAATTATCTTCAAAGAGACACTTTGTCTTTCTTCAGTGATCCCTAAAATTACGGAAGCGTTTCATCTGTGCGTTTGCTTTGCACGTGATTGGAATCTGCTAAAATTATAATCAAGTTCACATCCTTTTTAAGTTGAAGACTTTTAACTCATTGCATCACACATGTGTTCCATGCTCCCTTTTCCAAGCTCCTCAGCAGTTCATTTATTTCTGATGAGCATTCAACAAGTGAACATCTCGATGTCCAGTACACAGATTATACTGACGGTGATGTTACGAAATAATTTCTAGTGCCTACTCTAGTGCTAAATCCTTTAGATCATGCGCTGATTCTGCTAACTTAGTGGAGGGGGTGGGACGCTATGTAATACAGTAGACCATGCTCCAATCCTGTTAGCGTTGGAAGGAAACATATTGCTATTAATTTCAACCAAAGATTGTATGTTACTACTAAGACAAACGGCTCTTTCCATACTCTCTGTTCAAATAGTCTCATGTAGCATGCTCGGACATTAATTTATAGCTGAATCGCGGTTATTATATTTCTTGGGCTGCAAAGATTAACTCCTTCTAGTTACAAAGCAGACTAGATGGAATTCCGAGGCATTGCCTTTCATTATGTATAGAGCATCAAAATGTCAGATACCAGTGTACGTGTTCAAAACTAACAGTCTGCTGTTGGAAAAAAATAAAAAAATAACAGATTTATCAGTGTAGACATTCAAACTTACAATTCTGTTGTAGAAAGAAAGGACTGTATCAGAATTACATTAAAATGTAAAGTTAAGAACTGGACGTTTAATGTAGACAGAAAAAAATTGGATTTTCGACTCTAGTGTAGACAAAGGAGTATATTAGAACTACATTACCAATGTAGGCGCTCAGAACTACGACTTCAATGTAGACAAAGGACTATATCAAAATTACATTACTGAAGTATACGTTTAGAACTAAGACTTTAAGGTATAGTAGATCTTAAGAACATTGATAGTGTAGGCGCCTAGGAGCGTAACGAAATGAATCAGATAGCTGTGCAGACTCCATAAATACTTCAGCTTCGTACAACGAGATGCCAGTGTGGATGCCAGGAACTGCCTAATCTCGACAGCCCGGGCGCAGAAGCCTAGGACTAGAACCGACTGACTCCATTAAATCTCAGCGTTCTTTCTCTCTCTCTCTCTCTCTCTCTCTCTCTCTCTCTCAAACCTGCTACCCCCTTCCCCAATCTTCTCCCATTAATTCTTCGCCAAGTTTTTTTTCTTGCTAAGACTCTAAAAGAAGAAAAATCGAATTATACTTCATCTCAGTTAACTTTCTCCCTCCCTTCGTCCTTTCCCCTGTATCTCTCTCTCTCTCTCTCTCTCTCTCTCTTTCTCCCATTACTATCTATCTATCTTTTTCTTTTCTTTCTTTCATTTATTTTTTCTGTATTTCTTCCTTTTCTTATTTCTTTCCTTCTCTCTTTCTTTTTTTCCTTTCCCATTTCTCCCTCCTTCCAACTGTTCACACACATTCTCTCTTTCTCTCTCTCTCTTACACAAAGGAGCTCTGACTAACTATTGTCCTGTTGTTTACACCAACAATGTCAGCTCCAGAAATCACTTTTGTGAGACAGGGGTACTCAGCACCTAGGAGCTCACAAGCGCCTCATTTAAATATTAAATTCTTTTCTGCCTTTCCTACCAAACGTCTGATGACAGCCAGTAGTTTGTAAGATAGAAATTCGCAGTTATTTAGTTAGGCTACAAGAAAATTCGGACCTTGAATCCTGGCATTCTCCGTCGATTGCAGGGCGCACCGTTCCGTAGGAATTGGTTTCTAAATTATGCTTTGTAACCCCGCACATTTACTCAGCAAATGTCTTTTTTATTGCTAGCACCAGTGATATCATTCTGGACACTTTTCCACACACCTTGTGCAGATCAAATACCTTTTCTAAATCACAACGTGGCTGATTTTCTTTTATTGATCACAAGATACCGCGTAAGGAGATAATGCCCTTCGTGATGTTTTATGCAATAAGCGGATATCAGTCGATGATATAATGTTTTGCAAAAACCAATTCCAAAGTAATTATTCAGGAAAAGAGTGTGTCTTCTAACGTGTGCAGCATTTACCCGTGAAAATTGTGCAGCCAAGGATCTTGTGCAGGTGCCGCAGGAAACTTGTTATTACGAACATCTTTCCGAAGGTAGTGGCCATCTTGTCCTTTGTCATGCGGGATAACTCTTCCTGCATATGAGGTACCTGACTGTATAGTCAGAATAATTTACTGGAAGCCGTCAATCTTAATACTAAATATTATCTTTGACAAAACCAAAGATTGCGTGTATAATAATAATAAGATGGACCACTCTGACAGTTTAGAAACGCAGATTCTGCGCATGACAAAGGGAAAGGTGGCTGAACCTAGTTATCTTCTCTACCTCAGACTTCTGTAACACAGAGTATGAAGGAAGCTGTCCATCTTAGTAAGTAGCATTTAATCTTTAGTGTCATGGCCTGTCTGGCAGAAATCGTGTCTATTTGTCTTTCTATGTCTTCGTGTTTACTGCAAGAAAACTGAATTTTTCTGCGCTAGAATTTCTCTTGTCTGGTATCAGATTGCTAGCAATCTTATAACAATCTTGTAGCAATCTTACTTCCCTGAACGTCCGTTTTCTAAAGTTAATACTGAGGCGCATTTTCCAGAAGAGAGGAGATTGGGTATATGCGCATTTTATAGCGCAACGTTGCGGGAAGTTACGCGCCAATTTGGAGAGGTGGAACCGAAGCAGCTCAAAAGTGGTAAAGATGAAAACTGTTGTGTTGATAGGATCCGTGATGGTTCTTTCTTGTTCGCCGATACTGATAAAGCCTTTGGAGTCTTCTCCACGGTGGAAAAATCTCTAGCATGCCTGGCTTCATTTAATTATTGGCGAATTATTATCTTTTGTTGTGAATAAGATAATTTGTTTCAGTTTCTTGTTAGCATCGCCAGGCATCGCCGTGTATAAATTATTCTAGTATTCTAGTATTAACGATTGGTAAAAGAAAAACAAACCTAAACTGAAACCTAAAGGAGTAAATATTTATTGGTTCCGGTATCAAGATTTTTTTTTGGGGGGGGGGGGTAAATTCATAATAATGGAAATAACCATAGAACATTATTGCACATCATCAGTTAGCTCGCGCGCCCGCCATTTTAAATACGTCAGCAAGATGTCTACTCAATTCTTCTTGCATGCTTTCTGCAGCAGTAACGCCATGTACTCGTACCTGTCAGGTAAAGAAAGCACGTCCTACCTTTTCTATGCGCCTGTAAAACGCGCCTCAGATAGTAAGGTTCTGTTGAACAATTGAGAAGTCGTTGATTATTGTTAATAAAATGCAGGTAACAACAAACAGGAAGGGAAAGACACTAGAGGACACCAAGAACAAAGTAGGGGGAGCGAGAGAAATGTTTAAATGAACAGTTGTATGACAACTTTTCTGCAGTCAGATAATGGCAAAATGTGTCCTCCGAGTCGTTCCAACGTTGTTTTCTCTACTTAGCCTCAACGATCGATCCTTTCAGCGAGAGACATGTTCTACGTGATTGTTCTCTATTTTTAGCACATCTATGCAAAAAAGGGAGTCCTTTATTCGAGGAGCCTTTAAAAGCGAACCATAGCTGTATTGTGTTGTCAGTCGCGTCAAGCGCCAACTCAAGCTGGACTCTTCTAATACAGGAATCTGATTAGCGACAGGCCACTGAAGATCTAAGATTTTCAGGGCACCACTTGACTGGAAACTGTAGGGAGAATTCCTGCGCAACGCTGCTATAGCCCCTTTTATGTATAATAATGTTTTCTGGCCATATCTCGGAGGACGTTTGGCAGTCGTAACCAGCACCATGTGAAAAGACCATAACCCGATATTGTGTCATGATACACTGTTAGAAGGTTAATCAAGTAACCCATGCACGTGAAAGCAGACAGCTATAATGAAACTGCCTCCTTCCGTTCGATGAAGTGATCACGGAATGTGAAATATCCAGCAGCTGGGGCCTGTTCCTATGCGAGATCACCCTTAATGGAAGTGGAGAGACCCTCATTCAGTTCGCGTGGCATCTGGAGCGCGCGTGCTGGTGGGAACGGCAAAAAAGTGTAATTACTCCCAATTGTGGCCGCCTTTCGTACTTCTGTCATTCAGTTTATCATGCGAGGTTCGCACGGATGGGGTATAAAAAGCGAAATCACAGAATGCGCCATGCGGCGTGGAACTGTTAATGACAGAAACCTGCTAAAAGCTGAAAAACTGTTGATCGGGCAATACCTTGAAAGAACGAAGAAGTCGAAGCCCAGTCTAGGATTTTTATTTTTCGATGGACGGCATGCTGTTCTTCGTGAATTCGAATCTGTTTCTTGTCGCTGATTGGGAGAGTTTCTGGTCATTTTTAACCTTTACCCACGCATTTCTAAGTTTTCGTTTGTAGTGTAAACCTGAACGGACATTCGTGGTTAATCAGAATGTAATGAACTAGAAACTATCGATCCATTTTTGTCGACACGTGTCAAATTATCCTGCTTTTGAACAAAAATCCTTACATTTTAACACTTTGGTAAATCCTAAAAGTGCTGCAAGAACTCCAAACATCCGAAAGAAATGAAAAAGGATTCATTCTACCCCTCCTCCTGTACGCACGCACGCATACGCATATACGTAGTCGCATTTGTGCGCACTTTATTGATGTCTCGCATGCACCCACTTCAAGTGGAAAAAAATAAACCCTAGCTCTTTCGTGCTGTTCATTTCTCTGTCTTTCTTTCTTTCTTTCTTTCTTTCTTTCTTTCTTTCTTTCTTTCTTCACATTATACACCAATCTGCTTGCATCTTTTGCTGACGGTGCACACCAAAACCTTTTTTTGTTGTTAATCTGAAAACGATTTTTCCTTAAATGTTTGAACAAACAGGCTGGTCGGCATACTGGATCTAGACCAATTGGTGGTCCGAAACCACAGTCGCGAGCATACCCGGTCAGTGACATAGGAGATCTTGCGATCGGGTGCAGGTTTATGGTGTCATATTAAAGCCATGTATGTAGCTGGTTCTGAATGTTCTGGTTTTACAAGGCGGAACTCCTGTCCGTGCGTGACAGCCAAGATTGCCTTGTATGCGTTGGGTTCAGACCGCGAAAGACGCGCAAACATCTCGCCACAAGATGTTGACATAGACATAGAGGGCCGGGGAAAAATTTACTGTATGGCTGGCTGGCTAGCTAGCTGGCTGGCTGGCTATCTACTTTGTTCTCTCCGTGACCCTCTCTAAATCTAATAATAATCTCAGACGTTTAATTTTTCGTACTTATTCACTTATACGTAACTGCAATATTTAAGAGCTAAATTTTTTTAAATTCCAGTCTTGGAAACTTCTTCATAGATGTCTGGTACGCATTTTAAATAACGAAATTTCGGGTTGACCTGCAAAGATAACCTATTAGATATGATTACTGGCAAAGAATACAGTGCTTTTGCTTTTTGTTGAGACGAGATTGGTTAATAAAGCCATGTTTCTGCTACATCCTTGTGCACACCAATAAATATTTAATGCCTATGTTTGCACATTGAATGTATACTTCCTAATAAACTGTTTGAACGTTCTGCGCCAATTTTTCTAATATGTTATGTGGCTGTTTTGAGAATGACGTTATTCATTTGACCGAAAAGCACCGCACCCTTCCATAGCGACCCAGCGGAATGTTGCTGAGATTGTGTAGCAACGCGCTAACCACAACTGTCTCTGTGCTGAGACCAAAACACGAATTGATACACCAGCCTTCTGCACCTTTCCTTCCCCCTCCCTCACCACCTCACCACCTCACCACCTCACCACCTCACCACCTCACCACCTCACCACCTCACCACGCCACCATTTTCAGCCTGGGTCGGGTTGCACAGGCCTGCGTATCCTGTCCATTCGTAAAGGTGTACATACTTTACACAAGGTGAACTCGCCGCTGTTATGACAGGGATGCACTTACACAAACTGTCTGTCTGTCTGTCTGTCTGTCTGTCTGTCTGTCTGTCTGTCTGTCTGTCTGTCTGTCTGTCTGTCTGTCTGTCTGTCTGTCTGTCTAAGAAATTTAGCTAATTTTTTGTTGTGTTTCATCAAAACTAAATTTCCTGGGACTTGCAATCTACGAAACAAACAGTTTTACAACCCAGCCTCGTTTTGTGGTCGGCTGTATAAATACGATCTGCTAGAACCAGCTCATGGCAATCAATTTACACGTATCCATTGGCAAAATGACCTTGTCCTTCACCTAACTCAAGAAATCTGAGACGATCCTAAATCGAAGTATTTCTACCGTAAGGCCATATCATTTTATTTAAACACAGATTATTTGTTATTAACTTTTTTAAAATGTTAGTTATAAATATTTACACAGATGAAACTAATTTAGTAAAAAAGGAGCTGTTATTGATTAGGAAATAATCGATTAATCTAAAATAATTATCTTTACTTAATCGGTTAATTCGATTCATTTGATCTCTCTTAGGAAACTCTGTGACAAATCTAGTTAGTAGACACTGAATCATAATCATTTCTACACAATCTTATAATAATTCTATGTGCTTTACTAACATCAGCACAGTTTTACACCTTTCAAAATTAAAAACTTTCAGCTAACAGAAGTTACAATTCTAAAAACAGCTGTGAAGTGTTCGTTTCAGCCATTCTCGTAGGCGCGCAAATTCAATCTTTTAAAACTGTTCACGATTATTCGAGTAATCGGTCCTTAGAATCACCAACCATAGATGAAAGTTAGATTTTAAAAATGCGATTTTCTCAATTTACTGACAGCAGCTGCGCATTGTATTTATGAAGACTGAAGAAATCATCTTTTTCCTGCTGAAGTCCCTCGCCCTGCCCTGATAGAAATAGACAGCCTTCTTGTGATTGAATGCAATATGTTCAATGGAAACTTTGGATTATGGGAACGACTGGACCTGCCAACAAAAGACGATCAGTCAACAGCTGACACTTCGATCATTCCTATTTCCTTCTAACCTTTACGATTTATGCGGACATTAAACGGAATTCATTCTCAAGCTTGCGTGAACACCCTCCAAGCTTTTCCTTGAAAACCCCAACTACATTATTCAGATGCACCGCGTGACAGCTGCAGGGAACACAGAAACTCTCCTCGACAATAAAACTCAGTAAGCCGCTCGAAAAACTAAAGCAGAATAAAACAAAACATTTTTGGAAACATCTCATCCAGTCCTATCTCATCGACCGACTTCTGAAATGCCTGTCTGTGAGCAAGCTGTCGAAATTTAAATAATGCCCTTAGTCTCGTTTGCCCCTTAAAAATCTGTAGAGTTTGTTATGTGTGAAGAAATAATAGAAACACCCTCTCATTTCTATGTCTCCTTCTACGTCTGTCTATATGTCTATTTGTCTGTGCGTCTATATGTCTATACTTATATGTCTTTGTATGCCGATTTTTATTTGTCTGAATGTTTATGTCCTTGTCTTTCGTTATTTTTCTGTATGTCTAAGTCTATCTTTATTTGTCTGTATGTTTATGTCTGTGTCTATCTTTATTTGTCTGTATGTTTATGTCTGTGTCTATCTTTATCTGTCTGTATGTTTATGTCTGTACCTATCTTTATTTGTCTGTATGTTTATGTCTGTGTCTATCTTTATCTGTCTGTATGTTTATGTCTGTGTCTATCTTTATTTGTCTGTATATTTATGTCTGTATCTATCTTTGTCTATATGTTTATGTCTGTGTCTATCTTTATTTGTCTGTATATTTATGTCTGTATCTATCTTTATTTGTCTGTATGTTTATGTCTGTGTCTATCTTTATTTGTCTGTATGTTTATGTCTGTGTCTATCTTTATTTGTCTGTATGTTTATGTCTGTGTCTATCTTTATCTGTCTGTATGTTTATGTCTGTACCTATCTTTTTTTTTTTTATTTTATGAAGAAGTGCCATTAAATCAAATATTTTGTATCAGTGGC
>SMGT01007526.1:12407-43308 GCA_004794575.1 Lanistes nyassanus
GGATACAGTGTTTCCTTGTGTTTACCGAAGTGAAGTATCGGTACTGTAGTTGATTCATAACCCGGTCAATAACGTGTGTGTGTAGATACGGATAGCGCTGGGATGAACGTATGGGAGTGCGAGTGATTGTTCTACGTATACCAGTAGATGTATAGTGGAGCATCATTCATTGTGTAGTGAAATATTCTGGAGTAACTGTAAATAAATAGAGTAGTGTATTATCGTTGCCTGCTTTTGTTAAGTTGTGCGCGTGACAAGCAAGGGGGTGGGGGCTTGAGCCGGTTAGAAATTGAGGAAATTAGGTAGTGATTGCAGTGTTAGTTTCCCCCTTCTTGACACATTTTTATGTTGTGATAACTCGAGTCGAACGAGCAGAGTAGTAAAACACATAAAGCGCCATACCCCTAGACATGACAGAGAAAAACCGCGACAGTATGTATATGTAAAAAAAAAGCCCAAGAAGCAAAACATAGACAACTTATGGAATAGTCAACTTTATTCAATCAGCAATAACAATAAATGCTGTCCGAGATCAGCTTGTGTGGTTTATGCATGCAAAGTAAAAGTCAGAAATGTGGGATTTCATCAGGTGATCTAAGGATGCTATGTTCAGCCGAGTTTTACAGCAGACATACCCAAGAAATTAAGGAGAATGGATGTGTTTCCAAATCTCTCGGAGAGTTTGGTGAACGGCTAGTTTTCGTGGCCTCTGAGGTTTGAGGCAATGGTAAATTCCCAAGAAAGGGAAACTTCAAGGGACAGAAAGGTTTCTGTCATACTTTGGAGCGTGTAAGGTGGAAATAAATGCAGTCTCCTGGAGTTGAGATGAATCTGGCAGTGGGCTATTGTTGATGTGGAGTGAATTCCCATTCTTCGCATTGGGAATAAGTGGGCTTGTGGCCAGATCGTAAACATCCAGCTTCTTTATTTCCCTGTACCAGGGAAAGGTTAAGGTATTGTACCTTAGTTCCTAATAGTATCCGTGTCCATGGAAGGACATGAAAGAACTGTTCGTGTCACATCTGTCATGGAACCCGTGACGATAGCAAGTATGCTGAGATTTGTTCTCAGGCAGCTCTTCACAAAGTGTAAACCCTAGGACTATACATTTTTTTAAAATGACTAGAGTGTAGTCATGTCCAGCATTGTTAGCCATGAGACAAATCCTGGTTTTGTCCGGCAATCCAGAACTTTTGCCTAAAGGTCCTGTCTGGCCTTATTGTGTTTAATACCCAAGGTTGCAGGTATTATGAACTGCAGAATGAATTAAGCCTTTCAGATCTAGCTAACTTCTCAGAGCTTGTTTCATTACCCCTCCCTCTATTTGATGCAATGATGTTTGCTTGATCTGTACTTCTGTACTTTCTTGTTTGATATACTGAATGTGTAATGGGAGAAGATGAATGAAAGAATAAACAGTATTTTATGAACTGAAAGTGTGAGAAAGAACGATCTATTGCGTATGATTGAATATTGCCTGTTTACATTGTGCTTGATCTATCACATACTTCTAATATTGCCAATGTGTATTCTCTAGTAGAATCCGGCAGGGGAAATTAGATGACTATCTAGAGCTGGAATAGGAAAATTTAACTGCTAAGAATCTATTTTCAAAATCTATTTTCAAAATTCAATAAATATTCGGTTTCTATCCTTTGATCCAAAAAGTTAGAAAGAAAGAGATAATAGCTCCACCCAAAAGGACCATATAAGAACCAGAAAGTTAAGAAAGTTAACTGAAATTGTGAAGAATTGTGTGTTTTTCTGATTCCATCCTCCAGTTTTAATATATAGAGAAGTTTTTCTTAGTGGACTTCTGTCTTTCTTGAACGAAAGGGTGAAAGCGAGGACAGACAGTAAGATGAACATCTACAAAGAGATTTATCGGTTGGGATAGGGGGAAATACCTCCTATCACAGCAGATAGGTTTCTGGTGGGCCTTCCAAAGAAGTGTCCCACGACATAGAGCACGCCTATTACTTCTATACACAAGGATTGGGGAAAAATAATAATTCATAACCACCCCCGATCCACGATACCATCAAGCTACCAAGATTCTGATTTATTCTCTTTGGTTAAAAATATTTTTAATTCAATATACAATTTCTCGAATGGTAGGTATTGATTCTTCATGATGATTTTTAAAAATAATTTTACAACATTGACAAAACTTACAAATGCCTTTAGCATACAGAGTTAAGATTTCATCCAAAGGAAATCTAGAATCTAAAATTAATGATAAAATGTGATCAAAACAGTACCTTCCATTATAGGATTAGCTTCAAGAATCTGCTGCTCAATCCAGGAATGCTGTCCACTAACAGCTGCCATAAACTGTAAGATAAGTTTTGTGCTCTCTGTCTTGCCTGCTCCTGATTCACCACTGCACACAGGAAAAAAAATTGCATTTCACTGGGTGCAATATATCTTTACTGGCACCATTAATGACAGTGTAGTAAACACCCCCACCCAAAAAAGCACCCCCCCCCCACCAACCTAACCAAAATTTCCTCACTTACACATTTTCCCATCCTACTAGTACCACTAAAATACTTTTCCTCACTTACATTTTCCCATCCTACCAGTACCACTAAAATACTTTTGTTTCTATCATTCGAAATGCACCATAAACATAAAAGGGACATACATCAGGAAACACAAATTCAAAAGTACAGTGTCATCAGCTTGTTTTATAAAGAACAAAAACACCCAGTCCTGTAATAATCAAATCAGAACAAGAGACGACAGTGAGAGTTAGAGAGAGAGACTGTGTTCACAACTATGCATAAGACTTTCTTTCTGACAATAAATGTTTTTCTTGTTTGCAGGGGATTATGTTCCACTATTATAGTTTTTTAAAACATGTTATTTCTCATTGTAGGCTACAATGATTCAATTTTCATTAGAAAATAAGGAATCATAGTGTTATTTCTTTCTTTATAAGTGAGCGTGTAGACTGAATGTCTCAAAGTTTCCATTTTTGCTATTCTAAAGTAACAATATTGTTGTAAGAACATTAACAATTAAGACACTGAAACATTCACATTATAGTAATGGCTAAACTGCTCAACTTCCTTTAGTTTTTTGGAAAGTTTCCAGGTTAACGTTTACTCATTACTTTTGACAAAAATACTATCTTAGCCCAAGGTTCAAACATAAATGAGCTGCTGTTGTCAAGATAAGCAACAAAAAAAAATTCTATATACTCTTCAAAGGCACTGTTGCTCTGACAGGGTAACTGTTGAGATGGAGCTATCCCATGATGCATTGCGATTCTTTAAGAATGCGTCATCTGCTGGTAGAGCATTTTGCCCCCACCCACCCCCCTTTTTTAAACTTTCGCAGCAGAATTTTTTCAATTAATCTAAACAGTTGCAGTTATGGACTCCAATACAGCAACATATCAAAAGTTACCCAAAACTTAAGAGTATCACTTTAAGGTTTTTATTGCCTAAAACAAGAAAGGAAGCTGCAGCCATCAGTGATATTTTCATAATGAAAACTAAAAGTAGAACTAAAAATATTGTTTTTTCATTTTACAAGAACGAGAACTGAAATTAATACAAACAGGGAAACTAAAATGAAATAAAAATAAAAATTTTTGATCTGTGAACGAACTAAAACGAGAACTAAAATCGAGTAAAATGAAAAATAAAAGCAACTGCATTTTCGTTCAATCCTTTTCATCCGTGCAGAGGGTTCGTCTCACTTGTCTGTAGGTCGTCCTGAGCTTTCAGTTACGTTACACTATTTACTGAGCTGCCCCGAAGTCTCTAAGCGGTGCCATCCTTCCCTAGGGAAAAGCCTGGCCGAACCTAAATTACAGATAAGGGTTATAGGTAGTCTCGGACAGTGAGACCTTGTTGGCCCTTCCCTACCCACCTTTGGGTCAGGGGATCAAAAGAAACACGATACCCTTTATGTTTCCCACACTTGAGTAATGAGCAACCAGTCAGGCCCATGCTGCAACTAACCATGGTATGCCCACTAGCAGAGTTCAGGGGCCGGCTGAGTGGGCGCCAGGGTATACGTAAAGGACTACACTAGCAGTGCTCTAAACGTTGAGCGAAAACATTTTCCGAGCACTCTCCGTACAAGGGTGCAACAATTTACTCCCCAGATCATCACATGATCATCACGTGTTCGCTCTAGGACCTGACAATAGCAACAGTATGGATGATCACGAACAACTTATTCTGACCGCTGCAGCTTCTGCGACTGCATTTATCTTCGCCCAGCAGTCAGAGAAAACAAAATCGAAAAGACGAATGTCACCAATATCTATCCTTAGCAGGGCCCACAAATCCCTCAGGCCGGCCCAGATTTGATCTTGCTGAATATGATAAGCATATGCCACTTATCTGTTAGACCATTGATAGTCAAGTTGCGTTTAACGGCATTATGGAGTGTATTTTGTCGACTGAAACAGTTTCCATTGAAATATGCAATAGACAGCGTTTGTGATCTTTAAAAAAATTTTAAAACTAAAATTGAACTGATATTATGTAAAAAGGCCAGAACTAAATAAAACAAAAACTGTAATTTTAAATACAGAACTGAATAAAAATGCCAATTTCTTATCTAAATTTGTGTTTCTTTAACAATACTGTACCATGACCCAAAGTGCTAAAATCTCATTTGGCGATCCCTAACCGCACCTTAAAAACAAAAATAACCCACCAAGGTAACCCTGGTAAGGCCCCTCCGCGCATGCGCACACCCCTTGCCACCCGTGGGCACAGCTCACTGACAAGGTCAATCTGACTTTCTCATGCCAGAAAACCCATCACCGGGGAGGAGGGTGGGTCTTTGATGGGTCATGGTATTGTTAAAGGAACACAAATTTAGATACGAAATTTGCATTTTCTTGTCACAATACTGTACCATGACCCAAAATGTTGAGTAGCACAAAAAGGAGGTGGGCGATACCACCACAAAAAAACTTACCAGGGTTGGGAGAACGGAAATGACCGGAGGCGATGGGTGACGAAAGAAGTCGCCACCACAAATGCCGTCCTCCCGGCGGCCAAAAAGATCCAGAGGCAAGAAGGATCTTCTGAGCGGCAGTAGGCGACCTGCACAACTTCTAGGAGCCTGGGCACCTAAGAAGCAAATGCTTAGGTCCACGTCTGGCCCTCCTAAGCAGGCAGTAGCCAACGCGGGGAGAGCTCTGACCCCCTTCTTTTGTAGACGGCATGGAGGAAGCAAGCCGCACAAAAGATGAGACACAGTGAGAGAAAAATAGATCGAATCTCTTGCAGTCTGCCTGACTGCAGAAAGGTGTGTCAGAGGCTGTTACGCACGCAAGCCCAGTCCGGACTGCTGAAAAGTCCGGAGTGGAAGCAGGCAGGAGCGTGGACCAGGGCAAGAGTGCGACTGTCAGGGACCAGTCACAGGGACTATGAACATGACCATAATGATGGCCAGAAAAGAGACCAAGAGCCAATGCACGCATGGTGGACGCCCGTCTTCCTCCCAGCAGCGGGGCCGCACAGGCAAGACGGCCAAACGCCACTCCTGGCTTTGCAAAAACCACTGCAAGTCAGGGCAGCGAAAGAAGCTGCATGCCGACCTCAAAGGGAGGAGAGACGAAACTTGCGTTCTCTGCCGCTAGATGAACGCCGCCCTCACTGGAAAAACCACCCTGTCAAAGGAGCAAAGCTCATGAGCATGGGATGAACGGAAAGGGTTTGCCGGTGACTCGCACCTGGAAGTTGTGAAACTTCCGGTGGGAGACCAGAAGGTGGAGGCACGGTCACCTTGAACCTACAAGGACCGGCTACCACACTTCCTGTGTCACAAAGCAGCGGAGGGTGGCGAGAGCTGATACCTGCACACCCAGGCAGCTGAGACTGAAAAGAGGACCGTCTGCCAAGACCAATAGGTAGTTGGAGAGGTCTACTGTCCCTGTGTGCTGTGGGCAGCACAATGGGGAGAAGGGAACTGTACACAATACCCAAGGGTGAAGGGTAAGTTCGCCTCCAATTCTGACCAAGTGCGAGAAGCGACATGGTACAGAAAACCTGCAGACAGCCAGGCCGGCAGGTCTATGGCTGGAACCGAGGCCGAAGCATGTGGTGTTGAAACCAATGCAGGGCCACTGGATGGGTCGCAGGACTGACAGCGGAGCAGTCAGTGACACCATCGTTCCCACCAACGACAGCAGTTGCTGTGCAGTGAAGTGGACCACCCGCCAAAGGGGTACCAACTAACTGCTGGAGAGGTCGATGCGTCGGAGCGCAAAAGGACCGTCAAGACAACTGTATCGAATGTCATGCTGAGAACAAGAAATGGACTACAGCATGAGGAATGACTTGCTGAGATTAAGGGAAATCCAGCAGACACGCCTGCGACATGGACATCTGCGTGTGCAAGTGTCACAGGCTAGCTTCTGCTGCGAGAAGCACCCAGTCTACCCGGTATGCACGAAGTGAAGCCCCCGTTTGTGCTGAAGAGCACAGAAAACTCCCGAGACACCATGGAAACACCCAAGGTGTCAAGGAGAGAAAGAAATGCTCGAGACTGGGGGAGCGTCTTCTTCCAGCGAAGAGCAAGTTCAGAGAGGGGCTAAAGGCCCAACATAAGATGGGACCCATCAGTCATGTGCATGACTGAGAAATACAGCAGTAAAACCTGGCTGGAATGGGTGGGAAACCTGCTCCATTGCAGCTGACTGCAGTATGGTGGCCACCACCAAGTCCAGAGCCACCCGCTCACGTCTGCCATGAAGGCAGAGAGAGCGGGGAAGGACAATGTGCCAGAGGAAAGGAAGCAAGCTCCCAAAGCAGACTGAACCCTGCCCACATCACAAAGGCCCTGTAAGCACTGTGTGATTGGGTAGCCGCTTAAGACCATGACCACACTGACAGCATGAGGTCGAGTGCCTAGGTCCTTTGCTGGACGAGGACTTGGTGGCAGTCATTGGCTTCGAAAGCCACTGACTGTGGCCCATCGGGAGAGTGCTTGCATGACTCCTGGTAGGAGAGCAAGGCCTCGAACCAACGCTTCAGAAAGCCAAAGCACACATCTGCCTCCTGTTGGGGAGAGCCCAAACAAGAGGGATGGTGTGGGCCGCGCCCTGTGCAAATTGGTGGACAGAGGCTGTGACGTCTGTCATGGCAAACAGGGAAGATTCCCGTGTAGCCAGCACCAAAGTAAACAGTGTGTGTATGACACTGCAAACAGATGCCGTCGACACACTCGTCAGTGCACAAAAGCAGATTTGCAAGGCAGCGAAGTCTGTGTGTGGGCGGAAAAAAACCCCGCAGCCCTAGGTGGAAATGGACTGCTGATATCTCGAACAGCAGAAACCATAACACAGGACATGTCCATCGCATCCCAAACATACGTCTGCAATGGTCGATCAGCGACCATCAGAAATGCAGGAAGGAAGGGAGGACTGGAGCTTGCTGATGCAAGACCAGACCAAACTTTGGGACTCAAAGGCCAGCCACAAGAGCTGAGCACTGAACGGTGTCCACCGGGCCGCCTGGGGTGGGGGGGAGGAAGATGAGACTTCCAGTGGCGGAGGAGTGACGCGTGCAAGTGGTGTGGACCCAAGTGGTGTCCCGCCACTTCTCTCTCAGAGAAAGAGCACCATCAGTAACGCATGCAAGCAGAGGGCCACGAGCATGGTACCAGAAGGTGGAGGGAAGAGAACCAGGACAAGTCCTGTGCGTCTTCCTGTGTCCCTGCACTGCGCACTGTGGTGAGGTCTCCCGCAGGAGAGCTGCCAACTCCAAAAGGAGTGGAGAAGCATGCTATCTTCTCACCCGCCATAGCAATGCCGAAGGCATTGGAGAACACAGCCACCATCTCACTCTGTTGACGTCACCTCAGGAGAGGAAACGAGAGAGTGGACAACAAAGCTCCCTCCGCCAGGTGCAAGTGCGCAAAGTGCACTCTTCTGCAACAGAGCACTCCTGGCGACAAAAGAGGTGGGCGATCGTTACCCCAACCGGAAAACCGGAACATGGGGAGGGGGGAGCCGCAACGCTTGGTGACGTGACCGCTGGTAGGAGACTCCCCCCCCCCACTCAACCGGAACAACCACAGGGGTGAAACCGGGCGAGTGCACCGCGATGCCTTTGCCACTGGAAGCAAGCACGAAGCACAGTGCATTAGTGACAAACTTGGCTTCTCTGAAGTAAGAGAAGAGGGCCATCGCTATCCCAACCGGAGAAGCAAAGCTCTAAGGCACTGACAGGACCGGGAGGGCGAATGTCGGTGTGAAAAAACACCTGGAAGTTATAGGAACTTCAGGTGGGTGCCGGCGCAGGCAGGAAAACAGGTGGATTCTCACATGGATTCTCACGTCACAAGGAAGTGGAGAAAAAATGCACCCACGCTTCTGCAATCATAACCGACAGTCTCTCAAGGGAGTGGCTAACAGCAGCGGGTGTGTGTGTGTGGATGGACAGCGGAAGCACTCGACTGCGAGGGACGGTGATTTGACTGCATGGTGGCTTGGAGCACCAGTGAGTCAGACACCTGCATGCTGTGGGGAAAACGAGCGTGAGCAAGTCCACCCCCAACAGCATTAGACCATAGAAACCCCCACCGGAGGACCAGTGGTTGTTTCTCCCCAGAGAATTCCCGCTTCGCCATGAAACGGGAAAAGACGCGCTCTAGAGCCTCCTCCATCAGCGCTGACAGTCCCTCGAGTGAGTGGCTTACAGCCGCAGCCTCCCCCCCCCTCCCGCTCTGAGAGCAGCAGAAGAGGGATCGAGGACTGCGCAAGCACTCGAGCTGCGAGGGACGGTGACGTCTACTGCATGGTTGCAAGGCTAACCGGCGAGTGAGACGTCACTTTGCCGAATGGGGGGAGCGAGCGCAGGCAAGTCCGACCCCAACGACGCCAGACCCAATGAACGCCCTGCTGGCTCCGGAGAAACCAGTGGGCGCCCTTCCCCAGCGGGTCCCGCAAGAGTAGCCACCACGCTACTCTTCCCACTCTTCGAGCCACCACGGCGGGCGGTTACACCAGTGACCAGCATGAGCACGGAGCGCCCGGAAGTTGGTGACGCTGACGCCAAGACGCTGTTGTCCAGAGGCGACAGCGGCGTAAGCCTGGTGTGTGGTGGCAAAGCAGCAAAGTCGGCGGGCGAGACCGCGGCAACCAGAAACGGAGACGCCTGCCAGAGCGATGCTGGTGGGAGAGATTCCACTAAAGACGAACGCTGTTGTCAGGATGAGGAGACGGTATCGAGACGACAGCGGCGAAAGCCTGGTATGCGGTGGCCAAGCAGCAATGTCGGAGGACGGGAACAAGGCAAAAGCAACAGAGACGGCCGCCAGACCGATGCTGGTGGGAGAGATCCCAGGTAATCCGTCCAAGCCGGAAGCAGGGAGGGATCCACGCTGTGTAGCTAAGTGAAATGGCAAAACACCGAGCATAGAAACAGGGGGAGTGACGAAAACACTAAGTCACGGTCCCGCCAAATAAAAACAAAGCGTGGAAAAGGAAAAAAAACCACAATGCATTACTAGGTGACAACAGAACACTTAGCATAAGAGTTGTGGGGTGACGAAACATTGAGTCATGTACCCGCAACAAGCAAGCGTAAAACGTAGGCAATATACGTAAAAGCTGCATGCCTAAGGAATAAGGGAGTGACGAAAGCACTTTGCGTCACAGGACCATACAACAAATGCAAGTGAGTAAAGTTAAACATGCTGGGAAAAAACTCCAGCGATGTATAAACCCCCTGTGTAGTTACTGTCAGCCGGCCAAGACGAAACAGCTAGACTACGCTAAATCAAACAACTGTCTAACAAAACAGCGTTACGGAAAGACAGAGCAACAAGGAGAGAAAGTCTCACTTTCCTTTATGACGTAGCGTAGAGTAGAAAGGGCGTAGGGACTGCCAGGCACAACCCACGCGGGTGGAAGGTAGGGACGTGGAGACCGATTGGTGAAACACACGTCTGACCAGGCCAGCCGCGCAAGAGAAAGTCAGATTGACCTTGTCAGTGAGCTGTGCACACGGGTGGGAAAGGGTGTGCGCATGCGCGGAGGGGCCTTACCAGGGTTACCTTGGTGGGTTATTTTTGTTTTTAAGGTGCGGTTAGGGATCGCCAAATGAGATTTTAGCACTTTGGGTCATGGTACAGTATTGTGACAAGAAAATAAGAATTGTTGACTTCCTTTAAAACTAGAATGAACTAAAAATAAAAATTAATTTTATAAAATAAAATAAAAACTAAAACTATAATATCAGAACTAAAATATCACTGGCAGCCATTAATAAGAACCCTTTTAAAAAGGTATAATACTGACAAACACAAAGGTAGTGATACCAAAACACAATAACTTGAAAGGTTCTCTGAAAAAACATAAGACAAAATGCCTAGGAAACAGAATTAGCATGAAGAAAGCAGCAGTTTACCCCCAAACAGCTGTTTCATCTCGTGCATCTTAATCAAATCTTACAAAATGGCTACCCCTTTACTCATAGTCATGATTTTAGGTGAATGTGAATTTTTTTAAAAAATACAACACAAACCTTATTCACACATCTTTAAAGCAACAATTTAAAACTAAGAAATGTCACTGAATGATTCCATAAATTTGATATCTGAGTTAGCTGCATCTTAACTCTTTGACCCCATTGGGTCCGGCTAAATTGCAGCGAGCCTGCCGACCCTTGCATCAGCACAGCTAGCTAAATTGCGGCAACTTTAAAATCTCCCCGACGCGTTCAACGGTATAAGGGAAGTAAAAACTTGGTATCATTGTAAAGCTCTATCAGTTGTCTCCCCTGCACTGTCTAAATGAGTTTCAGAAACAGTATCGGCTTGCCAAACGTGGTTTAAGTGTAGGTCTACTTCCGGCTACACGTGTTACATTTTGTGTGTGCGAAAAGTGACTGTATTTCGGACCAAATAGTAAGTAGTATTTAATACTTTAAACCTAAAGTTTTGTTTCCGTTGTGATGCAGAAGAATAGATCTTTCTAAATATGTTAAATATATTACTGGGAGTGTGGTAGTTTTTAATTGGCAGCTTTTTCAAGACGTGTAAATCTATACGGCCTGTCGGCCTCTACGGTTTCTTTTTTTTGCGGGTCCCTATGGGCTCAAAGAGTTAAAACTGTAACTAAAGGATCGTGAACAAGATCAATCCAAAACCCATCATAAGAATCAATTGATCGCATAAATCAATCAAAAATTATATGAGATATAGTTGAAACATGCAATTGTGCAATATTTGATTTTTTACACCAGATGGTGCTAGCATTTCATTGTTTTTAAATGAACAATAGATATATTTTTGCACTTCTTACTACCAAAGATTCATTTTTGAGAGAGGACACATTTTCATTAAAAAATATCTTTTAAACACATGATCAGTCATGAAGGCAGCCACATGCACTCCTTAGAATAAAGTCCGAAAATTAAAAATTATGATCACTGTAAAAAGAGACAGCAATTGCAAAGTCCTTTCCCTTAGAAAGCTATAGTTTGATGTATAGTCTTTTTTAAAAATTCTTTTATACTTACTATCCGTTTAAAAGCGTAGAGCTACATATTGCAACCAAGTTTGCAAAAAAAAAATTTGACCAAGATTCGAACTTCAATTTTATTCCTCCGAAAGATGCCTCCATTTAAAGGAAGTTAGAATCTGGAGTGTATGACCAGTGAGCTCTCACATTTTTCTAGAGCAATCGCCATGAAATGGGAGGCAACTGTTTTTCCCTTATCTGAGGTCTTTAAAAAAGGTAAATGTACCATACAAGTGCATGGGAATGAACAAGAGTGTCATAACTGGGAGAATTTCTTTTACTCTTGAAGACCATCATCAAGAGGGTGACATACATAGGTGGAACTATCACTGTATTATTAAACCAACTAATATGACTTCTCAATCATACAGCCGAGCCCCCACCACCTACAGTCTCCTGTAAGAACCACAAAACACTGTAATACAGTGAACACAAAAAAGAATTGTTGTTGATATAAACAGTGAGTATTTACAATCAAGACAATATCTGATGCAGCTTGTTAAACTCTAGGTGTCCCGCAATTTCCTTCTGTTCTGGCTAAGTCTGAAATAACATATACCACCACCCTACATCACCCGCCTCGCAATTCAACACAATAAACCACGTACCATCTCGTCTTTGCATACCAGAAAGGAATGACCACGTGATGCACAACACTCACATAACACAACACTCGTTCCCGAATGCTTCATAAATCTGCACGACAGTCTGCACGTTGGAGCGCTTCTTCTTTGGATATGTTCACCAGCAGATATCCTGAAGACCTCTTGAACACTTCCCCATGTAACAGCAGACCTCGGTGCTGACATTAACACACGTCACAGAGGATATGACATTTTCTCAAGGCTGACACACAGCCCCTTGAGCTCACTCCTAGAGCTCGGTTGCAGGCAGCCTCCAGTTAAAGCTGGATCTTCGCCCTCTGTTTCAGATGGTTGTCTGTCCATGGTCTTCAGTCTCCTCCTTTATGTTCTGCAGCTATGCTCTCGCCCAGTTAGCATAGAGATTTCCCACAGCAGAGAAACACGTACAAGAGTCAGTCTGGAGGGATCCGACACCCTCGCAGATTTCCGTGCGCTAGGCAACTGGTCTACTCAAGACACGTGGCGTTGATACTAGACTTCCCACACATCCAGTACGAGACACCTTAATTCTGCAGCCTTTCAGCCTTCAGCAGACTTGTACTTCAAGACACATACGTCTCCTCACAACAGATCTCCAGTTGAAGGTTTTGGCAACAGATGAGCCAGTCTTCCACAGGCAGATTTGGCCAGAGATCATCTTCTCTGAGATCTGGCTAAAGATGATCTTCTCACAGGAGTTTCGGGCTAAAGATGGTTTGACTGTCTAAACCAGTCCTTTTATTCTGAACTTTCGCTCATACATTCTTGCATTCACACACACGTGGTCATCAATATAGTTTAATACACTAAGCAATCAGGACAGACAGCAGAAGCCACACCTCGCATCAACTACAAGAACACGCCCCTAAGTGGACATAGCTACCCCCACCCCTTCCTGGCAGTTTACACCTCTTGGCTACATCAAAGCCACTGGTGGTGGATACTAGGCATCAGCGGCTTCCTCCTGTTGCCTAATTCCCCCCCCCACCAACCCCCCGTCCAACTAACACACATCTGCCCAGCCTGACACCTGCTCTAGAGCTAAGGTCCCTTCCCAGCTGTGCCTCAGGGTAACACCTTGCCCCTTGCTTCTAGAGCCAGCACCCCTGATCAGAAGTGTGAACAGGAACCTAACCAGGCCTGGTTAACGTGCACGGCTAAATGACGCCTTGAACAAGAGGATAAAGGACTTAACTGAGCCCGGAGGGTCATGGGTGGATCACACCTAAAAGCTATGGTGCAATCTCTTTGAACCAACTTGTGACAAAGAGAGGGAGAGGCATTATTTTTTTCCACCAAAAAATTATTTCCATCAGCATTTGAAAGCATTTTCAAGCAAAAGGATGCAAATAAATAAAACCAACAAAAATACAACAAGCAAACAACACTGAAACAGAGAAATCGAAACCAATATAGCTTTTTATTGGAAATACATCAGGAATTGCAAGAGACTGTCTCAGGACGACACTCATGGGCAGCCTATATTCTAGGTGGGATATAAGGCAACGATGATGATTTGCAACACTTTTGACTGTCAACCTTCACATTTTCCCCATAAAACATTTGATAATTATGGGTAATTTTCAGTTTTAAATGTACTTTTATCAATTTCTCAAACTGTAAGGAGTTTTATAAACCCTGAAATGTGATCCCAAAATTAAAAGAATTTTCAAGGAGATTCAAGGAATACAACAGCCCTAAATAAACTTGGCACATAGAGCTACAATGCACAAAATTGACTAAATCAAGACGATAAAATTCTCTACCAGTTTGAAAGTCAACCTTCCTGATACAGTGCCTCTAACTTTTTGTACTTGGCAAGAAAAACTTGTGAATAATTTTTTTTAAGGCATTACAACTACAAACCAGGTTAAAGAACAAGATGCTATTTGAACATTTTTTTTTGGTAAAAAATATATCAAGCATCAATTCCTGTGCTAAACAAAGCATTTTATTATGTAATCCAACCTGTGGCTGCAATGGAAACCATCCAAAATGCCAGCCAAATAATATACTTCTAAAAACTTATAGCTTAGTAATCACCACATGCAGACAAAATCTGTTTATTGTGCCTTCATCAGAAAAGCAATATCTAAATTTATGCAACAGGATTTGATTGTGTGTTAGTTATTTTTTATGAATTGTTTTGCAAACTATAATACAATAACGATTATATTTTTTTAATTAAAACTTAAATCAAAAAAACTTAACCAATTCAAAAAAATCTTCTGTAAAAATGTAGATGAATGTTAGTAAAAGCAACATGGAGAATTCTTTCTTATCCCCGAAGTAGCAGATATTTGAACGGAATGAAATGGCACAAAAATGCAAAACAGAGAAATGGAAACAACAAAGAGAACTTGCCCAATCAAGACTTAGACAGGAAGTCAATTTTCGGAGCACGACCCCCTCCTTTGGACCACACAAACAAATAAAATGGTCAATTAGCTGACAGAGACACCAGTCATTCACAGTCAATGGATAAGAAGAAAGGGTGGGGAAGAGGGACAGTGCGTGGGAAGTAGAGTGTGCTAAACCACCAATCAGTGGTGAGATGGCCTACAGCCAATAAAATGGGGTGTCCTATCGGGACTGGTACAAGGGGAGGGGGAGAGGGTAAGGGAAAAGAGGTGGGGGGTGTAACAAAGCGAAACAGGAGAACTTAAAACACTGGGCTCTCCTCCAGCCACCTCTTTTCCCTTACCCCCCCCCCCTTTCACCAGCTCTGATAGGACACCCCATTTTATTGGCTGTAGGCAATGTCATCGATTGGTGGTGTAGCACACTCTATGCCACTCACAATCACATGTGCAGATCGTGGGAATCCAACATTTAACACTTGGGTTAGGTATATAAACCCTGGTGGGGATAGACACGGGATACATAAAGATGGAGGGACCGACTGATGAAGGTATTCAGGTCGACGAAATGGCGGGACAGAAAGCTGAGATTTAGTGTTTCATGACTGAACTGCAGAGTTCTAGACTGGTGTATGTTGGACATCAATCTAATGGCCGGTTGTACAGAGTATGGCCAATAAAAGAACTGAACGGCAAAGTAGTTGTGGTCTTCTCTATGCCAGAGATCACCGAGACATTCATGTGACATCTGTCTTCGTGGTGCCGTGCCAATGGTACATGTTTCGTTGCGGTGCTGTGATCATGTTACACGTTCCTTCATGATGCCGTGACTTTCTCTTCTAATGTGGAAACCAATAACGGTACGCCGTCTTTCTGGTACCATGACAATGTTACTCAGGATCGTGGATCAGTGCAGGAAAGTGACTGTCAGGGACCGGTCACCAGGGCTCTGATCCGTGACCAGAAAACTGGCCAGGAAGACAGACACCAAGAGCCATCATGCTCATGGCAGACATTGGTCTCCACCCCAGAAAGCGTGAGCAGCGCTGGTGCGACGACCAGGCACCAATCATGGCCTGAAAAACTGTTTTCAAGTCAGGACAGTGAGGGAACCTGCATGCCAAACTTATAGGGAGGAGAGTGGAGAACCACCAAAAGAACAGGTCCCAGGTCTAAACCCAACGGGGAACGCGAACCTGGGGCAATGCAAAACAACTGATCACTGCATGAGTAAGGTGAACTGCATGCAACGCCCAACGGGTGAAGTGTAAGTTCACCGTCACTTCAGACGAAGTGTTAGAGACGACCTGGTGCAGAAGTGGGCACTCCAACTCAAGAGAGAGGGAGCACGATGGGAAGCCTGATGACAGCCAGGTCAGGATGGTCCATGGCCGAAACAGGGGGGCAATGCATCTGGTTCTGGAAGCAATGCATGCCCGCTGGATGGGTCACAGGAACAGCACCCCGAGGGGCCAGTTGGCGCAATCAACCCCATTGCTCCCACCAACAATGCCAGTTGTCATGCAGTGAAGGAACCACCCATGAATGGGGACCCAACGAACTGTTGGAGACGGATGATGGGTCTGGATGCAAAAATGACCATCTAGACAACTGTGGCGAATGCCATGCCAAGGAACGTTGAAAACGGACATGGCCACCTGCATGTAAGTGTCTCAGGCCAGCTTCTGCTACGAGGAACGCCCAGTCTACTAGGTACGCACGAAAGCACAGCCCCATCTTGCGTAGAAGTGCATAGAAAGCTCCCAAGACACTATGGTAACACCCAAGGTGCAAAGAGGAGGTTGAAATGCTCGAGACCAGGAGACTGCCGTCGTCTAGTTAAGCACTGCAACTTCCAGTGGGACAGGTGAACCAGCACCCGGAAGAACGCTTTGAGCAAGTTTAGAGAGGGGGTAAACGGGGACCAACCAGTCGTTTTCGGGACCGGAAAACAGACGGCAGGAAAACCAGGGTGGGAGGGGTGGTGCATCCACTCTACCATGGCCAACTGCACTAGGGTAGCCACCGCCAAGTCCAGAGCCATCCGTTCGCTTCTGTCAGAAGGCAGACAGAACTGGGAAGGGCAACGCGCCAGAGGGATGGGAGCAGGCTCCCACAGCAGGATGAACCCTGCCCGCATCACATGCGGCACCTATGCACTGCTATGACCACAGGCACCACGTCCCTGGGAGGGTCTAGTGGCAAGGCCACCTCTGGCCATGAAAAGCTGCTGACCATGGCTCGCAGGAAGAGTGTTTGCATGACTCCTGGAAGAAGAGCAAAGCCTTCAACCGACGCTTCAGAACAGCAGAAGCTAACACATCCGCCACCTGTAGGATTACAGCCTGAACAAGGAGAACGTGCAAGTTGGTGGACAGACTCCGAGGGATGTCTGTCATGGCATGCAGGGAAGATTCCCGTGGACCCAGCACCAATGCTACCAGTGTGTGCACAGCACTGCCAACAGATGCCATCAACACACCCAGCCGCGTGCGAAAGCAGACTCGCAAGGCAGCGGAAAACCGTGCAGCCCTTGGTGTAAACAGACTGCTGGCATTATCTAATACAGCAGAAACCATGACAACGGACATGTCTATCACCTCTGATATGGCCATCTCCAATGGTCGACCTGTGACCACCAAAAACGCAAAAATGCAGGGAGGAAGGAGGGCCTGCGCCTGCTGGAAGCAAGACCAGAACCTTCCTGTAGGACTCATGGGCCAGCCACAAAGTGGTGATGCACGGCTTAGGGGGGCACCAGAAGATACCCACGGGGCTGCCTGGGGAAAGGAAACCAATGCTTTCAGTGTCGGATCAGTGACATGTGCAGGCGGTGTGGACCCAAGTGGTGGTCCTGCCACGTCTCCCTCAGAGAAGCCCGCAACATCGGTGACGCATGGAAGCAGGGGCCCATGAGCACGGTACCAGAAGGTTGACAGAAGAGTACTAGGACATGTCCTGTGCTGCTTCCTGCTGTCCCTGCACTGTGCACCGTGGTGTGGTCTCCCACAGGAGAGCCGCCGACTCCCATGGAGTGGAGAAGCAAAGCTTGGTTCTCATCCGCCGTCTCATTGCCGTAGGCAAGTGAGACCACACCCCCTTCCAACTCTGCCAGCATCACCTCAGGAGAGGAAATGGGAGAGTAGACAACGAAGCCCCCTCTGCCAGGTGCAAGTGCGAGTGTGCACTCTTGGCAACTGCGCACACCTGGCAACATAAGAGGTGGGCGATCGGTACCCCAACCAGAAACATGGAAACTGGAAATGGGGAGTGGTGGCCATACCGTGCAGTGAGGTGACTTCCAGTGGTACCCCTGCCCCCCCCCCCCCACTCGACTGGAACGACCCCAGAGGGGAAACCAGACGAGGGAAATGCTATGCCCTTGCCAGCGGAAGCAAGCATGAGGAGCAGGCCACCAGTGGCAAATGCAGCTTCTCGGTTGTTAAGAGAAGAGGGCAATCGCTTTCCCAACCAGAATGCACAGTGTCAGATGAGCCAATGCTCCAGGGTACATGCAGGACCAGAAGGGGGTTTGTCAGTGTACTCACACCTGGAAGTCCCGGGAACTTCCGGTTGGTAGCCAGAAGGCAGAGGCATGCTCACCATGAACCCGCCTCAGCCAGCAGGAAAACAGTTGGCTTCTCACTTCACAAAAAAGTGGAGAAAGATGGAAGAAGCAGCCACCACCAAGGCAAAAGCTATGCTGAGTGTAGGCAGGGGGAAGTGTAGACTGCCAGGTGAAAACACGACCGGCCCACACCGCAGTGCTTGAGAAAGTCAGCTTGACCTAGTCAGTGAGTACCATAGGGTGTGTGCATGCGCGGAGGGGTCTTACCAGGGTTACCTGGGTGGGTGTATATTTTTGGAGGGTGGGTTTAGGGATCTCTAATTGAGAATATAGCACTTTGGGTCATGGTACAGTATTGTGACAAGAAACACATTTTTAAGTAGTGAACCCTAGCCTGTAGAAGTTATGTATGTACAAAGGAAAAAAAGTAAACTTGTCTCCAGCTGAAAAATAGTGTAACTTACAAGTATATTAGGATCCATCAGTCTTAAGCCAACAGATTAATTTTTGAGGGATTTGAAAATATTCCTAGATTTATAGCAGCCAAAAGAAAAAAGTGTGTCTAGGTTTGGCTGGGGTAGAAGCAAGAGGCCCAAATACCTGATAATTATGCACTGGTCATGTTGATACCGCTGCATACTGTGATACGAATTGTCAGCAATTGCAAATATATGCGGAGGCAGCTCTCCAATTTTCTTGTCCTTGTACAGCTGGATCTGTTCAGTTGTGTAGATGGGAAGGATCTCATATGGGTTGACAGCCACAAGAATGGAACCGGTGTAAGTCTGGATATAAAATTTCAGTATAATTAGAAATTTTTTTATAATATATTGCACAGATAACACATCAAGAAAACAAAGAACAAGTAACATTACTTGTTTAACACATTGCACTCACATCAAAATGGCTGTTTCCGATGGTTGGAATTACTGTTCACATTGCATCAAAACGTTTTGACAGTTTTCAAAAACTCCTGCAGAAACACTTAACAGTGAGAGGGAACTCATTCTGGTATCACTGGAAAGCTTTATCACTGATTGTATCCCCTGCACTTTTCAAATAAATTTTAAAAAGTTTTAACTTAAGAGTCTGTCATAACCTCCCAGAAACCTAGGTTGGTGACGACTTTAGTAGGCCAGTGAATTAGCAGTTTTGGCAATCGAAAATTTCTGAAATTCCTTCTCTCTTAATAACTTCTGCTGGGTTTTTAAGATGGCAGAGAATCGCATCTGTAAACAAAGTATTTTCTTGCTATATGAGAATCTGTGTGTATGGACCTACCTGCAAACGAAATCAAATCTAATGACAGATGACCCTAGTCACATCTTGGAAAGCCAGGCTTTGTTTTTGCAGTGTCTAAATGCATGGTGGATCACGTAGTCGCAAAAGCGTGCAGCGTGGCATAGTCCTCAATGTCAAGGAATTTGTATGATGCAATGTTTTTGGGTTACCATGCGTCTTCTTCTCACCCTAGTAACCTCTTGTAAATTTTTGTAAAATAAGCTAATGTTTTATGCCTGTGGAGTGAATGTGATCTGGTCGAGTGTAGAACAATGCTGATAGGTTGTAGCAATTTTTTCGTGCATCAGTGTCACCTAAAGTTGATTTATTTTGTGAATGTCTAATGTCATCCGCATGTCCTTTGAAGCAGTTCTCATTTGGCAGACAAATGGCAACTCCAAACATTTTAAAGGCAAGCAATCTTCATTCCTTTACTTGGCACAAGGGCTCCTATAGTACATAGCCTTAAAGACCAATTTTCTTCCTGCCCATAATGCTCTCCAACTGCATTCCCCTTATACAAGTTAATTATTGTCTCGCTGCCCTTCACTTCCGTTTTGGTGTTCATCTTGAAACAGATAAAAGACAAGTGATTTCTCTTTTTCCTTTTGCTCTTTTTATTGATATATTTGTGTTTATTTTGTTTTGTTTTGTTTTGTATCTCCTCAAACAGTATTAATAATATATATACAATGTTGACAACATATACTATGCTATTGCTTGGTCTTCTTGTTTTTGTGTATTCATCTAGTTCAAGCAGCCATTACTTGTTTATTATGAAATTGATTCCTACTTAACAGATTACAGGCAGAATACAACAACCTTTATATTATAGATTTAAATATATATATATATGGTCCTAGCTGTCTACTCAGCATAAACAGTAAACAAAACCCACATAAGATCAGAATAATGTCATCTACAATCTAGTGGCCCTTGCAAACAAAATCACTCTAAATTCTGAAAAAGTATATGTCATTAACTCTTTGTACTCACAGACCATGGACTAGTTTATGATCTTGACCTCAGATACTGGAATGCTGAAAAAAATATTGCTAATAAACTAAAACACTTTCAAAACTATACTTTATAGATTTGAAAAGATCAATTCTTGGACTTTAAAATTCTTAAAGAATTATTGAAAAGCTTAAATATTACTCACCTCTTGGTGTCCAATTGTGTTACTGTATGCACAAAATGAAAAATGTCTGATATTTGTAATAAGTTCCAGACTCACTATTTGCCCACTTTCGAGGTCGCTGAATTGTATATTATCTCTTTTGACCTTGAATAAAATCCAAGATTTAGGAAATTCTCTTAACTTTTGGCCTAAATTATATTTAAAGTACCTTTTTCTACCAAACTTGATTTGATTTAAACTTTTCTCTTGCATCCAGCAGCCATTTCTTGTGAGCTACATAACTATCCCGGTAACCAAGTACTTAGCAAAAACTGGGAAACTGAATCTAAATTTAAAAAAACTTATTTAAACAACCAGTGACAGAGCTTTCCAATGGTACCAGGTTTAGTTCCTTTCCCTATTTAGTGTTAAGGAATTTTTGAAAAGCGTCGTGACATATATTTTGTCACATCATTAACGATATATTGGACTGTTGAAATGTCAGTTTTGACATGAGTACGACTTAAGTGAAGTGTTGGCAATTTATTCTCATTCATGTAATGGACTACTTTTTTAAGCAGTCAAGTTACAGCAAAAAAAAACCCAACAACAGCAACTAAACATAACGGCAACAACTCACATAGATGCAATGGTCCACGTATCTTATTAAGAGGTTTCGGAGAATGCCAGCTTCATTGAGGTCACCCAGAGATATCATGTCTTCCACACCATCAACTGAAGTTGGATGCATATGACGCATCTGCCTTTTTCCATCCACCCAATGCTCTTTACCATCATCATCCACCACTTTAATTTGGCCATGGTCTGACAGCTGAACTTTTGCACCAATAGCTACTGCAAACTCTCCAGGTTGTTCTGGATCAAGCCAAACATGGTCTCCCTGAAAGATACAAAGAAATCCTATTTGAGCTACCACTGAGGCATTATGGCATAAAACAAAAGTTTCAAAAAACAAAAAAAAGCATCCAACCAAGCAAACAAACAAAAGGTGCACCAAAATATTCAACCATGGACTGATTGTGATTGCTGTATTTGCATGCATGCCTTTGGTCACAAAAGTTGGGTGAGTCTCTTAGTCACTTGTGCTGACCCAAACAATGCAAGCCATTTACCAGTTGTATACACAAAATGAAACCCTAGAACTAAGTGGAAGACATTTGAAACTTTAGTCCCTTATCACACTTGCCATAAAGTGACTAGCTACTCAAGTCTGTTACCTTCTTGGAAGCTTTCTAAAAACTATAGCTCACTTAGCTGAAGCTAATGTGCTGATACTACATGAAAATCTGCCTTGTGTGGAACCTTTGATGGAAAGACACCTCCAGTCTTATAATCAGCATGGATTAGTTTCCAACATTAGATGATCTTTGAACAACATACACCTGCCAAATGGACAGTGACTTCACAGACATAACTTGAACTTTACCTGCTGCAAGAGGACACCTTTAACAAGCTTTTTGAATCTTCAACTCTTGCCATTTTTTTTTACATTCTCGTACACGTGCGAGATTATCTGATAAAGCAATAATTCATACACTTCAGCTTGTTTAACTTTCCATTACTCATTACTGCTGATGTCAACAAACAAAGGATCTGGGACATGGGAAGACAGATTTCTAGCATCAAATCCGATTGCGAAAATATAGCAGAGGCCGCTCTGGTCTGAAACAAGACGATCTACGAAGATATAAATGAATACATGTGGTCTGGTTCTGCACAGTGCGTAAGATCAAAGAATCTACCAGTTAATGTCTTGATGTAGGCCCAATTCTACACTTTCACTACCACCCCTACCTACCTCTCTCTTTCCTAGTTTTTCTTGTCTCTGATCTGTTTTACACAAGTTTTGGGTTTTTAAATTAATGTGTGATAAAGTAATTTTAGTTCATAGTTGATCTTAAAGGGTGTCGTAAATAAATATCCTGCAGTTTCAACATGTTTTAAATCTGGATTTTACTTTGCAACATCATTATTTTGGGGGATTTTACACAAACAGTCACAAACATCCAGCCAGCACAGACAGCGACAGTCCAAGATGGTGGCAGTCACTGAGTCAAACATTTCAGGCACTGAGTGGCGACATCCACTTCTTCCCCATATCAAATTAGTTAACTATCTGTGGATATCACTGTGACACTGTAGACCACAGATCTCTGAGACTAGCATATGGCTGCATCATGTCATGCACATTTCTTATAACAAAGAAGCAATACTCGATTCCTGCAGGCCAACGGCCAACATAAAATATGCCTATGTAAAGACTGGACGCCTGTAACTTACTTAGCTTTTGAAAGGCTTGAAAGTTTGAACAAGACATAGCTATACTGTCTGCATGACCTTTTTACCAAATGCAGCAAATCAGCCCAGACAAAGGTTTACACATTAAATATGAAATAAGACTTTCAGGAATGAATTACAACAAAATCTGTGATATAAACTATTTGTCCAAATGCGAAATGTACAAAAAGACACTAAGTCATATATTGCACAAAACCGTCATTTCTGTCAGCCCGTCAGACAAACAGTTGTAAAAAGATGATGGATGTAATATTTATTGCCGACTTCCCTTTTTTGCGTCTTTGTTAGGAGCACTTTCAATCTCTTTTCTAGATTTAAAACAGTGCTTTTGTCCTTCTCATTGGATTATAGGTCGACACTTCATGTTTCTCAGTAAACATCTTTGCAAAAACAAGTCTGCCAACTTTTTCCTGCTTGACCAGGAAGTCATATACTGCTCAAAACCAGCCACTTTTGTTGGTCAGTTAAGGAGGGAGTCATAAATGGGACATCATTTATATGGTAAATGGTCTCTGTCAAAAATCTGTGGGTTGTATGCCAGAGGTTGTATATGGGAAAGTCTTATATGGGAGGTTTTACCGTATATCTGTAACTGATGATTAGTTATGGAAGATATAAAGATATGTCTGAAAATAGTGAATTAATGTCATCTGTTTCTTGTCAATCATCCCCCCATTGGGATTTCAAAATACTGGGCAGATCCAAGCTGAATTCCAGGTCTCTTTAGTCAAGAATTCAAATAATTCAAGAATTATTTTATTCAATTTAAAGGTTAATGTAACTTTAGAGGGCACTTTTATAAGCATTAATATCCCTGCAAAACTTTGAAGGCACTGCTAAACTGTCACTGTCAGCATCACCTCATTCATATTATTGCCATTTTGAAACAGTGCAGACACGAGTTGCAATGGTGAAAAAAGTCTATAAAATGACTTTATAGATTTTCTACAGATTAATTTAACCCCAGTTTGTATTTTCATTAGCATCAAAAGTTCAACATACCCATAATTTACATTTAGACTGAAGATGAAGAAAACCATACTTTCAAATTTTCCGTAACTAAGTTGGACATATTAAGCATTGTATTCTTATAAACGGGTGGTTTTGGTTTTGCATTTTCCAGAATTGTTATACAGACCTAGAGTGACATCTGACCGTCTAAATTTGTGGACTTTTGTATGACCCCCACCCCACCCTCCCAGCTTTAAAATGTGTACACAACTTTGATCTGTACTTCTATGCTATAACTTGTGATGCATTAATTGACCATCTGAGATAAATTTTTTTTAAAAAGCTTCAAATTTTATTTTCTTTTTGTGCTTGGAGATTCCCACATCTTCAAGTGCCACACAACCTGGTTAGGTATCCTCAATTTCAATTCGACACAAAGAACGATTTTCCATTCCACATGCATGAAGCTTCCAAATATTTTTTTGACAAATATTTATCACCGCTTTTGTGTCAAACCATGTCTATTTCCATTCATTTTAAACTCTGGATTCATTGACTGCTTTGCTCCTATCAACATTTAACTTTTCCATCATCATAACAGGATGGACATTATTTTATAACTGTGTACATTAGGAAATAATCAAAACATTTTTAATGATCGAGTTTACGTGAAAAGGGAGCATGTCCAACATGATTTTTAGGTGCCAGTTTCAGAAACAAGATAATATAAACGTGCAGATATCTAGTTGTATGTCGCATTAGAGGAAGAGTCGCATATCAGGAGGCAGAGAAAGAAGAAAAACGATTGGTCATTTAAAATTGGGCTATATAAGACAAAGAGTTGTGTGAGGTGGTGAGGACTCAGAGGGACTACTGTATTTTTTTTTATGTGGACAAGTTGTTAGCCCATCTCACAACCTCCAACCTGGAAGACCAGGGTGTGTGTTTATTTTCTGCTCTCTACCCCTGTTTCGCTTGGTTAAATCTGCTAGCACAAAGATTCTGCTGACATAGCGCTCGTGGTTGTTGAGGTATTCAAGCAGTCCCACCACATCAATGAAAAGCACCATCAGGACAGGAACGGTGCTCATACATCAATGAAATAGAATGACTGCTGCTGATACGAAGTGCATTGTCAGCCCTGCGTTCCATATCCTATGTGCCTACCAAAGGGACCAAATGTTTCCAACATGCCACAAAATGTTTCCAACATGCCAATGGCACATTTCTATGCAAGTCATATTATGCAGATATTCTAAATACAGTAAAACATGTGAAGAGCAACCACCCCTGGGGAACCATAAAAGCATAAAAGTGTCTGTCCTCCCAGGTAGAAGTCATGGAGGCAAAGATCAGGCTTCCTTTTCATACTAAACAAACGTTTTCTCTTTCTCTCCAAATAAAAGATAAAAATTATTTCCCATACAACCCATTTGATGTTTAATTTTTAAACTAAATCCAGTATTTTCAACTGTGCCAACAGTGCAACTAAATCATTAGGATCAATATCAACTATTAAAACCCCCATGCATGCACATACCCCCCCCCCACACACACACACACAAACACACACCAATCTACATAAGTACACTTGATCACCTCAAGGTTAAATTTTCTTAAAACATTACACATCCTCAGGGAAAAAGTCAAATAGCTTTGTCCGGGTTGCTTCTCCTGCCCCTTTTATGCTGATGTCTTCCAAAATGAGGAATATTAGCTGTGAAATCATTGAACCCATGTTTAGCTGATCTCATCATAGCCTTCTCCAGAAACAGACATGTATAAAACAGCTTGTGCACGGGTTTGGACAGAGGACAAGATTTTTTTACTCCCACACAACTTTCATCATCTTCACAGAGCTCTCAATGAAGCGCACTAGCATGATGCACAAGTTTAAGGGATTTTCGTTTGTTTTTAGTTTGATTTTTTTTTTTTTTTGCCAAAGCAGTTCGATGATACACCATAGCAGACAATGTTGAAAGTCAACAAGAAAGAGTAGCTTCCCTCTGTCATTTTACGACACACAGGCGACTTCTGGTTGCATCACTAGATGCTTTCAATAAGTGGGTGCATGGCGCATCCTAATGATAAGAGGCATATTTATATTTCACAGTTTAAAAAAAGGTCTTTATAATTATTATCATACAAACAACACAAAAACAAAAACACTTAATCAACAACAGAGAACATCCTTTGTGATGTTTCTCAGTTTACAGAAACCACGCACACACAGACGATGTCTGGTCACACTGGCTAGACATTTTGGATAAGTGTGCGTGGCCTCATGGTAGGAGCATATTCTCTTTTATGTTGTAGACAAATGTCTATTATTGTTATACAAACAAGGCAGAAATGAAGATAACTTCATTTAGCAAAAGCACATCTGTGATTTCTTAAAAAAAATATCAAAAGCTAATTATTTCAATGTCTAAGACTCAGATAGAGGGCCTGCCCACCCCTAGCAGTATTGTCATCATTGACTACCGCCCACACCCTGCTGTAAATTTCTGGCGGCATTCATAGATCTTTGTTATAAAAGGTTCCCTCCAATGCCATTAAAGGTCTGGCAGAGGGGTCGCGAGGGTGTGCCTGGTTGTTCTAACAGTGTTGACAGTCAATTAAGACTGCACAATAGTGGTCGCGATCACTCTTAGCAATGTGGTCACTCTTTCAAGGTGCATTTGTGTTGAAAACCGATCGGTGCCGAATGTTTGTGGTCGTTCATACCAGAGGGTTGTTCTTTGCAGTGGTCACTCTCACAGGTTTCACTGTACAAGCATACAGTTTTGTGAGCCTCCCTGATTCAAGAAAGCTCACTCAACATGTGAGAACTTGAGCATTTTCCACTGACCCTTAAATTTTGTTAGCTGTAGCAAGTCAGCTGAAAATCATAATTTTATATAATGACCCTTAAAGTATGTGATCATCTAGATCTAGGTTTTTAAAACCACTATGAGTAATATATAACAAGCATCCATTTTTCAAACTTACATTCAGCTATCTGCTGGCCACTTTTTCATATTTCACAAAATTTCAAAGGAAGGCACATTGTACAATGCAGGGCTGAAATCAAAAACTGACAATGAAAAAGTCACCCTGTTGACAACTTTAAGTATAAACTGGAAACAATTTATGTATGCTTACCTTTGAAAGAATTACCATTGTTACCTATCCTCTTCAAAAGCACCCAGAGAAACAACCAATGAAACTGAAACAAAAACGGCATAGTGCACAAATTGTTCTGGTTTTGGTTGGGGTTTTTTTTTTTGGCAAGTGCTACATTAATCTTAATGTGAGTTTGCAGAATATGTAAAATGATGCATCAAATTTGAGTCTGATCAGTCTAAATAATATAAAAATGTCTTTTTCAGAGTTACTGATAATGGACAATCAGAGCTAATTTACTATTTTAAAAAATCAATAATGAAGCAGAGGTTTGCAGGGTGACTCCTGCCTTTTTTTTTTTTTACAAAAATTAATGGCTCTCACTCAGATTTCAAGCAAATGTGTCAATTTGACCCTTTGTTTTAAATAAAATCCAGAAGCACTGTATTTTGATATTTTTTTATATTTTCTCTAAACACCCTACTAGTACATAAACAACATTTGTCACAATCAAATCTAAACCACAACTGGGACAAAAATAACTTCACAACAGCAGTGGAAGGCATGCACAATGTGTTCAGGAGGTTGTCAACCAAGCTGCATGGGCATGCAGCAGACAGGCTTAATCCCTGATGGCATCTGGGAGGAGGTGGAAAGGGAGGATCGACAGAGGAAGGGGACGAGAGTTGGGTGGGGGCAATACCTACACCATTTATGACAAAAAGAAAAAGAATCCTCGTCAAAAAACTTTAAAGAAAGTATTTTGGTAGTCTTCTTCTATTTACTTGGAATGGATTTTTTTGCTGCTTATATGCTATTAATAAGTATTAAATTTAAAAACATTTTCGCCACATTTTCTTGATAGTTTCTCTCCTAGTCCTATACATAACCCACTAGTCAATCCCACTAAGAATGGGGTCCTAAATGCATAAATATTGGTAACAACAAAGAGAACTTGACAAAGTGGGACTTGGACAAGAAGTTGATGTTTTGGGGCATGGCCCCTTCTTCAGGACAACACAAACTGATAAACAACAAATGGTCACTTAGCTGAATGGGATGCTGTTTCTTTTCTCTTTACTTTGCAATTAACATTTGTGAAAAGCCACCAAAATTAGGGGCCTTTCAATTTTGGAATTCAATGAAAATGTTTTTATCACAAAGTCACAAACTGATCTTGAATATGAAGGCTTTAAGTTTCAGTTTAATTTTAACTTTCCAACTCTTCCAGTACTACCGATATACATACTTGCTGAATTTTGGGGGAGGGGTTGCCAGTGGCTCTCAATTTCAACAGTTTATTGCAGTTCTACCTCTATGGCCGCACTGCTGCTTCTATACATCTATCTGATCAGTGATCGCTGTGGTGTAATGCGAATGCGAATTTGTCATACTACCTTTACTTTAGAACGATTTTTAATTCTAGTTCGGCGAAAGCGGGTGACTGTCACAATGTTTGCCAAAATTAAACACAAAAACAATTACACTAACATACAACAAAGAGATAACTTATTAATTGCATTTACGTTTTTGACAGCTTCGTTTTTTGAACTATGTGTAGAATCTACTTACTTTCTTTGCTTTTCAGTTCACACCTCTTAGTCTAAGCTAGCACTGATCCAGGACTGTCCGCAGATATGCAGTCGAACCGGTTGCCGATCCTTAGTCACTTAAAACACTTTTAACGAGTTTTCCAAGTACATTCATAACTAACTCTGAACTGTTTCCATATATTATTACCTTTATTTCTGAAGAACATCCATTGTCACCAATTTCTGCCAAGGAGAATCTGCTACATTTCGTCCACCTATGGCCTATTACTCCGCAGGGTCGCACCCATGGGGTACCTCTTTTCTTGATCCAAACAAGCTAGGCAGGTGACGTCACTTTGATGTAGGATTACGGTTGTCGCTTTTAAAATGGATAAACAGTAAATGTGATCATAGAAAAAAGAAACAGATCTATTAACCATGTAGCTCTTAGTTATCAATTAAAGAAATTACTGCCACAGGTAATGTTCTTTCTGGTGACAGCACTGAGCGTCTGCTATAGTCACGTGATAGTTTATTTTTGCCCAAGCCTTTGCGCAGCTTGAAAGCTTAGTCAAAAGAGCACAAGGCAATAAAGTTTAATAAATCTACAAAACCTTTTTTGGAATACACTCAAATTATCCCGTTTTCCCGTTAACACATATCAGAAACTGTTTCTGGAACCAGTTGAAATATGTTTCGAAGAAGGCACGTCGGGGGCTTTGGAGACTGGTTCGAAGACGGCATGCACGTCTTGCGCTGGGTGGGTGCGTGGGTGTGACCACATAATCCTCAACGTGGAGAAGCACAACCAAGCAAATCAATCAGGGGCCATGCAGTTGCACGACTTTGGCCTAACCTACACTCACCGTACGCCCGTCTGAACCCCTGAATTCAAACTAGAGGGTGAGTGAACGCGTGCTTAGCGTGAGAATGATTGAACGCGTGCTTAGCGTGAGAATGATTTAAACTAGAGGGTGAGTGAACGCGTGCACGGGTAGTTGGAGTGAGAATGAGTGAGCAGTGTTCGAAAAGGTGAGGGTGGGGGTTAGGGGTGGTGTTCAGGATTAGGGGTGGGGATTCCAGTAGCTGATTGTGGGTCTTGTACATGCTGCTACACTTTTCTATAGACGCACCGTTTCAGTGGCCAAAGTCAGTCCGCCCTTATATGGCGCTGGCCTCCCCTGTTGGTCTTAATTTACGCCACTTTTTGGGGACTAAATTTTCTTTAGTCAGGAGCTGTGCAACTGACATTTTATTCCAGTCCATTCGTACTCCTGGACTACATTAAGGGCTTACGCCAAAAACAAGCAACTGGCCCATGTTTTCACGTATAATTTCAAGCCTGTGTCTGAGCTAAACGAGATTACGAAAGATGGTCTGCGCATCCACAGCCCAAGTTTAGTGGGAAATGCAGACTAGCAGCCTGGAGCGCCTACAATACCGGGTGGGATGTTCCCGGCTGAGGGGTCGGGGGTAAGGGTTCCGGGTAAGGAGTTATAGGAAGTTGGGAAGGAGCAGCAGAGGGGTGGAGGATAGGAGAGGGGGTGCAAGGGGAGTTGCGAGAAAGGGCTTATTACGATTATGAGGTCTCAGCATTGATTGGCTTCCTCATTGAGGTCGAGATCTCGCAGCTTGTGGTTAGAATAAACAGAAGTTACCAATGTAGTCTGTAACTGAATGGTTTATTAAAGCTTTCGGGTTTAAATTTTCAGTCTCTGTCACGATCCACGTGACAAGTGGAGATGAATTTTTATTAGATCGGTCTCTCATACTAGTCGATGGACAGGTAGCCGAACTGCACAGCGGGGGAGGGGTGAGCTCGCTCATGCATTAGGAAATTAAGAGAGGAGTTAAGGAACAAAGTTTAGTTGTGAACTCAGAACTGAAGAGAAGAGACGTAAGAAACTGATGTGGGAGAACGTGATGGAACGTACAGTGTGTTTGATGTTACCTGCTCCTTCAATCGCTCAACTGAAGGTATTGTCATTGGGTATCAGTAGGATTTTAAAAAATATATTTTGTATGTGTTAAATTACTGAGTAAAATCCTGATGTATGCACTCTTGAAACCTGCTAATTTGTATATATATAATAATGTGATTCTATGTACGATAAAAACGTCATGATAGTATTGTAAGGGAATTTTGCTTGATATTGCGGCTCGTTATTTGAATTGACCTATTCTTTAGGAGAAATGATTGTATAACGAACGTTTTCCGTTGATTCTGTACCTTGAACAGGGCCAGGGTTTACTTCAACATCACCCGCACACATTAGGAGACTCGATATAATCACTGCAAGTAGCACACATCAGCGTGTACGAAGTGTCCTCACCTTGCTGAACACTTTTGTCGCCATCCTTGCGCGCCCGAGCATGGAAGACCATGCTCACAAACAGGTCTGAAAATTGTACACTCCACTGGCATGGTGGTAACAAACAAATATATCAAAAATATATATCAAAACAATCTATTATTTAGCTAATATACAGCAAAATTAATCCGACTGCGACCAAAACATTAGGTGAGCAGAACTGTTCT
>SMGT01007526.1:43334-142190 GCA_004794575.1 Lanistes nyassanus
ACTGTTCTTTCCCCCCCCCCCCCCCCCCAGCCATGCACGTAGAATGAAAAAGTGGATGGATGAGCATGGAAGAACGTTTGAGTGCTAGGCCTGAAGTGATTTTTTTGTTTGTGAAAGGTGGAGTGACGGTGCGCCGATCGCTGAGAAATGAGGACTGTTTGATGGACAGAATGATGGACTTACACTGGTCGCATGTTGTCGTCATGATGCTCGGGGATAACGACTTACCCCACATGACTGCTGTTCAAGCAAGTGGGGAGCTGAAGAGAGTCATAAGGGAAAAAGTGCCTTTATCTCGGTTTCTTTCTTTCTTTTTTTGTTTTTGTCAGTGTGCTGCCTCGACGCCACGACACCGAATACACTAGAAAGGCCAGAGAATTGCATGACAGGATGGAAGGGACGTGAAGGAATCCTGTACTTCTGCCATCGAGATTCAAGATTCTCCTTGACGAAGCCTGTCAGCTCTGGGAACTTCTTGCTGGACCAGGTTCATCTATGTCCGGCAGGCTATAGAACGCTTTATCATTCCGTACATTATATGGTATCAGATCTATGTTGAAGATTTGGTGTAGCTAACAATTAACTTATTTTTGTACTTGATGAGTGTGCATGAGGAAGATTTGTTATGAGTGATGAATAATTATAGAAATGTTTTCTGTATCGGGCCATTCGATTGCTTTGACTAGGTTATACACTGGCAATGCCTAGCTTTGAAATCGTGTCCTGAAAGGTTTCACGTCACCATCATTCCACAAAATGCACAAGTAATGCAATGAAATTACATGACTCATTAAATATATATATATATTATTATATATGCATAATTTTACTTTTTCTGTTTCAGGCACTGGGCATTTGCTTTGACTAGGTTATACATTTTTGATATGCCTAGCTTTAGAATCATTTGCCCAGATACTTTTTCTTCACACACATGCAGAAGTGATGCATGCCTTTACTGATGTTTAGTTTATACAACTGCCTCAGATACTGGTACACTGTTCATTTTGACATTTAGTAGTGCATGCATTTACTTTTTCTGTTTCAGATGCTGGCCATTTGCTTCATGATGTAAATTTGGATGTGCCTAGCTTTTGAATCATTCACATAGATTTTATCCCATTTGGTATGTAAAACTTGCTTGCACTTCCCTTACCTCTATTCGATGTTCTCAATTTATATCAAATATATCATTGTATTTGAGACACAAGCTGGCAATGTTAAGCATTTTCCAAGTGATGACAAAGCAAATCAACAAAGCAAAATAGACGTCATATCCGAGCCTAATCCCATCTTCAGGACAAAAAAAGGAAACTAAAACTAGGTACATAACTAAATAAACATATACAGTTCACAAGGCTGTCTACATTTAAGTACCTAGTGTTGGTTATCTGATTGTATCATCCTAAAGAAGGGGTAATGCCCCAAAATGACATTTTAGCTTGGTTAATTTCCTCTGTTGTCACCTTGCATTTCACCCCAAGGAGTACGCATTTTCCATTTCTTTTACCAGGTTTACGGTGTTGGTTCAAGTCTTGTGCCACAGTCATGGTGAATACAGTTTGCAACACAAGATGGCTAGAACATTAAATATTGGGAAAAACCAACCACAGAGAAAATGACATAGACACTCAAGTGCAGCCATATTCTTTTTTATTCATTGTAAAACATAAGCCACACATTGCATTGAATGTTTGTCAATGCAGAAAAGCATATATATAATTTGTAAACAATTATAATTCACACAACAAATATTTGAAATAAGAGGACAGTTGTATAGTATGAAGAGGCCAGGTTTCATATTTTGTGGTTTAAAAAATTTGAATCCTGATTTTTGTTGTCCTTTTCCAAAGCACAGACGTGCACATAAAATATATATATATATATACCTGCAACTACCTCCTGCTCAATTACCCATGTATTTTTTTAATCACGTACAAACTAAAACTTTAGAAGCTGACAGTTACCCAGGATTACCAGAATGATTACAACAGTAGTATGTTTGAAATCTGTTTGGGTTTTGGTTCCGGATCCTTGTACATACCATGATGAGTTAGCCTTTTCTGTTTCTGTTTTCCAGGGATTAAACTGCTGAGCTTCGCCAAGACTGAGGCTAGCCAAGGCGTGCTGTATAGGACCCATTTCAAGCATGAGGAAACTTTCTTGGCCAGGGTCATTGAGTCTGGCTGCTTGCAAGGTGCACATTTTTTAAACCTCATATCATATGCAGTGAGTCTCTACTGTGTGTCTTGTTATTTCTGATAAAAAAAATTAACATTGGTCTGTCTTAATCAAAATTAAGCTGAACCCAAGGCTGTGGCACGCAGTCGTATTACACTGTGCTATCTTTTCATTTTGTTGTGTACTTTGTTGGACGAAAATTCTGAAATATAGGTGACTTGATCATTAAACTTGCAAGTAGCTGGGCAGGGCAGGCATTTTGATGTAGGCAGTCCTTGAATGATGTCTAAGATACAGTGTATGTCTTACACAGTTCCTCAAAATATATGCAGGTTCCACTTCTGATGATGAATTCAAGAGGGTTTTGGGAGAGTCGCTTCCAGGCTTGTCAGGCTTTCTCAGGTACAATGTCTTCAGTGAAGATCTGTGCACTCAAGGAGTCAAGAGGAAAAAAGTGCTGATGAGTGTCTATGCCATTAGATTTGTCTTCACTGCTTTGCTTTTGTTCCATGAAAGCCATATTTTCGTGGAGCCAGCAGGTAGTCAATAACAAAATGATTTAAATTCCCTTGTCAGAAGAATATAAACACATTGCAGATTACCTTTTAGAAATATGCATGTCATGGTGTTGGTGTGGTGCATATATAAAAAAAACATTAATTTTTGTATCCAGCTACATGAGAACGCCCGGCCCGGCAGTTCAAGAGAGCTGTTGATGGCTTGAAGAAGGATCTGGGAGTGTTGAAGATGGATGTTGAGTCACATGCAGAGTGCTGTCTGGTTGGAGTCGTCATCCAGTTGCTGAGAAAGAACAAACCAAGTGATAGGTTCGTGAAATTTTTCTTGACTTTCCCAGTATTGTACGCTACTTGTTTCCTACATTTCTCAACTGTCAAAAGCTATGTTTCTTGTCACAATACTGTACCATGACCCAAAGTGTTATATTCTCAATTTAGCGATCCTTAAACACACCTTCCAAACAAAAACAACCCACATAGCAACCCTGGTAAGGCCCCTCCGCTCATGCGCACCGCACATGCCACTCGTGTGCACAGCTCACTGACAAGGTCAAGCTGACTTTCTCAAGCCAGAAAAAACCCATCAGCTGGGAGGAGGGTGGGTCTTTGATGGGTCATGGTAAGGACTGCTAAAGAAACACAAATTTACAGAAATTTGCATTTTTGTACACAGTTGACGAGTTATTTTTGTCATGGAGTCAAGCCTTAGGAAGAGCTAGAAGTGATAATTTTGTAGCTTCTGTCCAGCTTTTTTTTTAAATTTCTGGCTTGAGTGTTCAGGCTGTATTTATTACCTTCAAATAAGTCAGTTTCATGTGAGAAGTGGATACTTTGCAGGAAATGGCAGTTGACATGACTGACCAACACAAAGCACTAAAGCAGTTAACGTGGCATAATGCTTCCCTCATTAGATATTTGGGACAATCCAACAAGTGGGTACAACTTTTTATGGGCTGGTAAGATTTGTCTTGAGGTAGTCCACTGAGTCAGTAAGAAAAGAACAGTTAGGGCAGCCCTGGATCTGCATGATGTGGATGCTGGGGGTTCAGCAAGCACACTAGGGACTGGCAGCCAGTAGAAACAGCACTGCAGGAGTTTCGTGCACGTGGAGATGCTCCTCCTGTGCGCGTGCAGCTGTTGGATGTGACAGAAGCGACTGGGCTGCAGCAATAGCTGGATGCATTGGGGACCATCAGCCATAGCTCCTCCAACATTTCTAGCATTCATGCAAAACTAGTCTTGCTGATACTTAGCTCTACTCTTATCCCCACATTTTTGTCACCTGTAGCAAGTTGGTCCCTGGACAATATCTCAGGTCTTTTCGGTTGGGCCTTTGCCATTTTCTTTTGAATGGTCAGGTAGATGAGCTTGCCAGGCTTGTAAATAGTCAGATGGCAGCAAGTGCTTTTAAGTCTCAACAGGTGCAATTTGTCACATGTCACCCTAGGCTATTACCTGTTACTCCTAGGTAAGCCTTTTAGCTCCTCCCTTTCGTCAGCTAGTAGGGGAGAGATACGTCATCACCAGGTTAATCGCTCCGCCCTTTCTGAACACTTAGGTAGGGGTAATGCTACGCCATTTGTCATGGAAGCTGCCCTGCTCCCCCTAGTCTGGCTAGAACCGGTTTACTTGAGGGTAGTGCGTCAGAACGCTTACTACATAAGGAGGTAAAAACGTTAGATCGACACACAGAGCGATCGGGACACAGGATAGGAGAGCGATCGGGATCGACCCAGGGACACATCGGAGGACACACGAGCCTCTAACTCTTGCCATCTTAGCCAAAGACGTGGAAAGAGCTTCAGTAGCAGATCTCGCGAATACATTGGAGTGTATTGCGCTGACTACGAGACAAAGGAGTAAGTGACTGTTGACTGTGCCTTATAAGTAAGACTGCTCTTGTCCAAATACTTATCTTGGAGTCTGGGACTCGAGTTGATGTAAGATAGGTGATTTTATCCTGCCGGAGTCAGGTGACGTCATAAGCTAGTGTCCGGGCAGGTATGCCAAAAGAGGGTTCAGAGAGGTAGTGCTGGTCGTACAGTGTCATAGCTTCTGTGTCGATCGATGAATAGCGTTAGAGCCGCGTATTGCAGTTAAGCAGTAGTTTCGGTAGTGATCAGAGTTGGTGCTCTTGTGTCGGTCACGTATCGTAACTGTGTATTGCAGTAAAGCTGTAGTTTCAGGAGTAATCAGAGTAGGTGCTCTGTCGTCAGTCACTTCTCGTCTCTGTGTTCTGCGGAAAAGTAGTGTTTCAATAGTGACAAGAGTAGGTGCTCTTTTGGTGTTCAGTTATTGATTCAGTTTGATAGCTTTGTTATTGTGTATCGCAGAAGTTGTTGCGGTGGTGACAAGAGTAGGAGCTCTATTGTCGGTCACTTACTGTACGTGTGTATTGAGAGGGATCATAGGCCAGTTTGGCAGTTTGGTTTCCCTCTTGCATTGATTTGATTATTTCCTTCTTCTGATACCACGTGGTATGACGTCATCAGGCAGCGTCTTACCCTACACACGAGCAAGCAAGGTGATTCTTTGTAAATAATCTGTAGATGTATTTGATGTTGTCGAGCCAGTTAGTGTTTGAAATATATGTTGAATAACAGTTCGCTGCAGTTGTGTGTTTTATGAGGGTGGGGGCTCTTGAGCTAGTAGTGTTTTGCCTGTGAGAGACTGAGCGAACGTGTCGAAGTATGAGAATCTTTTCCCTCGGTAGATGTCTCTAGTTGTTCACATTATTTCACAGCGTCGTCACCCTTTGGTGGAGAAACCATTGACCTGTTGCAGTAAAGGTTTTGGTGACGATTGCTCAATTAAATCTACATTTTTACGAGATCACCATAAAAGTTGACCAGTAATTCTGGAAAGTCGAAGTCCAATAAGTAAAGGTACCGCCCGGCCGTCACACAATTTTCTGAATTTCAAGACTGATGATCCAAGTTGAAGCACTGGATTTACACTGGAACTTGATGACATTCTACCAACCTCTCAGAACCCCAGTTCATCAAGGCACCCAACAGTGGGGAGAAGACAGGACACCAAAAGAAGGATTGCAGCACAAGATCTGCAGAAAGTCTATGGAGTGCATGCTCAGCCTGTTCATAACATGTCTTCCCTTCAGTTGTCTATCTTTGAGTTATTTCGTACTTGCTAGAGCATGGACAGCTTCACTGGATTTTGCACCATGCTGAACAAGATGTGTTCGTGTTGAGTAATTATTCTTCTGAAACGGGCTTATTTCAAGCGTCTGAGGAGCTTGGAGTTGGTGAGATGAAGTGTTCCTGTGAGATTTTTGAGATTGCTCAAGTGAGTGATAATCCTCAGAGTTATTGTTTGCATTGCAGGTTTCTTGAGCAGGACATCCTCCCATTGATGGCATTTGTAAAGAGGCTGGCCTTTGTTGCCTCCTCACTGATGGAAAGGAAACTGCATGCGGTGTGGATTAGCCGCAATGTTGGGTGTGTGTGTGTGTCTGTCTGGCAATGTGTTGAAGTATTGTGTGCGTGGCAGCGATGACTGTTGCTTTTGTCCATTTGTTTAAAGATATGCAGTTTGTGGGTTGCCTTTCTGGAGAGTGTAACATCAAAGAAGGATGCAAGCGTTAGTTGCAGGGACTGAGATCGTCCAAGAGCCTGTGTCCACACTTGAACATCTTTGGGGCTAATGAGGTTTGGCTTCAGGAGGTTCCAGTCTCTACAGATGGCCAGGAGGACATAGACTTGCCAGACATCAACACAGAAGATAAGGGGCAGGTGGGCCGTCTTCAGCACTTGTTACTGTACCATTGTAGCATGAAATGTTTTACTGTATCTTTCTTCTGTTTATGTTTATAATTGCAGGCGTAGGTAAGCCTTCAAACCTGTGAGATCCTCATTTCTACACGTGAATTACCTGATGAGTGGCTGACAACAGTGGAGCTGAAACTCAACACACTTTTGCTTTCTTTGCTTTTCTACTGCTGTGCCCCTTAATCATTTGCCAGGAGAAGAACATTATGTTGATCCATTTAAACCAAACTTGACAATATCTTGTGATACACACTATTCATTACTGTAGGTTGATGTTTTTGGCAGGCACCAACTGATGATGACCTTGAAAACTACTTCAATCAAGAAACAGGGCTGTGGAATTTCGGTGGGTTAAGCCAGCACAGACCAATAGAAGAAGATGATCCAAAGTTGACAAGGTGATTTCTTTTCTACTATAAATTGTATGTTGGATTTCATGTAGAAGTCTTTCTATGAATTTATAAACTTTAAAGCAAATTGGCTAGCAGCTTATATCTTGGAAACAAACTGTGACCTATTCTTGATGAAGCTGACTGTGTTAGTAAATTTATTAAATCCTCCACTTTCAGGGCTACCTAAAAACAAGATTTTGTGAAAATGTATCTACATTTTTTATTGTTCAAACAGGAACACATGGTCATGCGCTCTGTTGATAGGAAACGCAAGGGATGCTGATGGCTTCCTGACAGGATATGTTCTTTGTGCATCTGCTTCAGACATTTGTGGCTGTGGGGTCAGTAGGCTTCTGCTGGACATTGTATGATACCTATAATCTGCTGTTTTACACTTTTGGTCTCCTGCTTTTGTATTTATGCAGGGGTGGGGGGGGTCTTTATCTGTTATCATCAACATTTGTTTGGATATGGTTTGCTTTGCAGGCAGTATGAGGCTTGTCACTTATTTCTAAGGAACCATTGTTGTGCACCATTGGTGTCTCATCCAAAACAAAAAAACAAAAAAAAAGTTTTCTCAGATGAGTGCTGCAAAGGGTTGCTGATTATTTATGTCGATGCTGCTGCAAAGTCCAACTGAGCATTTTAAAATATTACAATGAAAAGAACTTTTGCCTGCTGCTTGTGGAGTATTCAAGGTCGCTGTCTTTTGAACATGACATAAATATAAACACAAAATCTTTCCATGTAAAAATAGTTTGTCTTTGAGGAAAGTGAAACCTTTGTCCTGATTAAAATATGCAATTTGTAAATGTGATTGCTCCTTACAGAAATCAACAAAAAAGATCACTTTTATTTGTTAAAATCAGGCACAATGTGCTAAACACTTTCACGAGGCAGAGAGACTAGTGATGTAGTCCATGACCTGCAACCTGGCCTTGCTGCTTCCCCCGTCCATGAGAAGTGTTCACCATCCTTTCTCCATGTAACTTATCACGTGGCTTATTTACTTTTACTACTTTAGAATCTGGCACTATACCAAAGTCTCTCTTGCTAACCCCCCTCCCTCTCCCACTACACCAATAATAATCTATGCGGCTATGCGATAGTGAGGTATATTGAGAAAGGATGCTGAACGCTGCTCGTGAAGGGGTGAGGCAGCAAGGGCAGGGTGGAGCACATGCAGGTCATTCAGCTTGTCGGTCAGTCATGTTTGACTGCATAACGGGTCTTTCTGGCTTGCAAAGGTGTTAGCACACAGTGCCCAATTCTAAACTAATGCTAACCTAAAAAAAAGTTTTTAACTCTGCCATGGACAGTCCCAAGCCTGTCTGAGAAAGGAGGGTTTTTGCTGCATGGTTGGCAGTCTGTTTCTTTTTAATCTGCCGTACCAGTTCTTCATTCTATCCAGCTTGATTCTCTCTGTGAATGTGAGTTTGGGTATAAGAGAGGGTGATGTTTGATGTGTGTGACGAATACATATCAGTTATTTCAGTTGTGTGTATTGTAATCATTTTGGTGTCTAATCTGGTTTTGACCAGTTGACCGTGTTCACTTAAATGAAAATGTCATCATTAATTTTTTTTATTGGTTTTATTGAAATTGTCAGGAACATAGAGATAGGGACTGAATGAGTATGACTGTGGATTTTGAAGTTTGGATTTTTTTTAAAGTGGGACTTTTGATTCTGGACAGAGCCTGAGAACCAGAATCGTGCCACCAAGTAGGCGTAAAGCTTGGATATATTACATATATACTGCGTAAGAAAGTCACAGAATAGTGCCACCAAGTAGGCGTAAAGCTTGGATATATAATGCGAAGAAAGTCGCAGAATAGTGCCACCAAGTCGGCGTAAAGCTTGGGAAAATACTGCGTAAGAACGTCGCAGAATAGTGCCAGCAAGTAGGCGTAATACTTGGAAGAATATTGCGAAGTAAGAACTGAATAAAAGTCACAGCGTTGACGAACCCATAAACAGGCGTAAGGCTTGAAAGAAGACGGCGAAAGAGACCGTGGCTGTAGATAACCAGAGCTGTACCAACCAGGCTGATGACGGGATTCCGTTGGATACCCAGTCTTACCGAGGCCAAGAGTTGACAGACCGGGGCAACGCCCATGAAGAAGAGAAAGTGTGTGCGTGTGTGAGAGAGAGAATTCTATCGAAGGACTGTAAGGTGTGCAAGGGAAATAATTACTGACAATCGTAAAGGAATCCAAAGACTGTGTATTGAGAAGCCAATGGAACATTTCGCATGGTACTGGCCTGTGTGTGTGTGTGTATCCGGAACCACTGGATTCAATGTAATGTGAGTATAGCATTCTAACCATTTTACTTAGAAGTTTTGATAAAGGAAAAGAGGAATAATACGTATATGACCCGTGTAAACATTATAGTTGATGAATATCTATATTGTTAAATTGTGGTTTTGGTGTCTAATATCTTTGCATTAGAGGTGGGAATGGACGCTTGTCTGTGGATGTTTCTTGGTGGTGAAAGCAGCATTGTTCTCTTAACATCGTAACAACACGCTTGATCACCGACTCTCCGAAGTTAATTCTACGGAGGTCGGGGCAATCATGACAGAAATACAGGGTGAAACGTTGAGGGTAATTTCTGTAGAAATCAGATATTTTATCATTTGTACTTTTTGTATGTCATATTGAGAGAACTGAAATACATTTCAATGAATTGCAATATTGGTCTTTCCTGTTTTTATTCTGAACTTTAAGCTATTGCTTATGTAAGTATTTACAGTTTAAATAAACTTGCAAATGTGTGAAGATACCTCTGTGAAGTTTGCAGACAAAACAGTGTGTGCGTGTGTGTGTGTGTGTGCATGCGTTGATATGCATGCAAGTATATGAGAAAGCAAGCTCACATTTTTAGGAGGCTACGGATAACAGGTCTTGAGCAAATGACAGTCCAGCAAAAGCAACAGACTATCCACACACACACAGGAGTATTGGGGATTAGGAGAAAAAGTAACTCTCTGTATACATATAGAATTTTATTCCTTTAAGTGTACACGTCAGAAAACCATGAGGGTACCCTCCCACAATAGTAAATATCCCAAAAAAATCAGGGGGCGCAACACTGCTGTTAGCAGATACAGAGTAGCGCCACCCAAAGCAACACTTTTTAAAGTAATGGATTTCAGAGGTGACCATGTGCATCGTGCCACACCTAACCACAGTGTAGCATTGCTAACTTACATAGTTACCTCTTCAGGTGATAACCGAAGGTGCGTTCTTTGTAATAGCTTCCCTTTCAAATATGTGATTCAGCCATGCATTCAGGTAAAGACATCCCATAACCTTTTTAGCTAATTGGGGAGTTTTGTTTAGTAGATACCACCAATTTTAATGGACAAGAATTTTTGAGGGTAAGGTCCAGTCCTCTTCCTTGCCATCCCCCCCACGCTCTTTTAAGTTAGCAACTTTTAGAGCTGGATAAACTGTGCGGTGCCACTCTGCTTGGTTATCTGCTTCCTCACACATTTTCAGACTTCATACATGCACATCAGACCAAAACAAAAACTGCTCATAATTTAATATTTGATGTACAACTGCAATATATAGCAGATATGTTACATGACTGAAGGACCCACACTTTAATGTGTTTAAGGTCACATATGCTGTATTATGTGGTTTTCTTGTCCATTTTGTGCAATTGGGAACCAGCCCTTCTAGATCATCTTTGCTAGGCTGCTTACATGCATCTTGAGCTTCATTATTTCTAGCTCCCTCCTCGACATGAACGGTGATCTGAAACATATCGCAATAGTTGAACATTATAGAATGCTTTATGACCATGCTCTGGTCGTTTCTGTTTTTCAGAACAATACTGCTCATTCAGGGACAGTACCACCCGGTGCCCGATGTCAGCATACTAAAGCCGGTGGAGAATTTTCTAAAGGTGATGAAGGAATGTAAACCTAATGCCTGCATGCTGTGTGGTTGGGAAAAGCAGCCCAAAAAATTGACTTTCTCATGCACTTCCCCTGTCAGTGTCTTCACCACTGCAGCGAGTGGGCATCTTACAAAATCACTCTTGTGATGTTGTAGGATGGCTGTGCACAAGCGTTTCTTGACAGAATGGCCTATTCTGAACCCGAGTGTAATCTGACTGACAGCGAGACACGAGATCAACATCTGAACCAAAATTGCACACTGTGAGAACTGGACTTATTACAGCATCCATGATGAAGAAAGTGCTATGTGCAAGAAATCCTGACCGTGCTACTGATACAGTGCTGCAAGACAGAAAAATGGACGAAGAAAACCTACCCCCACCTGTTCAGTTCGGCCGAGACATTGAAACGAAGGCCCTAACATTCTTTTTTGGCATAAATATTGTTATGCAAAAATGGGGCAGCTTAATCTATGACAAGGAATAAGCATTTTGGTGGTTGCATACTAATAAATACAGGTGCACTTTACCTTTTCAGTAGTGTTCCTGGAATTTTCTGAAGTGTTACATGGATGTGCAGCTTCAACATGCATTGTTTGCTGATAATAGAACATGATATCCATATACAATACCTTTATCAATATCATTAAAGTGTCACTAAATTTATAAAATTATGACAACCCTTTTGCCTCCATACAGTCTGCATTAATGATGTGTAACTAGCAAAACATTTGGGGATGTCCCCCCAACCTCCAACATAAGTGGATTTTTTAAGCAGTTTTTTTGGTTGTATAGTACGTTATAGTACAGTTATTGTGATATGCATATGCCAAAAATAAAAACTTTAGTAAATGTGCAGTTTTCTCTTGCGTTTGTATGCTGCTTAAGCCGTTAAGGGTTTAGCTGACTGCACAGGCTATGTCAAGACCACATGTAAAATTTTCTTTTCAGTTTAACAGGTTACAGAACCCTATCTACAAATGAAAACATCTTGAAAGCCCATCAGATATGCACCATATTTACAAGGACATAAAGCTGAGAGACCACTTGAGACATGGGGTATTTATCTCATGTTTTCAAGTTCAAGATATATTTTTAAAGTGAAAAAATTTGGTAGGATCTTTATTTTTAAAATGTATCAGGTTGAACACAATAGCTCTGACGTTATGGGCCCTTACTTTGAGGTTGTGTTTTTTTTTACTCTAAATGTACTGAAAAAGCAACCCAACAGTGGTTCTGTAAGAACTCAATTTTTTTTTTACATGCATGTCAGGCATTTGCAGATACCAGCTTCATAATGTTTTCAGTAGCATGACATTAATTAGAACTGCAATACGAAACACTGATTTAAATAATTCAGAAGTTGTACAAGCGTTTCCCATACACAGTAACAAATATGAAAACATGAATTAATCATTAATGACTACTGATAAGTGATATTCCATGTTAGCATTTTTTACACTGACTTACTGGCAACTGCAGAAGTACATATGCAACATCAGTCCTTGAAATTTTCTGGGGTGAATGCGCAGGATCAGAATGCCTTATAAGCTTTCTCCTTTTTCTTGTCTGCCTTTCCTGTCCCGGCTGTGAAACAGCACTACTAAAAGGATCTGGGTTCTCCTCACTCGGCAATCCTGAATCCATCAACAAAGTGCTAAGACACAAAAGCAAATAACACATTTGTTATAGAAAAAAATTTGGGGGGGGGGTCCTAACTGGTGTTAGATTACAGAGTTTGCAGTTCAATGGCCTTCCTTTCGTCATCCAGTGCTAAGTTGCAACTATTTCAGTATTGGCATTGACGTGTGACATCAGTTCACCGTTGAATGTGCATTGTGATTTGTCACTATTAATATTATTTTGTGAACCATATTTTTTTTCAAAACAAAACATTACAAAGAATAGTTTTCAAGTATTTTGACTAATTCTCTGATATATATATATATATTTGCAATCTTTAGTTATCTGTTAAATTTTAATATTACTTAAACTTACTCCTTATCTCTGCTTAAACTTACCTTCGTCCATTTATTTACGAATCTTGTCAACAGAGACTGAGACGGTGAGAGAGCTGCTTGTGGGGTCGGCCACATGCCACATCCATCTCAAACAGTTTTACAAATGGTATAAATTTTACACCAGGATAGCGGTCTGGATATCGGCTGTCTGCGTTACAGGTTCCGCACACACAGTGTTTAACAACCATGATGATCGGAATTTCCACCTCGCGTAATGTCGCTGTTCTTTGAGTTTCTCCGCCGTAGGGGCAGATCACTCTCCATGAACAGAATAAATCGGGGTGATTACATTCCCTGATTTTTTTTCCCGACTATCTTCTATTCTTCATTTGACGTGTGCAGACGCCATTTTGCTTACATGGTTGCTGTCAGTGGCGAATGTCTTGTATAGGCAGCAACTGCAAGCCTGTAGCCTGAAACCTCGTCAATTAAGAAATTACAGAGTTAAAAAGTTTTCGTAGATCTATTTAAAAGAAGCCAGTCGTGGTTTCAGTATGGCTATTCTGTGGATTTGCTTTGCTTTGGCTGTGACTATGGACACTGTTTGCTGCTTCTATCTACCTGGATTAGCTCCAGTTACGTACTGCGAAGAAGCTCAGACAAACTGTCCAGTGAGTAATAGAAAGTCAAAGGAGATATGCTTGATTCATCGTATTAGTGCAATATCTTTCTCATTCACACACACACGCGCGTGCAACAACAACAAAACATGCACGTAAGTCAAGTGAGAAATTGAGACGCATATAATATAATATATATATTACTCTAGCAGCAACGTACCTTTTTTATTTAAAAAATCAATTCTAGTTTCTATCAAAAATAGTTTTTCATGTCTCGAAAGTTGCAGATATAATATTAAAAAAGTATTTTATGTTCAGTTCTCATATTTTACAAGTTATCCTGGCATGGTTTTCATTTCACACTCATTCGAGATCAGGTAAATGAACTATGCCAACAATGAACCTTCAGGCATTCTGTAGGTTTTATTTCTCTAATTGGCAGGGAATTGGGTCTTGGAAGTTAGATGCTGGCAGACTAGAGGGGGTACTGGACGTTTCGCCCCATTGCCTGATCACTCCATGCCTTACCGCCCAAAAAAGCTGTCTGATCACCCCAAGATCATGTCACGATCACCCAAAGCCTATGTGCCCCAATAAAGTGTATTTACTGCTTACAAAGAAACCTTTGTTCTAGCTAACTATTATTCTAATTGTGACATGCAAAAACACTTAAAAAAACGTTTTTCACTTGCAGCACAAAAATGTGTAGATATGGTCCAACAAAAGTCCATGCAGATACGAACATAAGTTACACCATTTCGGGCACATCTTCATTTTCCTGTAACTTTAATTTTGCATACACTATTAGCATCAAATTCTTATAAAAAGTGCAGTTTGGCAATACGTTAACCCTTAAAAATTATTATAGACCTCGAATTGTGTCTGATCGCATTTTCTTGTATCTGCCCAGACTTTCATTGGACTGCATTTGTACGTATTTTTGCGATGCGGATGAAAATAAAAAAAAAACGTTTTCGGCATGTTGCAGTTATAATAATAGATAGAACATAGTGGTATTTGTGAGCAGTAACTACATGACTTGATTTGGGTGATCGTGACACGATCTTGGGGGGATGGGGCAGTATTTGGGGGTGGTGACACATCCGTTAATGAGGCAATGGGGCGAAAGCTCTGTAACCCACTTGGTTGTTTTTCTTTGAAGTCTTGATACAATGAGAAGAAATTAATAAGTTAGGGTTTTATATAAAAAGAATTTATTTAAAATGCTTGATCAACAGATCAGATACAAGTGTCATAATATATTTAAAAGGTACAAAGCTATTTAGAAAACAGACCATCAGACATTCTTGTACACAACATGAGCTTTCATACATTTAGTAGACAATGCTACTATGCAGTATTTTAGGGTAGGCATTAGTTGTTTACTTTGTTATTCTAAACCAACAGCTTTAACTCTTTTCTGCCAATGTTTTTTTTTCTCGGAAAATGATGTAAAGAAAGTTTTCTTCCATCAGTTTTTTCCTACGAGATACAGAACACACGTAGCAGAACTGATTACCTTTAGGAACATGTCAAACTCTAGCACTTATCGTGCTGTGTACTATTTTAGTTTTACTAACTCAAGTAGTTGGCAAAACTTTTCATCTTTCTTTTTCACCACAGCATGAAAGGGCAGGAGTGGCATTCACTCCTGCTACACTGCCATTTTGCAGTTGTAAATTGCTAGTGGTACTCCACTGCAAGTCCACTGCTCATGCATTAGGGGTAGGAGAAGGGGGAAAGACATGACAAACAGGCTATGGCACTGGCCTCTGAACTCAAAGGACTAGGTGGTGATTTGATACTCTGCACTTTTCCCAGTTCACCCACCTGTGAATGAGCACCTGACTCCATGGGGTAGGGAAGCATGGGAGAGATAGGCACATTCCTCAAAATGGTGGCCTGCGCAAAAGTAGGGGTTTTTAATACACCCTACTCCTTATGACTTTAGGTCACTAGACAATGTTTAAGAATGGCGATTGCAGTTGATTTGCAGTGGCACTATTATAAAACAATAATCAAAAAAGACAATGCGAAACTAAAGATGACCTGGAAGGGAAAGTGCCGGGTGTGTGCACTAGATTCAGAGACATGGCTAGTATAACAATATGTGTTCCAGCTGTAGGTAACAAAGAAGATGCTATTTGGGTATTGTTAGAGTACAGTTTGGGAGAGGATATGGGACATATGACAGGTCTGGGAACTACACTTAACATAGAGCAAGACAGACACCAGGGAGGCCAGACACATCATTTTTAGCTGCCCAGCACTCAGTTAACCATAAACACAGAAGCCATAGCTTCAAACGTGCACTGTCCACGAGGGCCACAGAGTGCGTATATGCCAGTCACAATCATACAGATCGTGGGAATCCAACACTCAACACTTAGGTTAGGTATATAAACCTGGGTGGGGATAGATAGAGGGCCGACGGATGAAGGTATTCAGGTCGATGAATGGCGGGATAGCTGAGATTTAGTTTTGCTATTACATGATTGAACTACAGAGTTCTAGTTTGGTGTATGACGTGTAAGGAGGCCTAGTGGCCGGTTACGCAGACCATGTGAAATAAAGGAACTGAACGGCCAACAAGGTATTCATGGTCTTCTGTATAACATTACATTTGTGGTGCCGTGGAAAACTATATTTTACACTTGTTGTGCACGTGAACCCATCCGGTGGAATAACGCTACAGTCTTGGTGCCGATGAGCCTGTCTGGTGGCATAATTCAACATTGCTTGTGGTGCCATGATAATGTAACAACATTCTTCATGGGGCTGTGATGACACATAATACAATATTCTTCGTGGTGCCGATGACCTGCTCAACATAATACAACACCATGGGTCATTCTTGCTACAGGACATCATAGGTCATTTGACCAGTTGACAGAAAAATCAATAGGTCATTTTCCAAAAACAAAAAGTCACCAATTTACTGGGATTTATACCATGTACATATGCGAAGATTAGCAATCAGATGCAGCCTTTTCTCATAGTTGAAGGTTTTCATTGATTGTCTTCATATACTATTATGCCTCCATTTCTTTTCCTTTCTTCCCGCACACACACACACACACACAAACTTCATCATTTTATTTCCAGTTTTGTGTCAGAAGTTTTGATGTGGTCAAGAATGGCCAAGTGCCTGAAGTTGAGGCAGCCAGTGGTGAAGGAATTTTGCCTCCCACTTTCCTTGTAGAGGCTACACAGCATTCCTCTTTATCATGTCTGTAAAAGAACTAAGAACAATTGAAATTTGCCTGAAGACAAGCACAATAATTCTCTTCCTGACGCTAACCTTCTTGTTCTTGTCATTGTGTTTAAGCTGCTTGCTTTTTGTTTTTGTGTCTTATGTTAGGTATTTATATGCTTGGCATGTGCGAGATTATGTATGTGTATAGATGTATGTATAGATGTATAATGTTTTAAAACAGTTTCAAAACAGATCTACAGAACATGTTGTGTGGTCCTCTTACGATTGCTGAGCTTGATAAAGCCCTTCGTAAAGCGCTCAATACACACGCTCCTGCCCGGCGCTGTCGAATACACCTGCTAAAGGCAGCCCCCTGGTACCCGACCATCCATGACGAATTGCGTCAGGCTAAGCGTGCGCGCCATCGCGCAGAAAGGCTCTGGCTGAGATCACGCTTCAGCATACACAGACAACTATATCTTGCAGCGAAACGCTCTGTTTCCAAGCTAGTTTTTGCAGCTAAGAAATCCTTCTTTCAAGCACAGTTTGTCAACTATTCCTCGAGCAAAAAGCTGTTTGAAATCTGTAACAAACTAACAGGTCGAAACAAGAAATTGCCACTACCCACTGACGTTCCTGTCACACAGCTACCCGAGGCTTTCTCTCAGTACTTCCTCCGCAAAGTCGCGGATATTCGAGCTGAGTTGGACGAGATGGTGCTACACTATGGACCTCCAACCCTTGCTGACAACCTGCCATGTTGTTCATTTCAATCTCTCCAGCCCATATCTCAGTCAGATCTCAAGGCTGTGATATTAAAATCTAAACCTACTACCTGCCCTCTGGACCCCATACCAACCCACCTTCTCCTTGACTGCCTGGATGTTCTGCTCCCAACTCTCACTCAGATCGTAAACGACAGTCTGTCATCAGGAGTCTTTCCATCGCTGTTCAAGGCTGCAATAGTCAAGCCTCTCCTCAAGAAACCCACCCTTGACGCAAACAGCCTCAAGAGCTACCGCCCAGTTTCCAACCTACCCTTCCTCTCAAAAGTGGTTGAAAGGGTCGTTCTAAATCAACTTCTCGCCGACCTCAACTCAAACGACCTTATCTCTCACTCCCAGTCAGCATATCGGCCATTCCACAGCACGGAAACAGCTCTGACTAGAGTTGTCAACGACATTTTGTCTGCTCTGGATGGAGGCGATGGGTCTTTTCTGACCCCCCTCGATCTTTCTGCAGCGTTTGATATGATCGACCATACCGTTCTCCTCAACCGTCTCCATGATGTATATGGCATCTGTGGGTTGACGCTGGCGTGGTTCCAGTCCTACCTCTCTGGTAGAACTCAGTCTGTACTTGTTGCTGACCAGTTGTCACCCCCATCAGCATTGTCTCTCGGAGTCCCTCAGGGATCTGTCCTGGGCCCTATCCTTTTCATCCTATACATCAAACCACTATCATCACTCATTCATTCTCACACGGTCTCCACCCAGTCCTATGCAGACGACACCCAATTATACAGTTCTTGTTGTCCAGCTGATGTACATGCCAGCATCATGACCATGCAGACTTGCATATCCGGTGTCAAAGCATGGATGGTCCACAACAGACTAAAGTTGAACGACGAAAAAACAGAAGCTCTTCTCTTCAGTAAAAGAAATGCTGGAGTGACAGAATATCCCACAGCAGTTCGGATTGGTGATGTCGACATCCCTTTCGCCGACTCTGCAAGAAATCTAGGTGTTATTATTACCTCTAACATGACACTGGACAAACACATTTCCAACATCTGCAGATCCGCATATTCTGAACTCAGAAAAATCAGCAGCTTCTGTCACCTTCTGTCCGATCAGGTTGCAAACACATTTGTATGTGCCTACGTTCTGTCTAAACTCGACTACTGCAATTCCTTGCTAGCCGGCTGTCCTCGGTATCTGCTACAGAAACTTCAAAACTAAGCCGCTCGCCTTGTCCTGAAAGCATGAAAACAGACCATGCCACACCTCTCCTCCGCACTCTGCACTGGCTCCCCATTCAGGCTCGCATTGACTACAAGTTGTCTACTCTCTGTTTCAATTTCTTCACCGGTGCATGCCCCAGCTACTTTTCAGAACTTCTTACAATCTACACTCCAGTGAGACAGCTCCGCTCCTCTTCTGACGATTGCATTCTCTCAGTACCCCGCATCAGGACAAAAACATATGGACAGCGCATGTTCACCTTCTCGGCATCCACCCAATGCAACTCACTTCCCCACAACATTCGCCACTACCCATCGCTACAGACTTTCAAACGTAACTTAAAAACTTTTCTTTTCTGCAAGTACCTTGACTGACGTCGCGACTGCCTGTCTGCATTAACCTACAACTTCCTCTATTATGATACTTTTCCACCCATCTGTGACTGAAGGACGATCTGTATCCCAACCTGTGTTTCGTTCATCTCTCCCTCTGTGTGTTTGTTGCATTCATCTCTCCCTCTGTGTGTGTGTGTGTGTGTGTGTTTCATTGTTTTCACTATGTGCCTCGTCCGCCCGAAGTGTGCATGAAATGTGTTCTCGCGCGTTACAAATCCACATTTATTATTATTATTATTATTTCAAACTGAATTAGCAGAGAACTGCTGGAACTCAAATAGTCAAGGCTCTCTGAATGAACGACTTGCTGCTTTTTCTCCGTCGCACTTGCAGTTTCAGGCTCTGTCGCGTCAGTGTTGACTGGCAATGCACTTGCAGATGGTGGCTGAGCGAGTCCAAAACTAGCAGATGCATTTGCCCCTTTTCTTCTCATGACTTCTTTTTCGGAGGCATGGCTGGTTTTACACACGATTCTTTATCAAAAGGCTAAAGATTCTCAGGACGAACCTGTCTCATCTACTAGCAAAGTAGTCCTAAGAGCACATGGGAAATTGGTCAGGTCTCGTCTGTCTTCAAAAAGTTGGATCGGAACAGCTTTACCCGGCATTCAATACTGACAGTTAAATCCCATTACTTCTTTTCGGTGTTCGTTTCGGCAGATACAACTTTTTATTTCAGTTACGATGTGAGGTCACGGTTGAATACGATGATGGCAAACGACAAAAAATTTGAAATTTTGACTTCTTTGACAACAATCTATCGGTCATATGACCTGCCTGCAAAATCTATTGGTCAAAATTGAAGTTTTATGCGTCGATGACCGATGACCGACTCTAAGAATGATCCCTGCAACACTAGCTTCATGTATACAAACCACACACATCATGCTGAACTTTAAGACCTTATTGTTCAAGCGTAAGAGAGTTTTCCTAACTGCTTTGTATAAATGAACATTGGATGTTTTCTATGAGGTAGATCTGCCACTTGATTAAATCGTTGCACTACTCCTGGATAAATTCTCTATTTGGAATCTGGCTGGCAGAAAGCATATTATTTTACAGATAAGGATACAGAATTTAACTGTAAAGAATCCCTTTTCAAAACTTGGGTTCTGTTTGGCTCCTTTTCTTTAATCTTGAGAGAACATTAGGAAGATGGAATTAGTTTTTCTGCCCAAAGGAACAGATACAAGAACAATGCTGTAGTTAATCCAGTATTGGGAAGAATCAGTTTTGTCTTGTATTATCTTCCTGACTATTATATACAGGAGATTTTTACAGTGGGCTTTTGTCTTCCTTTGAGTGGGAGAGTGAAAGGGAAGAGAGCAAGACGAACAAAAGGAGACACCACGTAGAGATTTATTGGCTGGGATAGAGAGGGTACTTTCTATTCCAGGGGGTAGGTCTCTGGTGGGCCCTTTTCCAAAGTGTCCCACTACGTGGTAACACACCTTTTGTATTCTAAAGAAGGATCCATTCCTTCACATTATTCTAAACGCTCAGTACTAACACCATGATCTTTTATTAAAACACTTTAACTTGCTTCCTGTTCCAGTCTTCTTTGCCATCATTATATCGTCTTCAAACTAAGCCTTTGTTCTAGTTTTAAAGGGAGATTACCACCTCAACCACATATTCTCTACAGTTAATAATATGTCCTATTTATGCCAGTCAGCCCTTTGAAATTAGTTAATAAATTTCAAGTAATGATAACAAATTTCACCATCGGGTGTTATAATTTAATTACCATTAGTTTTTTTTTATTAACCAGACAAAAATATGTAGTGATTAAGACTTTTTTGTTTCCTTTCAGGCCAGTATTGCTGTTTATGTGAATCGCCTAAACTCCATTGAAACTGTAATCCCGTATGAATACCACAGGTGAGTCCTTGCTAAGAAATTTTGTTGGGACAACAAATGTTATTGCTGTTCTCTTGAAAGGGGAAAAGTCATGATTGATGTTGGAGGAATTGCAGTATTTTAGTCATTTTACAACTACCTCCTTAATGTTGAATTGTGGTTGTTGCTTCAAAAATTTAAGATAAAACTAAAAGGCTAGACATGGTGATTCTGAGTGATTGATCACAAACAGTATGCCGACATTTTAGCTTTGGCTGTTATGTGTCACTGGTTCTCGTGGAAAGATGAGAAAATTGCCTGATTTACAAAGTGTATTACTATTAGATCAACTTAGAGCTGTCCAGGATCAACCTTTTTCCTGCTTTCTATACCTTATATGGTGACCACTCCATGAGCTTTTACTGCCTTGTGTCATTATTGATCTCTTTGTTATCTTGAATATTGCAGTTAATAAAGACACCTGCCCACCCACCCCCGACAGAGTAGAAGTGTGCCTCACAAATATGGCTATTGTGCACAATTTTTTTAAAAGGTCATAATTTAGAGATTTCGTTGTAAGAGATACTACAGTATTTCTTGCTTATAAATATCATGTGACTAAAACATAAAATGATCTCTGCTTGAAAAGTAATTGCAAGAACAGAATTATCAATTTGGGTTTCTTTCATGGCCACTTAAGAATCATGTTGATCTTTGATTAAAAACAATGGAGGGAGAAAAAGGATGGAAGGAAGAAAAGATGAAAGAAAGATTAAAGAGGAAAAGGAAGAAGGAACAAACACCCCCCCCCCCCCCGCCAGAAAAAAAAATGGTGGCAGGAAGAAAACATCAATGGGCAAAATAATAGACAGAGGAACAATTTGTGGAAATTGCCAAATATTGAAAAGTAAAACTTTAAAAAGTAGCGATGGGGTGCAATTTATATATTGCTTCTTGTGTTGAAATAGACATCCTTTGCTTGTGTTTCTCTAGCTTTGATTTCTGTACTGATGTGGATGAGACACAGTCTCCTGTTGAGAATTTGGGTCAGGTTGTCTTTGGAGAGCGTATTCGACCATCAAAATATTCTGTAAGTAAAAGTATTGCATTGCAATTTACATTAGATGTTAAAATTGTTGTTTGATTAGTGACTGACTTTACTGATATCCCCATAAACAAATTCAGGTTAAAATTACTTGCCATTTTACTGTCCAGTGTACCTGTTTATATCAAATGCTACTGAAGGTAATTCTGGTACTATGACTTTGACAACATTACTGGTTTTTTTCTCAGTTAATATTCAACAAAAATGAGACTTGCAAGACAGCCTGCCAGAAGATCTACAGGGAAGACAACAAAGAGGATGCCAACAAGCTCAGTTTCTTGAAGAAAGGAATCAGTCTGAACTACCAACACCACTGGTGAGTTTCTGAAGAGCTGTTGGCTAAGGCTGGATTACAAGTGCAGGCGTGTGATTGTTTTCTTGTTGTGTCTTAGTCTTAGGTACTGGAGGCTGATAGGCTTCGCACCAAGTGCCCTCTGTGGCTGCACAGTTTTCTGGTCTGACATTTGGTTGTCTAAAAATAAAAGCAAGCATCTTAAGTGCACACAAACCATGAAGAGATGCATATCTATGAGGGGCCAAGAGGGGAATGGGTATAATGCTCATGGTATATCAAGAATTGCATTCTATACTGTAGTTATAGATAAAGAATTAATTGTATTACTATAAAATTAATTATGCAATTCCTTCTATAACTTTTGAATTTTTTAACTATAGAATTCATTAATTATATCATTGTAATTAATTCTATAAAAACAGTTTATTCTATCTATACTATCAGCAGAAAATGATATACAGTTCATTCTGTATATACAATTCAAGGCTTCAGCTATAGAATGAATTTTGTGGATACCATACCACTTCTTTAAGCGACGAAAACAATGCCAGCAATTTATTTCAGTGCCAAGCGACCCCCAGGGGCCCCTCCTGGTGTATTCACCTACACACTACACGCATACTGCCCATCAAAGTTCCTTTAAAGAATATGTAAATGTTAAGCACACATACAGGAGCTACTCATTGACAGATTCATAAGAATTGCTCAAAGTGTGCTTTTGTAAATTTGTAGTTTTAAAAAAATTGTAGTCAGGAGTGTTTGGCGCCTGTCCTATGCAAACATCCTAGCCAGACACTCCAGCAGCGCCTAACTGCAGTACTGCACCTCATGCTGCATAGGGTAAAGGCCATGACCATGTGGGGTTGGACCACTGCTGGTGTGGCCAACTCGCTCATTAGCAGACGACGGGCACCAAACAGTAAATACCCAATAAGTAACAACAATAACTAGATATGTACAAACGCACATTTTGAGCAATTATTATGAATCTATCAATGAGTAGCTCCTATTTGGGTGTGTTTAATACATATTCTTTAAATAAACTTTGATGAGCAGTATGTGTGTAGTATTTAGGTGAATACACTGTGAGGGGCCACTGAGGGCTGCTTGGCACCAAAATAAGTCACTGGCCTTGTTTTCAGTGTTCAGCTAAAGAATTGGCATGGTATAATATAGAATTCATTCTATAGCTGCAGTCTTCAATTATATATATACATAATAAGAATGAATTGTATAGCATTTTCTGCTCATAGTATAGATAGAATAAACTGTCTTTATAGAAATACAATGGCATAGTTAGAAAATTACTTCTATACTTATAGAATTAATTCTATAGTTACAGAATTCATTCTATAATTATAGAATTCTTTAGTTATAGAATTCATTCTATAGTTAAAAAACTAATTCTATAGTTATAGAATGTAATTCTTTAGTTACAGAATGCAGTTCTTTATATACCATGAGCATTATACCCATTACTCTCCCATACATATAATATTCAGAAATGATTTCTTTATTAACACATTCCTGATGTAGGTTTATCATCTGTTGATACCATTGCAAACCCATGGGGACACACAGATTTTGCCACAAATAAAATAAATGCTGTTTGCAAACTACCACAAGTACAGTTATCTACTTTAGGTATTTCGAAAGATCAGTTTTTGAACATCAAAATAATTTTTAAAAATTTCACTAAAACTGCTAAATAATACTTATTATTTAGTCTTAGATTCAGTAACTATATACACTGATGTAGTTACATGGTTTTGTCACATGTAAAAAAGCCATGACTTACCGTGGTCTCTATGTATCTCATAAAAAATGTAGGAAAAAACTATGTGATAAAAAACAAAATTCCAATGCAGGCTGAAGGAAGAATAAGAAGAATAAAATGATTCCTACCTGAAATCTATCCAGTATGAATTCTGTATAAAAGGCTGTGTGGAAAAAGGTATCCAAGTAAATGCAGCAACATGGCGGGTGCGATTGTCTCTCTAACTACTAAACAAGATCGCTTGGATTCAAGAGCACGGTTTAGAAGAAGTCTTGTATTGTGTGGTCTAAGGGAAGGAATTCTATATAAAAATTATTCTGCTACAGGAGAACTCCAATGCCATCCCTTGCTGGTAAACCACTTTTTTTTTTTTTTACAAATTTTTTTAAAAAGTCGGTATAAAACCCTCTCCAAAGCACTGGCAACTGTAGTAATTTCTATTGATATACTGTCTCCAGAGCGATGGGAATGGGTTAACTTATTTCAAACACAAATTCAAAATGAGAGATAGAAACTGTTGAAATTGTGTTCCTTTTCAGTGAAGCAAAATTGAAGAAAATCTGTCCACAACTTTTTACACAGTACCTTTGTTGGAGTTATCTTTTTACACAATGAGTCTTAACTTTTAGTAATTGTTTTTCATTTTGACTATTCTCAGAAATTTCATTTTGTGCCACATGGCACAAAGCAAACAAATGACAGTCTACAGTGAATACTGATTCGTTTTGTTTTTTTTCCAAAGCAAAAAAAAAAAATGCACAAAATTATCCGGGAAGTGTTGAAGTCCTTTTCCCTTTAAAAAATAATCTGCCCTCTTTCTAGTGATGTATTCAACATTTCTGTACATTATGTCATCAAAAGTTGTTTCTCTGTTTAGTAATGGCAGTTGAAAACTGTAAAGGTTAAATGGCATGGGCGCGTCCCGCAGGTAGAGGTAAAACTGTGAGGGCACATATACCGCTGATAAAGAGTTAACAATGTTGACATTTAGTCATTTGCCTTGAATTGTTGAATCTTTTAAACTAATTGCTTATTATGTTTATTCTCTGCAATTATTTCCTAGGATCATTGATAATATGCCTGTGACCTGGTGCTATCAAGTGGAGGGCGCACAAGTGTACTGCTCACCAGGTTTTCCAGTAGGCTGCTATGTCACTGCAGAACAAAGGCGGAAGGATGCTTGTGTAATTAATGTGAGTATTGCTGTCATTGCCAGGGTTCATGATGACTTGTAAATCTCATGTAAAAACAGTTTTTCATTCATACCAAAGAACTTATATATAGTTGACCATCTTCCTCTTAGTGCTGTACAGGAGTGATATGCAACCTGGAGAGTACAGTTGTTTTCAGACTCTATGCATGAGTGACACATTTATGGATGCTGAAACAACAATTTCTCACAATGGTATTAAAAATGATGTTTGGTGAAAATCAGAGAAAGCGGGACTTGGAGCAGAATGTAGAAACTGAAACGTACACTAGCAAAAGCTAAAAACTACCACACTAGCACATGGTAAAAATTAATCCTCTCCATCACAAACTGCTGTGTTGGCTCCTTTCCTTGTGTAAGGTTTACACAAATTGGCCCCCAATGTGGGGCTATTGCAGCAGTTATAGCATTGAGAGCAGTAGAAAGAAACAAACTTCGCTGTCACCATAGCGGACTGCCATGCTCCATCCCGACCCCACATCCCTGCTGGGGGTAGGACGACACGATGCTTGTCCACTCTGGTGCTGAACACGACATCGCTGGTGCTCATACACACAGTGAGGTGGACAGACTGGACACACAGGGTATCAGCGAGGGTATCAGCACACTGGAGCTCTGGCAGATACATGGTTTTCCAGGGGAAGCAGCGCCTGACCTCGACAGTCTGCTGAAAGATGTCCGATGGCTTGAGGGACTCCCCCAAAATCAGCAAAGGAGAAGGTCACAGGACAGAAGCCAGAAGCAGGTTGTCATGCGAAGATGGCAGCAGCACCTGTTGTTACTGACCACCAGCTACCAGACCAGGTGGCACAAAGGTTGGCGATGGAGCGCTCACCATGGAAACATCTGGGATATGGCAATCACGCCAGTCCACAACACAGGGTCACCGAGAAACAACAAAGAGCCAACCCTGACCGGTGGCCACAGCAACATCGTAAGCTGCAGACATCTGTACAGCTGATTGCTGCAGGTCTGTAGGTGAACCCAGCGAGACTGAGAGACATTGCAGTGACCTTTTCAGCAGGTCAAGTGATTGAACTGAGAGGTAAAGTGCCAGAGCACACTAAAGTTTTCCCTCGGCCTCCGCACTGCCTGAAGAAAGGACTATTGGTTGTAAAGACTGAGATAAGAGACAACCATCTTTCTATGTTGGTTAAGAATTGTTGAAGATCTTCTCTTACCCTCGCTTCTAATGATATCTTGGCAGAACTACACACAGAGGCCAAGGTACTGAAGCCACTTGTGGGTCAAGCCTGTGAGATGTGGATGACGATTGAGGGGAAAGATGTCAGATGTTTATTAGACAGTGGTTCACAGGTGACAGTGATAGGGGAGTTCTATAAGCAGCACTTGTCACATATTCCACTCATGCAGTTGGAGACCATGCTTACTGCGACTGCGAGGGGGGGTGGTGGTGGTAAGGTGCCGTACCTTGGTGTCATCAGTGTGAACTGTGTTACCAGCGGACATCGCAGGGACAACAACAACAGTGCCTGTGGCTGCTTTAGTGGGGGAGAATGCCTCTTTTGCGGAGTGAGTGCCTGTAATACTAGGCACAGATGTACTTAAGGCGGCCGTGGTAATACATTGCCCAAGGAGTGAACCAGTTTGAAGTTTGCCATGGCGCATCAGGCAGACCTGCAGTGTGCAGAGGAGCGGGTTTGTCTCTTTGTCTTCGATTGTCGTGATGTAGTGGTGCCCTCTCAAGTTCAGTGTGTGTCAGGTGTATGCTTTTTGGTGCATGATGGTGCACAGACACTACGGTGCTCTCTCAATCATGTTCCCCTTTGCTAGAATACTTGGCAGTCAATTGCAGACTGCTTTATTCACCACATGAGTTTTCGTCAATAGTGCTTGTCGCTGTCTGTCTTGCTCCAGATGCCAAAGCCAGTAGCGCTATTGAGGAACTCTCTACATGTGCAGGCTGCGCTCCCCAATAACATAGTTATATTTCCCAGGAGGTTTCAACCACACGTCTTTGGAAGCTGATGCCAAGATACCATCAGCAAGTAGACTGTTTTATGCGTAAAGATCAAATCTTAGATCACTGCTACACCACCACCAAGAATGCTTACCGTGCTGCTCCATGCGCCCCACTTGGGGACTCGGAGCATGCTATGATTCTGCTGCTCCCTTTATGCAGGCAAAATTTAAAGGCTGTGACTAAGCTTGTCAAGAGGAGGTCCCCCGTGGCATTCGAGACCCTGCAAGCATGTTTCGATTGTACTTGCTAGAATATCTTCAAAGAAGTTTCTTTGTTCCTTGATGAATATGTTGATGCTGTTACCTTGTATGTAAATTTCTGTGAGAACCTGTGTATCTTGTGCAATCCTATGCGAGTGTACAGGAACAATAAGCCATGGTTTAGCAGGGCTGTTAAGGCTAGGCTAGATGCTAAAGAGGAAGCGTTCAGGAGTGGTGATGCTGAGCAGTTCAGGCAAGCAAACCTCAACTTGCGGAAAGAAATTTGCAAGGCCAAGGTTGCATATAAAGACAAACTAGAACGTAACCTTTCCTCCAGTAACACCCGGGATGTATGACATGGGCTGCAGGAGCTTACACAGTATAAACAGGAGGCAAAGTGTCCTGCTGTTGACCCAAGCTTTTCTGATCAATTAAACGACTTCTATTGTTGCATCGACCAAAAAAAGCCCTGACCCAGGTTTTTGTCGGCCTCTGCGAATGTTTTGTCCTAGATTATCTGTCAGCACTCGACTTTCTGCTCAGCAGATCTTAAGTTGTCAAGATTAGGAACTTAGTCTCTTGCCCAGCTACGCTGAATACCAGTGCTCCCCAGGGTTGTGTTCTGTCACCTTTACTGTTCACTAATGACTGAGTTTCCTCTGAACCATCTGTAATCATGATAAAATTTTCCAACGACACTTCTGTCGAAGGACTTATTTCTAATGATGATGAGCCTGTGTACCGTGAGCAGACAGCACAACTGGTTGGCTGGCGCTCCTCCAACAATCTGGAGCTTAACGTGTCCAAGAATAAAGTAATGATCATCTATTTCCGCAAGCACAAAACGCCACTCACAGCCCTAGAGCTAAATGGTGTGATGGTTGAGCAGGTCGACACCTTCAAGTGGCTGGGTACAATCATCTCTAAAGATCTTTCGTGGACCACCAACACCACATCCATCATCAGAAAATGTCAGCAGAGACTGCACTTCTTACGACAGCTAAAGAAGTTTGAGGTGCACAGATCTGTCCTTGAGAAATTTTACCATGTGGTGATTGAAAGCATTCTTAGTTGCTCAGTCACACTCAGTACGGCAACACTAGCAAGAAGACATGGGATCAGTTAGGCCGTGTGGTGCGCAGCACGTCTAAGATCATTGACCAGGAACTTCCATCGCTTGCCTTGCTGTACTCCTCATGTCTTGTTTGCAGATCCAGGAACATCGCTGGTGATGCGACCCACCCAGCCAACCAGCTGATCACACTTCTTCCATCGGGCAGATAATTTCAAGCACTAAAAACTAGAACAGCTTCCTTTTGCAACTCCTTTGCACAGGCCGCTTTCTCTCTATCGGTTAACAACTAACCTGTCCAACCTAGCTATCTTCCCAGCCCTCCTTCTTAGTCAGTTGCCCTCAACATGGCAAAACTCAAGGAACAGTGTGTGTGCATGCGTGTGGGTGGGTGGTTATGTGGGTATGTGTGCGCTTGCAGTGTGAGCAAGGATGGTGTGTGGGTGAGTGTCCCATTGTCGTTAAGGTAACCACTGCTGGAACTGTTGTACGTTTGCTCAATTCTATTTTAGGATCTGACTGTTGGACTGCCTGTATTCTGTGATGCCAAGACAAAGTCCTATGCTTGCATGTGGGAAATAAAGTATTATTGTATTTTAATAGTGTTTAAGTTAAACTGTCGTAAATTATACTGTCATATTCAGAGACTGCACAATGAAAGCAAGATCATTTTTATATATAATATATCCTTTTTCTCTGTAGTCTTTATTTACAGAAAAAGATACCTATTACCTGTTCAACCATGTTGACCTGCTCATCACATACAATCCTGGCTCTCACGAGGATTGGGGTGCTAAGCTTAATGGTGTTTATGGACGTATTGTTTCGGCCAAAGTTGTTCCTAGAAGGTATGATCACCTCTTCTTATTGGCTAACTTTAGTTATAATTATATTATATTAATGAAGTGATATTTGCAGAAATTTGGCCCAAGAATTTAATGTGTACCATAATAAAAACTTCATATAGACCCTTTACTCGGCCAATTTTCTTGGTGAAAACTGATACAAGCGACCAACAGCACTGTTGGACCTCATAGGTCTTCTTAGACAACCTAATAAGCATGCAGTTGTCAAGCCTCATAACTCCTATTTTATTAAGCTGCTATGATCATATCATGTAGTAAATAAAAATAACTTGGGCTGGGTTCCACGATTTTGATGTTTCTATGGATACAACAATTTCTTCTTTTTGATTAATTTGACTGTTTCTTTTCATGCCATAAACACAATATGATGGACCTTGAAAAATTACATGGTGCATGCTTGAGTTCTTGATGAGGCTGCATAGCTGAGTGTTTATCGGGTAGGGTATCTATATGTCTGTTGTTGCTAGAAAGTGAGTCGATTTCTGGTGCAGAGGGCCATGGATTCAGATCCCTTGTTTGCTGCGGATTCTTTGGATGTGGCACCTTTTTGCAGGACTGGCTTTTAGGGTTTTCTCCGTGTACTCTGGATTCCTTTCCTTGTTATTCTTCAGTAGCCTTCATCACCTTCTTCTCCTCCTTCCACCATCATCAGATGCCCTTTGCTGTTGACGAGATGTCAATAAACAGTTGATGAAAGAAAATTTATTAAAGATTCTGTGCATCTGATTTGGTGAATGATTAAATGTCTATTGTTGAATCGCTTGCAGCATCAGGCATCCTACTCAGTCACCAGATACAGCATGTGGTGCAAGCGCTCCAGTATTGGGCTTGAGTGGCAGTACCTTGAAGGGAGAATTGCGTTTCAACTACACTTACTCTGTCTACTGGACGGTAAGGGTTATTCATGAGTTATTAAATTAAGCCTGAAGCTTTTCATTTGTTGTTACAAATAGGTAGAAATGGTGAGTTTGGATTTAATGAAAATGTTTGAAAGAAACCAGCTGACAGATGAAAAAGTCATCATCTTTATTAACATCTACTTTTGCAACATTTTTGATGAAGGATATTATAGAGATATAATAGAGATTTCAGACAACCAATTATCGTGACATGGGGTGAAGAGGTAGATTTTTGTGACCATTCTTTAATGGCTAATATGTTAGGAAAATTGTAGATTTCATTTATTTAAAATTTTGCTTGAAGATGACCTCATTTACCTGACAAAATACTGTGCTCTGTCCCTTACATAAAGTCATCAAATTGAAGAAGCTAATGAGCGTTCATACAACTTACAAGTCTTGAGAAATCTGGATTGTTCTGGAATATTTTATTGCAATTTTAAGACCCTTGGAAAATGTGGAAAATCAAACTGTAATCTTTAAAAGTCTCAAATTTGAAGCAACCTGTTAAATAATAATAAAAAGAAAGTAAAGTAAAAAACATTGTTGACCCTATTGTAGTATTTGAGAGGGATAGGAAAAAATAAAAAATAGGAGTTTTAGGATGAACACAGGTGACAGCATCTTATTCTCCCATGGAAAAATAATGATGAGTTAAATCTGCTTTAATCTCAGTGGCATCGTAGGGCTACAGTGCATGAAAGCACAATTAAAGAACAATTTAAGCACAAAAATGTGTTACCTGAGATCAGTCTGTTCGTGATTCTTTGTGGAAGACTGTGTTGACTTAACCAGCTGAACATAAACAGCATCTTGAAAATCTTCTGGTGATACCAAACACTTGGTTATTACAGCCGTTTGCAGCACTTATTATCCATTATGCCTTGTGGAAATCATTCGTAGATGCCAGGATTTTGTCCAGGATGAAAGCCACCAACAAACATGCACAGAAATAGATGTAATCCTGATGAAACTCTGGGAAGCACCTGCGCTGATTTCTCTTGAAGTGTGAACACACCTACTGACTATGGTGAACACACATGCTGAAGATGTTCATGTCCAGTTAGCTACACTGTTGGTCTCAAAGGTATCACACAAGACATCCAGAAGCACATTTTGTTTCCGTCCACATCCTGAGTTGAAACAAATGAAGTAATCCATGGTATTAGGTAGCCATAGTGAATGTAAACAAAATGTTCAGGTGACACCAAACACTGGGCTATTACAACCGTTTGCATCACTTGTAATCAGTAACACCTGGAGGAAATCATCTGTAAATGCTAGGATTTTATCCAGGATGTCCTTTTGACAAAATAAATCTCTCAGCTATTTCAGTTGTTCGCAGCACTTGTAATCCATAAGACTTGGTGGAAAACAGTAAATTAGACTAGGGAAATGAGGAGGTGAGCAGACATGATGGAAGAGCAGACAGCAGTGCCCCACAGTAGACACACTAGATCCAGTCCTGCATTAGTGTTTGCAGTGTAGTTGGTTACTTGGTGTAGTCCTGCTTGGTGTGGAACAACTCCATGCAAGGGTCCAAACAGAGTGACTTCTTGCACTGCTTGCACTGAAACTTGGTGTCCGGGGTTCTGTTCTTCAGCACTTCGGCATGTACTCTTCAGCTTTTGCTCTCGCGTACCAGATCACACAGTATCTGTAGGGAGCAACCTCCATAAAGTGCCTTTCTGTTAGCCTGAGCAGCTCGTTGGACAAAGGCCTTGCAGCACCTGCCATCCTGTCATCTTCATCAACCTCTGGCAGCTGGGCAAGATCTTTTCCCATAGACAGGATGAACTGCTCCAGTGGCATCCCACACTCACCAATCTGCTTTCTGATTTTGTTGTACAAGCAGATAGCCTATGTGATTGTGAGCATGAAAAGGTGGAATGCCAACTTATTCCACCATTTCAGTGTCTTCCTGTGCAGGGGTGCATAGGAAGTCATCTGGTTACTGTGATCAACCCCGGACATGTGCTTGTTATAGCCAGTGATGGCTGTTGCCCTTTTCTTTGTCTCTGTCCTGGTGTCGACAGTAGCCATTTGAGGTCTGTGGGTGGTGGTGAGCACAGAAACCTCCCGCTTGTCTTTCCACTTCATAACTACAACATTCTGGTGTCGCCTGAAGTCTGCCTCCTTCTTGCAATGGGCTGGGCCATAAAATCTTTAGGCACGCCTACTCTGTTGTATCCAACTGTGCCATCTACTCCAGTGTTGTTTTCTGCCAGGGTATGGGCAAGTGCAGGACAGCAGTAGTAGTTGTTCACATAGAGTATGTAGCCCAAAGATTTCAGTGGCTGCATCAGGCGAAGCACAACATCATAGTGTCTGTTGCTGACTCCAGGCTGATTGCACAGACCTCGAGGTTGTACACATAGCCCAGATGAACTTTCGCACAGCTCATACAGCTTTATTCCCCACTTGATGGGTTTGTCCTTCATGTAGATGCGAAAGCCCACTCTTCCTCGCCAAGGACACAAAGCCTCATCAATGGAGATGTTCTGTTCTGGTATGTACAGTCTTGAAGTGCTGTAATGTACAAAATAACAACTTTATTAAATTATTTGCATTCTTGAAGTGCACTCCTTCTGTGAAAGTGAAGTTTGATAATATCTGCATAATGCGCATGTGATAAACACATTTCTAGATGTGAAAAGGAGCAGGATAGAGGGTTTTCACAGTCTATTGCATTTTTATAATTGAATAATGAGAGATATACACGTACAAGCCTATGATGTACACCAAGTAAAGAAATATAAAACTTACATGATTGAGGTGATCAGTATGAGCCTCACTTTTGAAGAGAATCGTGCTGTGGGTGGCCCTTTGGCAGACCAGTTGAATTGTCATTGAGATGGAAAAATGACAATATCTGCCTGAATCTGTGCCTTTTTATTAGTTTGGATGGGGAAACTACAGTGCAACATAGGCGTCACCGACCAATAGTCTACAATCTGTGTTTTCTGACAACACCCATGTGAAGGAGTATTGCCAAAAATATGATCTCTTGGTGAGACATTTGTTTCCATGTGTTAGCCTATGACCTGGGTAACATGGTCTCACCAGACTTGCGCTTTCCATCAATAATCTGGCATACTTGTTCGTCTCAGTCTTTATTAGCTTGATCAGCTGTCTGTCGACGAACAGTCTGGTTGAGCCAAATTAACAGTGAAACAAAGACAAACATTATCAAAAGAGGTCACGTGTACACAGTCCATGGGTCAATAAAACTAATTATGTAAAAATATACATATATATCATAAAATATCTTTTGAGCTATTTTATTTTTTATTTAGACACCATTGAGCTGTTTTATGAACTTACTCTGTCAGGACATTTATCGAGGAAGTGATGAATAGAAACTTATTTAGCAAAATGCTACTAGAAAGGTACAATTTGGAAAAGAAAAGAATTTTGATGAAAAAGTTGAAATTTGTTTTCTTGTTAGCTATGGTACTTAGTGGATAGTAAACGTTGGAAAAAGAAATGGATAAAAAACATTCTTGATTGGTTATGTGAATGAGAAATGCGTGGTGAGCTTTTCACAGTTAAATGGTGTGTTTTCATTCTCTGATGTTGACAGGAAGCAAGAAAAAAACTGTCAAATTTATTAATACTGGCATGTAACTTGAAGCACAAAACGTGGCCTTTACTTCTTTCATGTAGAGACCATTGGTTAGTTAGCTTATTTGATACACCATGGAGCAAAAAAGTCTCATGGAAAGATTTGGTGTGTTTTGGCATGGGTCATAAACATTTTTTTTTGGTTGTTTGACTGAGTGCATTAAAGAAGTCTTTGATGAAAAATGATGCTAAGAGTGAATCAAAGAAGTCTTAGAAAAACTGTGCATCTTTGAGCAAAGACAGGGAACCTTTTTTGTTTCCTTGGTTTTGTTAAGAGAGTGCATGGCCAAGTACAAGGGGTTCCTATAATAGCCCACACTTCATCCCCATCCATCAACCAATTTCTTTTTCAGTTTTGAATGCTACTGCCATGCATAAGTTCCTCCTCACCACTTTTTTTTTTGACAGCAAAACAAACAAATTCGTTGGTCTTCACGCTGGGACTACATCCTGGAGTCCATGCCACATACTAACATCCAGTGGTTTAGGTAAGTTTATATAATATACTTTTCTTCTTTGGCCATTATTGAGACCTCCTGTAGCACTTGAAGCTTAAAGAAAACAACTGTCTCATTCGTAAAGTAAGTTGCCTATTTTGGCCCAAATTTACAGATGACTTTTTGGTTACTAAATTTAAATTCCTTAAATGGTAAAAATGCTTCAGGGTTATATAATTTTTTTCTTCTGATAAGAGTTGTTTTATTGATACAATAAAACCTCCTGTTTTTTGTTCTTTGTTCTTTATTAAAACCTACTGTGTAAGACATTGATAAAGGAATCAAAATCAGGTGTTATAATAGAGAAGTCTTATAGGGGAGGGCTGGTTGCACTGAATGAACAGTTAGTACCACATGCATAGGTATTGTAACAAAAGGAAACATTGTTGGGTTGCTCTAATTTTTCGCTACTTCCCTGATGTGCTGGTTCGCAATGTGGAAAGATAAACTGAATAACAGACAAATTGTGATTGCAAAGGAAACACTGTATGCATGAGTCGATTCACTCATATCGCATACTATTGTTGTTATTGTTACACACACATAATACACTAAATCCTTTATGGAAAATAACAAAATGTTATTTTGCTTGTTTTTCAAACCCAGGTCAGTCTGCCTGTGTCTCTCTCTCTCTCACTTGCTGCTATATAATGTATCTGTCAACGCTGCATGTGTCGGCTACCGACCTGATAATTTCTTTATATTTGTTACCACCCCCGTGATATGACCTAAAGGTGAAATCAATAAAGTTCAAAGTTCACTCGCTCTCACAACCATTTATTAAATGTAAGCAAATCTTTTGCTTTGAAATATTCCTGCGACACTCTGGCCCTGTTGGGTGTCAAAATAAGTCCCATGCAACTAAAGAGTCTCTTAATGGCGGATAGCTTTAGCTTTGCCTGCAAGACTATTGAGGGTGCTCTGCAGATTTGCCTACAGTCTTGTGTCCTGACCCTTTTAACCCCTTATCATTATTGACTAACCACCATACAGGTGGCCTCCCAGACGCTGACCCGTTGTAAATACAACAGGTGTCGGCTTGTGCTGGTCTTTCGCTAACCACAGTCTAGCACCCTGCCACCCTCCGCCCCCAGCTAGATCTCCCAGTTCGTTATCAGTCCCAAGAAATTCCTAATTTTGGACTTTGTCACTGTTTTCTATTAAAAGGGACTGGTTTTTACAGGCTGGTTTTTGCATGTACAATTTTAACTCCTTTTTTTCAGGCCTTACACATGAAAATTTAATTTGTGAGAATCTTTCAAACTTTGAAAAATCATCTATTTGCATGAGCTGTCTTGAACAAAATGCTAAAAATATCATGTCTAGCCTTGTAATTGTGCTGTCAAAATCAATTTTTCAGATACTGAAAGTGAAAAATTCATTTTTTACCATGACCATAACTATGTGCAAAAGTTTTACAAGGTATTGCCAAACAACCATAGAATTTTATTTCTGCATTAAAAGATGTTTTGATACGAGAAACACAATTGCACAGTATTTTAATGATCACACAAAGTACACGTATGCTTTAAAGGCAAAAGCACTAAAGGCATAAGTATGGGGCACCAAGAGAGGAATGGGTATAATGCTTATGGTTTGCATTCTATAACTATAGTATCAATTCTATAACTATAATATCAATTCTATGACAATAGAATGCATTCTATAACTACAGAATTCTGTAGTTAAAGAATTAATTCATTGTATAATTATAGAATTGATTCTATAACTATAGAATTAATTCTTAGTTAAAGAATTAATTCATTGTATAATTATAGAATTGATTCTATAGTTAAAGAATAGTTTTAGAATTCTTTTATAGAATTAATATGGTTTAGTTAAAAAATTGACTCTATAATTATAGAATTGATTCTGTAGTTAATTCATTCTATAATTATTGAATGCAATTCTTTATAAACCATGAGCATTATACCCATTTCCCTCTTGGCACCCAATAGATCTACACTGCATGACAAGATTTATTTGTGATCATTTGGCAGTACTATATAAGAATGCTGAACAGATGTATCGTATACAAGTGCAACAAGGCACATGGGTTCAAATTCCCTCACAGCAAAAAAGATTAGGAAGCTAAAGATTAGGAAACTGTGAATAAAGGCAGTTCACAAATCAAGTGTCGAGGCAGTAACTGGTATTACTCTTAGTTGTACATAGTAGGGTCAAGGGTTTGGTGTTACTGTCACAGTCTAGAATAGATCTTGACTTACCTCTCCATCAAATGTTTTCACCATGGCACCTTTCCATTCAGTCTTTCCTTCAAAGTTTGTGCTTATAAAGCGTTTATAGTCCAACTTCTGTAATTTACTGCCATTTCACGAAGATTTGAGGCCATGATAAAATACTGAAAGAACTTTGCTTGGTTACCGATGTCAACAAAGCAACCTGGCCTTTGCTATGCCTTTGACACTCCATATGGTGACTAGACGGCAGAGTTACCCACCTGAATTCCCACAGAACAGCTCATTGTTCAAGCAAACAAGACAAAAACCAAACAGACATAAACATAAGATAGATACCAAACTTTTTTTCTTAAAAGTTTTATTCAGTATAGTACATTTTCATCATGATAGGAAGTTGTGAAAGAGCAGGAAAAGCTGGGTCAAGACTCCATTGCAGGCCATCACGTAATAGTGCTTTTGACTGTCTAGTTTTACAATTAAAATAAAAACCATGTTTTTGTTTTTTATGAGTAAAACACTGGATAACACTAGTAATAATTTTCATTTGAATACCAAACTAATAGGCAGTTTAGATTATTAAATTTGCCTTTAACCCCTTTGAAAGGGTTAAGTGGAGAATGCTGCAGAATTGTGTGTCCTTGATTGAAGCCTGTTGATTCTTAAGGTGCTGAAGAAGGTTCCATTCCAACATGAATAAACACAAATTTCAGTGATTAACTTGGTGTGCCCAGGAGTCAATGCCAAACACATGCAGAACAAACTGACTCCACATTAATGCAAGCATAAAATGCTGTGGGACAAATGACTGTTGAGTACCAGGAAAAAGCTTCTGTTCGACATTCTTTTACTACCTGCCCACCAATTCCCTTTTATACGTAAATATAAAAAGAAATTCAGTGTAACCTGATAAAAACAACTATATGCTGTCTATTTAACCTGCTTGGGTGTAGAAGCAAGTTTTTCAGTTAGTAAAAATTTACTAAACAGCTTGTCAGCTGGTAATTCCTGTACAATTTATATTTTGCAGTATCCTCAACTCACTGGTGATAGTGGTTTTTTTGTCGGGAATGGTTGCTATGATCATGTTGCGAACTCTTCATAAGGACATCGCCCGCTATAACCAGATGGATAGTGCTGTGAGTTATCTTGCTTCTTCACTATTGTGTCAGTCATCTTCCCTTGTCTATAGTTAATAAGAACTTGAAAAATAATTCATTATTACAAGACATGATGCAGAACATCAACCTTACTATGCTTGTGCAAGATGGATACAGATCCTTTGTTATAGACTGTGCTGTCATTCTCAAAACTGTTTACACATGTGATTTTGCCATATTTTGTATGCTGAAATTTGGGTAGTATGATGTCAAATATATGACACCCCCCCACCCCCCCCCCCCCCCCCCGAAAAAAAGGATTTTTTTAAACGTCTGTTTTGTCTCCAATGTGGTATTTTGGTACAAGTCATTGTTTTTTCAGTCTTGATTTTTCAGCGAGCGTGGTGTCTTTTTATGTCAGTCTTGGAGCACATTGAATGCAGCTTGAGAATGCAGCATTATAAAGAAGTGGCATTAAGGTCACACTTGCAAACTGCTGTGGTATGATTTGACTCCAAAGAATAGCAGATACATTCCATGGTCAACAACAACTAAACTGCAATGCTAATAAACTTGACTAATCCAAGATTTGGTGTGGTAGGGTATATCACAATTTGTTTTTATCCCTAACATTACTGGGGTTCCTTTCACTTATTGTCAAAGTTAATCTCCCATGGAGGTAACAAAAATTGCTTCTATATCCTTTTTTTACATTTAATTGACTTGGCCTCACTGAGAAGAACACAGAACATTTCTAGTTCCCCACCCCACCCCAAAAAAGCAGTAAAAATAACTGTGCAGTGAATCTAGAAAGACACATTGACACTACCAAATCCATAGGTAGATTTTCCCATATTTGAGCAGTTTCAAAAGTTGATATATTGAAAGTGTTTAAAAAAAACGGGTTAACTTTCAGGTTGCTGTCATTGACTTCAGTCCCAAATTAGTTCTTTTCCTTATTCCTTTTGTCGACCTCGGTCAACTTCAGTGGGGTTGTTTACATTATCAACTGAGAAAGAGACAGTGTAGGTCAGAGCCTCGGTTTTATATTGCTTCCAGTGAATTGGTATTTCTTGTCACAACACTGTACTATGACCCAAAGTGCTAATATCTCAATTGGCGATCCCTAACTGCACCTTCCAAACAAAAATGTAACCCGCACACCATGTGTCAACCGTGCGCACAGCTCACTGACCAATGCAGACTGACTTTCTCAAGTGCTGTTGCGCAGGCCTCTACTGTCCGGCCTCCTCAGCCCTGGTAAGTTATTTGGTCACCCACCTCTTTTTTGTGCTACTCAGCACTTTGGGTCATGGTACAGTACTGTGATAAGAAAAGACACATTTCTTGCTCTAAATTTGTTTTTCTTTAGCAATACTTATGTAACCGGCACACACGTGGCCCAAATGGCAAAGACCAAATTTACCAGTGTGCGCCGTTGGAATTACAAAAGAATTTATGGTTCGGGCAGAGGCTAGCACTTCACACACACACAGATTCTGTCCTTGCTGACTAAAAGAATACAGAAACCAATAATTACAATATGTAACCTTTATTCTCCTATCTAAAACCCCGGGGTAAGGATAAAGATAGCGGAGAAGAAAGGAAAGGAAAACGTAAAGGAAAAAACGAAAAGGAAACAAAAGAAAGACGAAAAGAAAAGACGAAAGAGAAAAGACGAAAAGAAAAGACGAAAAGACGAAAACGTGGCCTGCAACAGAGACCGACCTGAAAATTAGTTTCAGGTTGCAAAATCCACAATACACAAAGCTAACATCAACGTGACAGTTTTACAACTAGATGCAAACGCTATAAAAGAATATCCAAACCCTATGGGGGAACAGACCCCATAAGCGACCACGCGGTGGCCAAGATGGCGGCGGTCTAGCGCCGCAACACGTGCACAGTACAACCAAAATCTACATGGTCTCCAACCCATCCCGGCCTAACCTACAATTTCCCACAAAGATTGAACAAAGAGATCTCTTAATATAAATTACTACAACTTCATCAATCCCCATTTCATATATTGCCGGGAGGAAACATATGACGGCACCACGCAACTTCGTCATCACTAATCTACCGCATAGTGCGTTACACGAAGCGGTCGCTAATAATAATGACCATACAACGCGATCGTTAACAATAGCTACCACACAACCACAAATAGCTCCATACCTGGTACAACCAGACACACAGCGACAGTTGAACGTCTTCCCCCTCCGACGGTGGCACGCAGAAAGACCGAAAGACAGAGTTCCCGCGGGCACGGTTGTTCTGAATCCCTACGCGCTACAGCGCAATAGCGTAAGTCGGCCGTGCGGGAAATCTTATTTGGACTTCCCAGAACTCTACCCCTCTCTTTGGCCATACAATCAATTAGACATCTCCTATAGAGATTCTAGGGGGTTCCTTTTTATTAAAAGAGACATGGTCCACAGACAGGGGTTTATCTGTCTGTGGAACTACATTTTTCTTTACTAAGCCAGCACCTCCCCAAGCTAGGGAAACCGCAAGGGGAAATAAATCTGGTAACCCTGCGGGGGTTACACTTACCATGAGACATCATAAGCCCACCCTCCTCCCCGCTGGTCCTTGCATCTGGCTGGAGAAAGTCTGTATTGGTTAGTGAGCTGTTTGCACGGGTGAGGAGCAGTGTCCCGATGCATGGATGGGCCTTAACAGGGTCGCATTTTTGTTTGGAAGGTGTGGTTACGGATTGCTATATGAGATATTAGCACTTTGGGTCATGGTAAGCATTGCTAAATAAACACAAATTAAGAGCAAGAAATTTGTATAATCCTGTTTTTCCCACTCCCTGTTGCTGTTACATTTCAGTTTGGAATAATTGTGATAGTGCAAATGGCTCTGACAGAAGTATCTTTTGAGCTAATTTAAAAAAATGTTGATGCCATTGAGCTTTTTTATGGCTTCGGTGAAGCAGAATATTCAGTAATAAAATGAAAGCAAAAAGTTTGTGAAATATGTTTATGATTGTACAATTTTTTTAAAAAATTCTGAAGAAAGGAAAATTACCCCTTTGTCAGGAAAACACAAACACAAAAACATTTGTCTTTATCCTTTCCTTTTGCTCTTCTGAACGTACCAAACTTTGGGAAAAGAAGTGGAATTAAAAATAAAATTTCTGATTATGTCAGTGAATCAGAAATGCAGTTAGCTTTTCAAGCTTAAACAATGTTTTATATCTGCCATTGACAGTTGAGAAAAAAAACTTAATTTTATCAATAATTGGGCATGTAATTTAAAGCGCCAAATGAAAGCTTCAAGATCTGTGTGAATAAATATTGTATTTAATGAAAATCCTTTTATCAGTCTGTCGAAATGATCTAGGCTTCTCAATGGACACTTTTTCCTGTGAGCACAATATACTCTGTTGCCATTTTATCAGTGTGTCTCCAGTCATCTGGATGTCCACAAAACACTATAACCTAAAAAGGGTGAAACAGTTATTTTTTCATCAGCTGTTTACTGAGATCAAAGAAAATGAGCTAGGAATTAATTGGAATAGGAAATAATTTTTGCAAACCCCAAATGTTAAGCTTCAATTAAAAAAATATATATTTATATGCGGGAGATTTTGGCAAAATGTACACAGCAGCTAATAGGGGTTAAAAGTCTGCATCTACTTCCTGAAAACCATTCAGATGTGAATAAGAAATATACCCCCCCCCCCCATTTAAAAAAAATATTCAAAGCATTTGCAGAACAGAGTACAGATTTATTCGTGGTCACTTGTGTTTGGCACAGGATGATGCACAAGAAGAGTTTGGCTGGAAGCTTGTCCATGGTGATGTTTTTCGTCCTCCACGGAAAGGAATGCTGCTGGCAGTTTTAGTTGGCTGTGGTACTCAGATTTTTTTCATGACATTGATTACTCTGGGTGAGTTGTATTGTAATTCTCCATATCAGAGATAATATATCTGCTCATCATACACCATTATAGTTTACACCATGGTTATGTGCCTTACGTTTCATCTGTCTTTCCTTGACAAGGGGAATAAATAACCTCAGTCAAATGGGGGTTTATAAGCCTACTTTCTGTGAACCTTTGTGAGTTACATGGTCGGTAAAGGTAAAGGTAAAGGTGGTCTCATGACGTGATTTTAGGTTGTAGGGGAGTAAGGGTGTATGAGACCCCCACTTTTCAGTGGGTCATTGTGAGGGCAGTGCCTCTGTCACTCCTCTACCTTTGACCAATTGGTCAGGAACTAATTCCCATCTGGCTTAAGTGGGGAAGTACGCTACAGTGCTGGGGTATCGAACCAGCACTATCAGGTTTGGAGGCCTGCAATCTAACAACTTGGCCATCCACTTTCCCTACACAAGTGGAGCACATATAGAAATATCACATATAACACATAGTGTACTTGCCTAAAGACACTAGGGTTTTGCTTGACCATGACTATTTGATTTGACCTTTTAAAAAATGTTAGTTTAAAGTGTTGGAAATAATTATGAAGCATACTACATTGGATCCTGCCAACAATGCTACCTCTGAACTAAAGACATCTTAGAGCAATGGATGCATTACCCTTGCATAAATAGATTTTCAGTACTAAGATAGGATGGGCAGATCTTTTTTAAATTGAGGATCTGCCAGGTCCCTTTCTTTCGACCCTCTCTTTGCTACATGTTTGGGTACAGTAAGCTCCCTTGGTCGCATGCGTCTGCAAAATATGGTTATGTTGAACGTTTCAAGTACTTTCTGTTGGAGTGATAATTTGATAATTTAAGTGCTCAGTCCTCATTTGTTGTTTATTAGTTATCATTTGCACCTTGAGGATTCCATGTAGTTGTCCTATGTTGTGTTTGTCTTGGATCCTAGTTGTTAGTGAGCTGGCTGATTACATTTGTTAGGGATCCTCTGTATGCACACGTGTACCGAGGGTTAGCTGTGTGAAGACTAGCATCATTATAAAGAAAGGGTGGGCAGATCTTTTTTAAATTGAGGATCTGCCAGGTCCCTTTCTTTCGACCCTCTCTTTGCTATTGGAGAACTTAGTGGTTAAGGGAATAAACCAATGAATTTGAATTAGCTTATTCTGTCTGGAATATTTTTCTTCTAGTTAACTAAACTGTACAGATTTGATCTGAAAATACAAAATGCTAGAACTGGCAGGTGTGAAGGACAAATATTATACTAAAGCCTGTTTTACCAGTTTCATACTGTGATCATCGATTGAATTATGTCATCATTTGATTCTTATGGTGGATTTCGTCTGGAATTTTTGCTTATGACAATTAGATTCTTAAGGAGCACCAAATAAAAACTAAATTTGCAGAATCATTGTTCTGAACTTATTGCTAAAGAAAAAGAAAATGGATCGTACTAGTTACCTCTCTTCTTGCTTCACTATCTATTTGTGTGAAAGTTGTCATGGAATGCATATGGGTTGAATTATTTTTTAAGATTTTGTCTCTTTTAAATACAGGTAAGAATATGTTTTAAATTGTTGTTTTAAATGCTTTTCAACACAGAATATTAACTAGCATGAATGAGAACTAGTGGCTGTTTCAGGAGAGTTGATTGTACAAGAAAAAAAGGTGACTGCCGCTTGGAGGAAAAACCTTTCTTAAATTTAAAACAAGGGAACTGGACCAAGCTAAGGGAAACATGTAGATTGTCTTCGTCTTTGTCACGTCTTAGCTTGGTCCAGTTCCCTTGTTTTAAATTTAAGAGAGTTGATTGATTTAATTGGTAAAATCACCAGCATTAGTGAGTATCAGTTCTACACCTACCAGTTTCTGAAATGTGATATAGTCAAATTCTATGAATTGTATTTGTATTGCTTTGATAATGTTTCAGTGTTTGCCTGCTTGGGTTTTCTGTCTCCCGCAAACAGAGGGGCTCTGATGACTTGTGCTTTGGTATGTGGATTTCCTAACTTTGGAAAGCAGTTTTCTTTTTACCTTAATTCAATCAGGACACTGAATTGTACGGTACTTAACCTGATTTATATGTGAAGAGTGGAGAGGGTCTGTGACAGGGTCTGTCTGTCTCTTTTTTTAAATTTGCTGAATGCATATTTAGCTACAAGAGAGGAGTTAATTTCGATTTAGTATGGAATCAGAATTCACTGTTAAAATGGATTTGGTGCATCTTTTTCTGTCAGCAACAGCCTAAAGCATCTATTCAAAAAGTTCAGCTTAACATTGCTATCCACCAGAAATCATGCTTGCTTGCAAAGATGACGGATCAGGGTTTGTGTAATGCCAAAAATTTCCTTTCTGTGAAATGTTTTGTGGGAAAAGTTGGATATTTGCATATTTAGGTGCCTTTAAAGGGGTTCTTTTTATTTAGTGTCATTGAGTTCTTATCACGTTCTTTGGCAACTCATGTTTGTTTATGACTGTACTGTAACACCAGATACCTAACAAAACCTTTGAAATAGATTTAATGTCATTGCTAATAATGCATATTTATTACTTTACTCCTTAGTGGTAACATTATTTTCTTGTGTATTTGGGTTCTTTGCACAGCTTTGAGAAAGCTGTCAAAAATTGTGAGAAATGAAGTTGTCTGCTTACCTTTGTAAACCTTTGTAAAAGCTTAGTTGTCTGCTTACCTTTGTTAACCTTTGTAAAAGTTTAGGATGCCAAAAAAGGATGGGGTTGTGGGGGATGGGAAAAGTGTCCGTCAAAAGTTGGCAGTCAAGGAGAGGTGTAAGGGAAGATTTTGTTGTAAAAGCTTGACTAATATGCCATTTCTTCAGCGTAATGTTGCCACTTTGTCCATCTCTGTGGAAAGATGACCTTTTTGATACAGAAAATGAACATGAACTAGACTTTAGAGATTTTTCTCAGCTTCTTCATTTTAAAGACTTCATTTTTCAAAAATGAAAGGGACTATATCGACCTGCAGGTTGTTTTTGTCAGAAATGACACCAAGGTTCTTGGCCATAGGAGAGTATTGTCAGTGATACCAAATGAGTGGTGAAATCTGGTGAGTAGGACAGAATGGTCAGTGGTATCGAAGGCAGCAGATAGGTCTAGAAGAGAGAGAGAGAAGAAGAACAGAGAGACTTTGCCAGAAACAGTGGGGAGAAGATCATTCAGGATGGAAAGAAGAGCACTTTTAGTCTTATGGTGTAGGCAGTGGAAAGAGCTGAGAAGGTTATTTTCAGCAAGATGAATATTCAGCGGGTCGAGGACTTTTCCTTTTAGATCTTAGAAAAGAAGAGGTTGGAGACAGTAGTTCTTATATTGGCCCAAGTGTTTTATCAATAGAGGGTGGACAATGGTAGACATAAAGATACTAGGAATTGTCAAAAACCCATCTCTTTAATTTAATTTAATGAAAAATGTGATGTCTGTGCGAATGTGTGCTCATGTTCAAATTTCTTAGATGCCCCAGTCACTCCAAAACAAACACAAGAGTGGATCTGTTTCCACCTTTACTTCAGTATAAGACAGAGTTATTCAAAATGATTTAAAAAGGACTTACTGTCACGTAATAATTCCAAAACACACTAATCAGAGATATTCCTCTGTACCTCGGTCACACACAGTCCAGAAAAAGTTTTTTCTTGACGAAACAAGTTACTGTTCATATACAGTTCCGCTCATACAAGATGAAGTCACACAGTTATCTAACAGTTCACTCCTAAACATTTTTGCCACATATATCCATGCAAACCAGAAGTCAAAGAAGAAGATGATGATGTTATGGAAAATAGCGATGGTTCTGAAGATGGGCGATGATACTGAAGACGGGCGATGATACCACTCACTGGTCAAGTCGTGGTTGCTGACGATTTAACTAAAGCTCTTTTCAGTGTACACCAGTATTATAACTTTAGGTTCAATACATACAACAATCCAACCGTCTATCTTTACTTGGAGTTTGTACTTTGACATTTAATGTAGACAACAGGCAAGAGTATCAATCTTTTCACAACATGAGTTCTTTGTTGTTTGGCTGTCTGGAGTCGGGGACAAACTCGGCAAATCCGTGGATTCCTACTTGGTCTTAAGTGTGCTCTTCTTGGCACTACTGTCCGTAAGCTCAGACGCTCTAACTGCCAGAGCATGACTCGGCAACAATTACTAAATGCATTCCACTCGGGGAAGTACATTGAACACAGAACTCCAGTTCTGTTAACTCTGGTTTAAGTTCTCGAACTTGAATCCTATCACTACCTTGATTTCGCTACTATACTTGAAGTTTATTGCTATAAGGTTCAGTCACCTTTGATAGCTGACCATGGGTTTACTAACATCAGTGATTTTTTTATGTTTCCTATGTGGTGTATAAATGAACAAACAAAGTTTGAGGTCCTGCTGGCCCTAATATACTCTCTGTCACGTGATGTCTAAAGTCCTGTATTTTATTGTTGGAGAACATTCTGGAACGTTTGTCTCCAATGATTCAGCAATCTTGAAACTATGCAGTACATTTTATTGTTAAAACCGAAGTGAAACACCGGATACAGTCTTCAATTTTTGACAGGTTAAGCTAGGCTGACCTGCTGCTGAACTCCCCACTTACCTTCTTTCTTTTTAACTCTTTGACCACGCAGGGGTAAGGCCTATGCAGCAACCTCAGACTACGCACAGATTTACACGTTTTAAAAAAAATTACTACCTAAAAACTACCACACTTACAGTAATATATTTTACATATTTAGAAAGAAATATTCTTCCACATCACAATGGAAGCAATACTTTTAGTTAAAAAATATAAAAAAACGAATTACAGTTTGGTCTGAAAGCCACTTTCAAAAAAATTTTAAAAATTGGAACAAAAGAAGGTTTCACTGCTTGTACACTTCCCACAGGTAAAGAAATCTAGTAATCAGGAGTATTCCACTTTGAATCTGTTTGTGAATGGTTCCACTGTGAAATAAAACACAATTGCACCCTTGAAGTTCACAAATTGTTCACATATTGAGGTGTTTTTAGTGTCCTCTTCCCACATGTAGCCATTTTGAACAACGGAAGTAGACCTGGCCAGCCTCTACACTTAATCTCGTTTGGCAAGCCGAAACTGTTTCCAGAACTCATTTAGACAGTGCAGGAGAAACAAGCGATGATAGAGCTTTACAATGATATAAAGTTTACCTGCCTTACACCTTTAAATGCGTCACTGCAAATTTTAAAAATCCGTCGCAAGTATGCAAGCAGCGCAGACTCAAGGTAATGATAGGCTGTAGATAGTATGCTATCTACGCGGCGTTTGGCAAACCGGAACTCATTTAGACAGTTCAGGGGAAACAAGCGATGATAGAGCTTTACAATGATATAAAGTTTACCTGGCTTACACCGTTAAATGTGTTGCTGCAAATTTTTTAATCTGTAGAAAGTATGCAAGCGGCGCCGGCTCAAGGGTATGATAGGCCGTAGAAAGTATACTTTCCTGAAAGTATACTTTCTACGTCGTAGTCAAAGAGTTAAATGTGTACCATATAAGGCATTCCTGACAGTAGCCAGAGAAGTGTTAAAGTCGGTAATGAATGGAAGGATTTCTAGTTCTAGTTTTTATTAGGTAGTGGTGCAATCCAGAGAGAATGCTTAGCAATCATGTGGAATGCAACTAAAATTACAGCGATACCTGTGGGGTCATCCTTTATTATTCACATGGACCATAAACTATTGATTTTTCTTAATTTCTCCACCTAATAGAACTCCTCCATCATGCATTGGGCTCTTGCTGTCCAGGAATTCAAGTACACTGTTAAGCCATTGGAAGCCTCCAAGAACTGTATGGCTGATATTGTTACGTTCTGGAAGGTTTTCTCCAGCGCTATTGGTTAAGAACTTTGTCTTTTTTAAAAATTTCATTCAGGAAAGTTGACAAGTTAGTGACGCAGGAAAAATACGTAGCGTCAGGAGCAAGAGACGTCATTTTCATTGTCAAAAACGCGTAAGACTAGGTCTGGCAATGAGAAGATAGAAAGTTGGTTGCGAGGGGGGACAAAAAGAATTTCTGTGGGGTTTAACGCTTCATCGGGGAGACTAGTGGAAAGCAGCGAAGCGATAAGACGCATTTCTAGTTTGAGGAAACATTAACGGTCAACTGTCGCTGTACGTGCTTCGCTGTAGGCTAGCCCCATATAGCTACTTAGTAAACCATTGCGGGATAACTGAATTAGCTTGCTTTTCGTCATGGAAAGATATTGTGCGCTTTCAGGGCGAGATATTTTTTGTCAACTTTCTCGTGTTATGAAAGAAACAAACAAACAAAAAAAACCACGTTGTTAGGTCTTTGATGGTATAGAACCTAACAGCTGAGCTGTCAGTGTTATATCTCCGTGGTCCTGCAACTCGTCATTGCAGGTCTAATAGTAGACTGTGAGTGCGCGGACAAAAGTACTTTTCCACTTGTTGGGAGTGGACGTTCCTCTAGATCTGAAATCTACGAGGTACAAGGAGTCTCCTGTGGCGGTGAGGCAAGGACGCTCCAAGGGCATCTAACCGAACTGTGTATTAAGTTGTCGTTCCACTCGAGGACCAGGTAGAACTGCTGTGAATCTCCGTCGGGGCGTAACTGGATCTTCAGTTCACCTTTGACCTTGCATTCAGACTTTCTTGGGTCTATGCTCTTCAGACCAAACATTTGCGTTCCTGCGAACTGTGTCTACTATATTTAACCGTCTTCTCCTGTATGGACTACTACTGCGGACCACTATTTAGTGTGAACTAACATTGGATTGACTGTTCTGTTCCTGATTGGATTATAATTCAGTTCCTGATTGGATTATATATCCACCGCAAGTAGTTTTTTCGACATCACGTTTTTACGTGTTAGTTCAATTGTACTCTAGTTGTATTTCATATTGCTCTGAGAGCTGTAACTTACCTCGCGCTGCTATTACTACACACACACACACACACGCACGCACTGTTACATCTTTGTTCATTTACCTCTTTCCTTCCTCTGCTATCCTTTTAATGTTCATAGTTCAATAAATGTGTTGAATTATCTGGTCGTTTACCTTTTGCTTGAAAATTGGGGTTAGCTTTAGGGGATTACATTTCATATCTCTTCCCTAAAATCCAGCACACCCGATAAAACGTTACAGATATGTTGTTCTGTGGATGTCAGTCAGATTGTCCATTCGGTCAGTTCTGTTTAAGTGTCATAAGGGTGCATGTTCAAATCACAAAGATTTCTAGTTCTAATTTTCAGTCGGTAGTGGTAAAGGTTTCCATTTTCAGTTTTCAGTAGGTAGTTGTAATTAAAAGGTTTCCAGTTCCTGTTTTCAGTAGGTAGTGTTACCCCCCCCCCCTCCCCAGGAAATTAATAGCATGAAATTTGACTTTGAGGGAGGTGGGTGGGGGCAGGAGGGGTTTGTCGTGAATTAGGTCATGACTGACGGATTCTTTTTTCAGTGTGAAGTATGCTTAATGTATTTTTGCAGTCAGTGCTCGCCATCACTGTGTGGTTTGTGCAACACAGAAGTTTGGTGTCGACACTATACAGCTCAGGTGATCTGTATACACTGGAGAGTAAGCTATTCATTGAGGGTTGTTTTTTTTTTGTTATGGTGCGAGACATAAAGAACAGTCTTTGCCATGTTGAGTTTCTGACCAAGATTTCGTCTGGGTGAGTCCCTGCTTGCCTTCTGCCAAGAGTGAAGCTTTGGCCAGTGGTTTCAAAGTTGGAAGTTTTGGTTTACATCAGCTGCCAAGACTGCTGTGTTGTTCCTAATGTGCAGAGCCAGTTGCCGAGAGTCGACAAGGTTTTTGTATGGTTTTCGTTGATGTAGTAGGGTGGGGTGGGTTTTTTTTTGGTAGATTCTGAAGTTCAGATGTTGGATCTCTGTGGGTGTGAGATGTTGTTCTGCCATCGCAGGATGTTAGAGGCATAGATTTTTCATTAAGAATTATGGCCGGACCCGTACCACCATCCCAAAACTGTAGTGACAGGACTGCCACCCTAGAAAGATGTCATCCCACTTGAAGGTTATATGTATATGACAGGGTTCATTGGACTGTGGGCCACTGTAAGTGGGAAGTGATATTTGACTTGTTAAGAAAGACTATTTGAAGAAATCCTTAACTCTTTGAACCCACAGGGCTAAGAAACCCCAGAGGCCACATACAGCCCGCATAGATTTACACGTTTTAAAAAAATACCGCTTAAAAACTACCACACTCACAGTAATATATTTTACATATTTAGAAAGATCTATTCTTCGGCATCACAATGGAAACAATACTTTTAGTTAAAAATATTAAATACTACTTACTATTTGGTGCCAAATGTAGTCACTTTTTGCACACACAACAAACAAACCATGTGTAGCCATTGTGAACGACGGAAGTAGACCTGGCCAGCCGCTACACTAAACCTCGTTTGGCAAAGTTTACTTCCCTTATACCGTTAAATGCGTCGCTGCAAATGTTTAAATTCGCCGCAAGTTTGTCAGTTGCGCGGAATCGCCAGTCAGTCGTCGCAAGTTAGCTGAACCCAATGGGGTCAAAGAGTTAATGATATTTGTGGATAAAACATATTATGATAGCATTTGCAAGTGTATTGAGTCAAAGATTGAGGCTGGACGCCCTTTCGAGAAAAGTGTATTGAAAGTAATCTTTTTCTTTTGGTGTTTCGTTTTTTGTGCTGGAGGAAGTCATATATGAGAAGGTCTTGTATAGGAGGTTTTACTGTACTGCTAACCTTAAGTCATATTTTCACTGGCATCATCCCCTCTACTCGTATTGTTCTCAGGTTGTGATTTCATGTGCTTGGTGGCAAGTTTTAACAGTAAGCGAGGCTTGTCAATTTTGCTTTTTTTTTGGCAATAAAATCAAAATCTTGCTGTTTTTAATATAAAAAATAATGCAGTATTGTTATTTTAATGGCAGAAATGAGTTCTACAATTTATTGGTTAGGTCGACAGTCATGCTTAAATTTTTGTTATAAAGTAATAAACATAAGTAATATGAGTTGCCAAAGAATATCATAAGAATTCAATAACACCAAATAAGGACATATTTACTGTCCTGACAAAAATATTTGCATAAATACCATTTGCTGTTTCAAGGATTCAGTTCTAGAAGAAAAAAATTCATCATACTTATTTACAAGAATATCTTAATCACATTTGCATTGCATTATTTTGAATGTAGTACTAGTAGTATTAAAACATTTACAGTTATAGAAAATTCTCCTTGAGGTGCGCTTTGATTGAGCTAAGATTGTCACTAAATCTTCCAAGAAATTTGCTTTATGTAGTAAGATCTATCTGTTGCAGGTGCTGTATGTGTGCTTGGGAACACCATCGGGCTATGTCTCCTCAAGACTTTACAAAAGTATTTTATGTCTTAGATCTGCTTTTAGATTTTAACAAAGTACTTCTAAATGCTAGTGACATAAATGCTTAGAAAGTTCAAATTAATTTCCTTCATCCCCATTACCAGATGCCATGAACAGCTAGATGAGGTATTACCACTGCTTTCCACAGGCGTATAGGTAGAGATGGTCAAATACTGTGGTTTGGTAGCCCATAACCAGTAGATGTCTTGGAGGGTCATTAATTGTAAATTAGAAGCCTGCTAGATTTATTTTTGTGTGTGTGTGTGTCAGTTGCTGTAGGCCTTTGTTTTTTCTGCTTGATAACCAGATTATCCTATGCATATCAGCATCATGGTAATTGAAGGAAGTATCACTTGCTGATGAAGACCAAATTATTCATAATTTTTCAAGGTTGTAAAAGTTGAAATTAGCAGTTCAAGTGTTGTGTAAAAATCTGTTACTGAGAGAAACTGGCCTGTTCCGAAATTCTGGAACAGAGAATGTTCTTTTCTTGATTCCGGAACAAAGAAATTTGCTTTTGGTAGTTCCCAACAATTGGACATCTGGACGGGATACTTTCCTGTGCGTTTCAACTTTTAGACACCTTATCAAACAATTACATAAATTCAAGTGTCACCACCATCAGAAAAAATGACCAATTTTTCATGTCAGTGTTGCTGCATCATGAATATTTAAAGGGGTTTCTTAATCTTCGAACATTTGCCACTGTTATGAAGTTCAGTTCAATGAACAACATGATTCATAGTGTGAATGCATTGACAGTGGGTTTAGAAAATTAAAAAAGTCAAGTATGAGGACATAATACTTAGTTTTTCACTTTTTCTAAGAATCTTGAGGACACTAAACATACTAACTGTCATTTAAAACTACCTTTATTAGCATCATGTGGAAACCACAGTTTCGCTTGCATTTTTCCCTCTTGGGAAGCATGATTGAGATAGCATTAACAAAGTCCCATTGGAGTGGTTTCATCTATTGACGCCATTTTAATTTTCATATACTATATGATATAGATTTCAGCAGGATTGACATAAATCCTGCTTACAAGCTATGGCATCTGCAGTTATCTATGTATTTTTGAACATCAAAATAAGCCTAAAATATTAGTGAAAAACTGTTAAATACTACTTGCTATTGAGTTTTAGATTGAGTCACTGTATTCACTTCATGTGGCTAGACGTTTCGTCGCATGAAAGAAGCCCATGGCTCCCTGTGGTCTCCATGTATCTTATAAAAAATGTAGAGAAAAACTGTGGCAATATAAACGTTCCAATGCAGGCTGAAAGAAATTCTTAAAAAATGATTCCTACCTGAAATCCATCCAGTGTGAACTCTGTGTAAAAGGCTGTGTCAGCGAAGCAAATTTCTATTGGCATACTGTCTCCAAAGTGATGGAAATGGGTTAAAACTTGTGCGCAGAACACAGAAAGACAAAGGAAAGAATAATTTCCATGTTTTCTTCTCAACATGCATAACCATAATCAGACATTTGAGTATCTGGACATGCTTGTTTAATTTTTATTGAAGATTTGCCCCAGTTAGATTTCTGAATGAACTGAGGGTAGACTGTAGTTAACTGTAAGAGGCCATACACCCGTAAAATAAGGTGCCCCCAAAAGGTGTATAGAAAGTCATGCACCATTTTGGAAACTCTTGTTGGAATGGCACAAGCACACCAGCAAAATGAAGTGCTGGAAATAATGAAAAATCAAACAGTGCATTCATTGAAACTGGGGCATCTACTAAGAGTACTGTATGAAATCTCAGCTATTGTTTATAAGCATTTCAATTCCAAGTATGTCCAACTTTTGTGATGGAATAATTTGGCACCTGCATCATGCAGTCCTGGCAAAAATACACATTTAAATATTGAGTCAGGGGAGTTTTTCCTAATAAGAATCATCATTATTTTGCCCAATATAAATTCAAATCTAGTATAAGTCTTGTTTTTTTTTGGGGGGGGGGGGTAATTATAAAGGAAATAGGCAGTTTGTGTTTGGCTAAATCCCCATGATATATTAATGTCAAGAACATCTTTAATGTGTTAATTGATCAAATGCTGACAGGCACGCACTTCCCTTTTGAAAAGCAGGATTAAAGTGTCGATCCTTTATTTAGGTGTCCCAAGTTTTCTTGATTTCAGCTCTAAATTATTCTAATTCAGCATTTTCCTTTTAACAGTTTAGATGTCCAAGAATATATTAAAACATATGATGTGTCCAGGTAAGGTAATGCTGTATATTCATATTTTTGCAGTGTTTGGTGGAGAGAAGTGGAAGTCCAATGTGTTGCTGACTGCGTTTTTGTGTCCCGGGTGAGATTTTATTTTCAGTTTTTAACTGAATCACTGGCAGCTTTATTAAATTAAGCCTGGACTGGTTTGCGCTAGACCGTTAGTACTGTGCATGTGATGGATGGGGTGAGAAATAATCACCTCTGCATAATCACCTCATGGCAGCCAATTGCAATATGTACTTATTTACCACTCAACAATGTTAAAATAGTTTTTTCCATGTCTCAGTTATTGTAATACAGGAACATGTAGTTTTATCACACATCATACTTTATCTCATCACCTCTAGTTTCATCCCACCACACATTATTAACTCTTTGGGCCCGCAGGGACCCCCAGGCCAGACCTATGTAGAGGCCGCATAGATTTACACAATTTACAAACAATACTGCTTAAAAACTACCATACAGTAATATATTTTACATATTTAGAAAGATCTATTCTTCGGCACACAATGGAAACAATACTTTTAGTTAAAAATATTAAATACCACTTACTATTTGGTGCCAAATGTAGTCACTTTTTGCACACACAACAAACGAAACACGTGTATCCATTGTTACGACGGAAGTAGACCTGGACAGCAGCTACACTAAACCTCGTTTGGCAAGCTGAAACTCATTTAGACAGTGCAGGGGAAACAACCGATGATAGAGCTTTACAATGATACAAAGTTTACTTCCCTTATACTGCTAAATGCGTCGCTGCAAAGTTTTGAATTTGTCGTAAGTTTGTCGACACCGAGGCCTCATGGGTCAAGTAGGTCGTCGTACGTTAGCTGAACCCATGGGATCCATTGAATTAAAACTTTCTTTCTGGTGTTGCCAAATAACGAATTGTAAACAGTGTTTCACTGATGCCTCTGTTTTCTAAACCTGCATACTGTTATCTTAAATCTGTCTTCTATTCTAAACCCTTTTTAACTAACATCACATTAAGCTCACTCTCCTTTTCTCTCTTTCTGTGTCTGATACGATCAGAACAGAGAAGCGATACCTGATTCTCACTGGCCAGCTGTTATTTCATGTGTATAGGCTGCTGGTCTGCAGGAATCGGGTATGATATGGCTTCTCTGTTCTGATCGTATAATGCTAGTCTGTAATGATTTTACCTATGCGAGTCTGTTGTGATCGTACATAGGCTGGTCTGTTCTGATCATACATAAGCTAGTCTGTTGTGATCGTACATAGGCTGGTCTGTTCTGATCATACATAAGCTAGTCTGTTGTGATCGTACATATGCTGGTCTGTTGTGATCGCTGTCATTAGACTAGTTTTAAGAAAGCATGAATTAGACCTCTTGAGGCATAACTCCTGTGTCTGCCTGACCTCGTGGAATGTGAAACGAGACTTTTAGAAATTAATCATGACAAAGTTCACGATGTAGACTATTCGTCATCCCGAGGAATGTCGAAAAATCACACTCTATGTGGTATTTCTTTGCCTTTGGCTTTAGGACCTTTCATAGCAAGCAGCATGGCAGTTTGGTTTAAACTACAAAGGTAACAGTTGGTTGCGCTGGCATTCGAGGCGTTGGTGTGATGCAGCTCCCTAACCCTGTCAACTTGCACAATTTACATTAGGTTCAACATTTCAGGCACTGACTGGTGTCAAACTCCTTCTTCCCCAGATCAAATGAATTCTGCTGTGAAGCTAACTGACGCTGTAGATCACAGACCTCCGAGACTGGCATATGTTGCGTCATGTCACATTTCTCACAACAAAGAAGCAAGGCCCGATCCCAGCTTACACTTGTGGCTAACCTAAGTATTCCCTAGGCTCGAAAGTGTGAACGAGATGTAACTGTACTCTATGCCTGACCTTGCAGTTACTGAATGCAGCAAAGCATAGAATATGAAATAAGACTTTAAGGAATAAATTACAACAAAATCTGGGATATAAACAATTTGTCCTGCTTTGAAATGTCAAATAGACACATATGTCATATATTTCGCAAAACTGGTTACTTCCGTCAGTCCGTATGGGTAGTTTTGGATGTTGGATGTAATATTTAACTTCCCTTTGTTGCTTCTTTGTTAGGAGCACTTCCAGTCTCTTTTCTAGATTTAAAACAGTTCTTTTGCACTTCTCAATGGATTTGTGTTGACATCAGTGAAGATCTTTGCAAAAGAAGTCTGTTTTCTCCACTTGACCAGGGACAGTCGTATACTACGCAAAACCGACCACTTTCGTTAGTCTGTGGTCGGGTTAAGGAGGGAGTCGTAAATGGGAAGTCACTTATATAGCAAATGGCCTCAGTCAAAAATTTTGAGTCATATGCTGGAGGAATTCGTATAAGCCTGATCATTTAGTTATGGTATTCTAAAAATCATCTAAAGTCAGCAGACATTCCATGGATATGCTGTGTGTAGATTGCACCATTTGTGTTAATTAGAGACTTATGTTTCAGGGTTGTGTTTGGAGTTTTTTTCGTGCTTAACCTGGTGCTGTGGATCAATGGATCAAGTGCTGCCATCCCTTTCACTACTTTGCTGGCTCTCCTAGCTCTGTGGTTTGGGATCTCTGTTCCACTGACTTTTGTTGGCGCATACTTCGGATTTCGCAGAAGGGTATACCAGTTTTGTCCAGAATTTGCATATTTCCAAAAATCAACATATGTCATATAGAATGACACAAAAAGTCTGGCAAATTTTCTGTGCAATCATCACATTACTATTTGTGTTTTGAATTGTGGCACCCACTTTGTCTTTGGACATGCCAAAAAGCATCTTTAGTCATATGGTAAAAGTGTGTATGCAAAAGGGACAGTAAAACAATGAGCTGCAGATTCGGAGAAAATGTTGATGTCTAAAACTTCCAACATGTTGTGTTGGGCAAAAATCAAAGGTGTCTAGGATATTATGCTGCCAGGCAAGAATGTGGCCAGCAATTCTGTTTTGATTACAGATAGCAGAAAACAAAAACAAACTCGAACTTTTGAAGATGTGTTCTGAAGTTAAACTGCCATTGAAAGCTTCAGATAAATTGCCAGAAGCAATTATAAAGCAAATACATTTGTTATCAAAGGTCATATTTTTGAAGTCATGAATGGTTTGTATCCTGTAACCTCCACTGCCGTGTGAATTTCTTTTGTATTTTTCTGGTCAGCTTTGTTTTGGTTTATAAAATGGAAGTAGCCTGCCGATTGTAGTGGGTGAATTGGCATGATGTTGTACACTCAATGATACGGAGGATTGGAGCCTGAAAATTACAGTCATTTGGGAGGAGGAAAGTGGATCAGTCACGTGATGGGCTAGTGATTGATGATCTGTAATTGCCGAGCATGATTTCTGTGCCATGGGCCTCCTTATTTTCCTGTCTCTGCTGACTCACTGTAGTCACAGACTTGCCTACTATCCCACATTTTGCATATTTTCCAAAGAACTGAAAAAAAACTGGTGCTTGGAAATCTTGGAACTATCATAACCGTCTCTGTAATTGTAAGGATAGGTGAATTCTGCATAGCCTTTCTTTGACTTATTTTTAAGACAAATATGGAAAATGTTGCCACATTAGCAAATCTGTTCTTGGCTTATGCAAAGAATTGTCTTATTACATTCAGAAAGTATCCTTAGATTAACTGGCAGAGGTCACCGGGGGTTTTCATTTACAGAGCAATGAGTGATATAGAGTCATTTTCTTGCCCAAGCAGGATTAGCTTTTGATAATTTATCTGTTTTGTGCCAAATCAGAATGCTTCCCTAGATTAATAACTAATAAAATTTTATTAAATTTCTTTTTTTAATTTATTGATTTGTTAACAGCCCATTGAACACCCTGTGCGCACTAATCAGATTCCACGTCAGATACCTGAGCAGTCTTTGTATACAAGGCCAATACCGGGTATTGTCATGGGTGGAGTTCTTCCCTTTGGCTGCATCTTCATTCAACTGTTTTTCATTCTCACCAGCATTTGGTAGGTGGATCTTGATTTTTATTTCAGCAATCATTTGTATACTGTAATCATTGCCAGAATGATTTTAGCATAGAAAAACAAAGAGGTGAGCAGATTTATGAAGCATGGTCAAGAACAGTAGCCAGAAACCAGATCAACTGATCCAGCAGGTGTTGATAAGGGTGAAGCGGGCTAGCTCACACCCATGTTTTTTTGTGTGAGGAGTGATTGAGTGTATAATACCCTTTGGAGATTTTGGAATTGCTTGCATGCACTTTACACTTCTACACTTCTGCTTATGTATATATATCTGTGTGACCTATACTGGGAATAGGTTTCAGGACAGAGGTACCCAGAATTTTTTTTTAAGAATCCCAATGAAAACTTCATTTTTGGAAGCCTACTTATAACTGTGTTCAAAATGACCATTGAAATATCAGTGATTTTTGTGAGATTAACCAATGACAACAAAAAATAAATGATATTGCCCATGCAAATCCATTAGATGTTGGCAACAATGAAACGGCTACAGCTCAAGACGGCCAGGATGTGCAAGTTATCGGAGCAGAAATGATGCTAGTGGATCTAACAAACAACGAGCGCTTAAATTATCAATATAACAAGAAGTACTTGAAACACTCATAATACCCATATGCAGACGCATGTGACCAAGGGAGCTTACCGTACCCAAACACTTAGCAAAGAGAGGGTCAGAAGAAAGGGACCAGGCAGATCCTCAAAAAGATCTGCCAAGCCTTTCTTTATAAGGACGCTAGTCTTCACACAGTTACGAGTGGATCTAGTAGTGGAAGGGAATCAGCCCTCGACAAACTGAACACCTCCTGTCTTATGACACTTGGATTAGTTCAACATTAAGTGACCTCTGACTTAATTCAGATCGTGCATTCTTCCATTCAAGTATATTCTCAGGATCAGATTTAATGCAAGAAATCTGTTGCCCTCCATCCTTGCCCTTTGCAGTATCAGATTTCTCACTTTTTCTAACTTAAAAAATTATATGCTGATCAATTTTTTTCCTGAAGATGAATCCATGTTTACTGGCTTGCAGACCTAAGCATAATAAGTAATGCCTTATGATGGCAAATTAACACTTTGCTGCTGCAGGCCTCTCTAGCTTGTGCTGGCCCAGCGTTTCAGTCTTTTTTGAAAAAAATTCATTAAAAAATCCCCCAAAAACAATAGAAAAGTTATTTAAATTTGGTTTCACTTGCTTGGAATTTAGGTTGGAAACCAATTTAAACACAGTGTAAGGGAAGTAACTCATAAACAAATGATTCAGCTTTTGAATGTAAGAGTTCTTTACCTTAGACCATAAGCCATTCCCTGCAAATAAATCATCAAACAGCTCGTCAGGCCGGCCTGACATGCAGCAAACAGTGCACCACATGCTGTGTCAAGCCAGCATGACTTGCAATGTCAAGGAGTTAAGCAGCAAGCTTAGATTATGTCATCCATGTATGGAAAGGTGAAAAAGCATGACAAGTGAAGTTTAGACTTGTGAAATCCTTCTGTGCTGTGGATTTTAAAATGTCTTCATAGCCCACTGAGGGTGAGAGAAGAATAAAACTTGTCAAATTCATTGCAGGTCTCATCAGATGTACTACATGTTTGGGTTCCTGTTCCTTGTGTTTATTATTCTTATCATCACTTGCTCAGAGGCTACTATTCTGCTGTGCTATTTCCATCTGTGTGCAGAGGTAAGATGTCCCATATATTTGCATGCTTGATAGCTCATTTCCTTACATTGAAATTGTTCATGGTTCTTTTCCAGACCTATCATCTGCGTTATGCTGCAATCTATCTGAAATGATGCACTATAAAATTTATCAGAATGTGGGTTGTATCTTGTCCCTAATTAGTCACATCAATAATATATATCAATATATATCAGTATATATATAAATATCAAAACCCGTCTTGTGGGGATACCCTTTGTACTACCCAAAAGTGTCCCTGCATGACAGGTGGCCCTTCATGTCTACAGAATATGGAGGTTGCTCTGCAGATCTACCTGTTAAATCTGTGTCCTGACCTGTCTACCCCTTATCACTGTTCATGAACCACTCTGAAGGTGGCCTTCCAGATGGTAACAGTTCCCCTCGTGAAATACAGCAGGTGGCAGCTAGTGCCGGTCTCTCCCTAACTCTGCTTACCACTACCTAGCATCCTGGCCATATTGCTCCAAAGTCCTCGATCTGCCTAGTCACTATCAGTCCCTTATTAATTAGTGACGAGTACCTTAGGAATGGTTACACATACCCCTCCAAACAAAATGCCTCCATATTTACAAAAGATGGATAGCATTTGCATTTCTACTACTAGTAACAATCGAGTATTCGATCTCTTCACCCTATATATGTGACCCTTACGATTTACAAACAGTCCTGAATATGTCATAATCCTGTCATCGACACTCTCCTCTTTACTTTAGTAATGTCTGGAACTCGCTGCCAGTGCCAGCTAAACTTAAAAATGCTCCTTTGCTTGCTTCATTTCTATAGGGAAAACATTTTGCTATTAGCTACAGAAAAATTTGTAGTTCGCTACATACTTCACGACTTTGTGGAAATTTGTAGCGAACTGCAATTTGTAGCTAATGCGCTACTCACCCAACCGTGGCAAAAAAAACCCGACGTGTATCACGAAACCAACCTCAATTCATGGTCAGAGGGAAATAACCTCATAATTTGCGAATGGTTGAGTTACAACTTAAGCACAGGTTCCTTCTGTTAACAAGTAAGAAGGGCAGAACCAGGAATTCCTAAAGTCGGCACACCCAGGAATGTCCCAGGCTTCCATGCGTAGCAAGGCTGGGGCATTCTAGGATATCCCTGGCAGCAATCGAGTTTTTAAAAAAAAGTGTAAATGTTGTTCTCTGTTGTTTGTACATTATGTTGCTGAAAATAAGCTTTGTTGTTGATGTTGGCAGTGTTAGACCCTGAGAACCAAAGATTTATTACAGCACACCAATTTCCACGTTGCATTGATTTGTATAGTCTGGGTATTTGTACATGCGTATCCGCACATAAGACAGTATTGTATAGTCTGGGTATCTGTACATGCATATCTGCACATAAGACAGTATTGTATAGTCTGGGTATTTGTACATGCATATCTGCACATAAGACAGTATTGTATAGTCTGGGTATTTGTACATGCGTATCTGCACATAAGACAGTATTGTATAGTCTGGGTATTTGTACATGCGTATCTGCACATAAGACAGTATTGTATAGTCTGGGTATCTGTACATGCATATCTGCACATAAGACAGTATTGTATAGTCTGGGTATCTGTACATGCATATCTGCACATAAGACAGTATTGCGCAGATGAGGACAATGAACACAACCCAATGAAAATACTTTATTGATTACATTTTTTTCTTTTACAGGATTATCATTGGTGGTGGCGTTCCTTCCTCACAAGTGGTTTCACCGCTGTTTACTTGTTTATTTACTGTATTCACTTCTGTGTGACCAAGCTGGAGATTCAGGGTGGTGCCAGCACTTTTCTCTATTTTGGCTACACCTTTATCATCGTCTGTCTTTTCTTTCTTCTGACAGGTAAGTTGGTTGGGATGGGGTGCTCCCACATTGGGCCCCTCTTTATGTGGGTGGCATGTTAAAACTATGTGCAGAAGTTGGTGGGGTGGTGGTGTTTGTTGCTTCACATCTCTCCGTAAACTATGTGCAGATCAGGACAGTGCTGCTTAGACAAAGTTTACATGCTGCCACACTAGGACTGCTGTCACAACACGGGTCTCAGTCCCACCCAGTCACATTATACTGACACCGGGCCAACCAGTCCTAGTACTGTTCCCTATACTGTCAGGTGTCTGGCATGGCAGCTACTAGATTTTCAGTTTTTAAGTCTTGGGTATTAACCACCAACCTCCCACCTCGGAAGCAGATGCCTTAACTCTTTCGCGACACAGGCTAAGACCTATGTAGAAACCATAGAGGCCGCATAGATTTACCCGTTTTTTAAAAATAATACTCCTTAAAAACTACCACACGCACACTAATCTAGTTTACATGTTTAGAAAGATCTATTCTTCTACATTCCAATGCAAACAACACTTTTAGTTAGAAATATTAAATAGTACTTACTATTTGGTGCCAAATGTAGTCACTTTTTGCACACACAAAAAATTGAACCAAAAGGAGGTTTCACTGCTTGACCACTTCCCACAGGTAAATAAATCCAATTATCAGGAGTATTCCACTTTGAATCTGTTGGTGAATGGTTCCACTTTGAATTAAAACGTAATTCCACCCTTGAATTTCACAAACTCAGGGCCGCAGATAGACGAAAGATTCTCTTCGCACGTGTAGCCATTTTGACTGACGGAAGTAGACCGGTCAGTCACTGCACTTAACATTGGTTGGCTAGCCGAAACTGTTTCCGAAACTCATTTAGACAGTGCAGGGGAAACAACCGATGATAGAGCTTTACAACGATACAAAGTTTACTTCCCTTATACCGTTAAATAAGTCACTGCAAAGTTTTGAATCTGTCGACGGGTGCCAATCTGCGTGGCCTCAACGGGCTGTTGGCCGTCGATCGACATCCGTCTGCGGTGTCCCCAAAGAGTTAACCTCTAGACCACAGAGGCAATGGTGGGGGAGGGGGCATCTTATAAGACACATTAAGAAATACCATATGCCAACTCTTTAACTCGGAGGCTGCCAGCCATATTGATTTAGTCCTTGCTCATTTGACGAGGGTATCAGGCTACATTTTCAAAAAATTTATGAAATTACTGAAAGCGCTATGAACGTAAACTGATTTTTACAAATAAATGCTGAATAAAGTCTTTATTACGTTATTCTTTGGCTTCATGTCAGAATTAGTTAAAATCCATCAGCAATGGGGTAAGTAAAATCTGATATCTACAGAATCCTGGTTACATAATGTTGCATAACATAATTTTGAGATCTAAGGATGCATGCAAAAACCAATGTTCCTTTATGCTAACTTCGATACATAGTCAAAGAGAACCCCATAATTGGAAATACCCGAGCTACACATTAAAATAAGTTTTGTCCCCTTAACTGCTCTGTGAGAGGAACCTGGAATTCTTGCAACTTGTCGCTTAATAAGTAAGCGCATGGCATGCTGCGGTGCAAAGGCCTTGCTTAAGAGTTTAAGGCTGGTGAGGTTTGTCTTCTTTGAGAATAAGCATAATTGCCCCTTATTTTTGTGTTACTGATGGACAGACTTCCATTGTAAAACATTCATTTCTTTTAATTTTTGTTAAGCTAAAAAAATTTTCAAGAAAGATTATAGAACTTTCAAACTTGCCTGTTTTAAATATTCTTAAGGACTTGTCCAGCTTTTTTCTGCTTCTAAAATGATTTGTTTAACATTTGAAAACTGGGAAGTTATGCTGCCTATGAACTGCTGCAGAAGGGGTTCTTAAGTCAATACAAAGAGTTTGCCATAGTTGTTACCACTTCCGGTTAGTTACCACTTCCGGCATGCACATAGCTTGTTTCAGCATAGCTTGATTCGTCATATCAGTGCAATTTCTGTCTCGTACACATGCATGGACATGCACAAACACATGCACACACAAAAAGACATAATGATATGTTTTTAAAAATTAAATAAGTGTAGGGCATTATGTAAAAAGGATTCTAAAAATGCTAAATCAAGAGATCGGATACAGGTGTCATATTGATAAGGTACAAACCTTTTAATAAGAAATCTCTTGTGTACTAACAAAATAATATTTTATGATGTTTGCAGATACATTTTTGCATGAAAGTTCTATTGAAGATATAAGCTTTCACTTAAGATTTAAATAATTTAACCACTGTCCAAAACATGATGATCATTTTCAGTACACTCTTTTAACCCAACGCCCCTGCATGGCTACTTGCTTAGCCACCGGCATGCAGTGGTCAAAATTGTTTACATTCCTTTGAAATTTATTTAGCTGGAAATGACTAACGGTGTAAGGCAAAGAACTCTTACATTCGAAAGCTTAATCATTTCTTTATAGGTTACTTACCTTGGGTGATGTTTAAACTGGCTTCCGACCACAATTCAAAGCGAGTGGAAAATGGTTGCGAAGTGCGTATCTACACGTGCCCTTTCGCTTGAGAAATGCTAGATTTACTCTTCAATTTACACACTGATGAGGATTGTTTTAAAAGAAAAACAAGTGACTGCCGCTTGGAGGGTAAGCCCAAATTAAATGTAAAACAAGGGAACTGTGCCAAGCTAGAAAGGGACAAAGACAAAGACAATCTACATGTTTTGGGGCACTACCCCTTCATCAGGACGAAAAGGAAAAAGACTTATCTGCAGTAGAAGTGGCGCATATGCTGCATAGCAGGAGAATGACCAGGGGACAGTGAGTAAGAAAGGTTATAAAGAGGGGCAGCCAATTGCAAGGTGGGTAGGAAAGGGTGGGGGTGGAGAGTGGGCGGGGGGGAGAGAAAGAGAGAAAAAGCAGCGCGGGTAAGGGGGTGGAGCCGCAGGAAGGGGGGAGGGAAGTCGTCGGTTTTAGTTTAGAGTGTATTAGAAGGTCTCGCAGGTTCTTATCCCACCGAGATGCTAGGAGGAGGAGTTTTTTAAAGAGGGGTTCAGATTTGGACAACATGTGCCAGTTGGAGGATTGTTTTGCAAATTTACTATGATAAAGTGGATGAAGACAAGAGTTTTGGGGGCTGAAAGGGCCAAGAGAGTGACTAGGAAGAGAAAAGCGAGCAAGCACATGGTGTAAACAGCATCGAACAGACTGTATAATGAATTGTGAGTTACTTCAATTTCAGTTGTGTTGCTATCAAAAGATTTACAAATTACCTTACAAGGTCCAAGAAACAAAGTAAGGCATGAATTTTCTGTGTTTATTGATGTTTGCAACCAAGTTTAATGTTTCTATTGTTTTTGTTAATTTTTTAATGAATTTTTGAAGAAGGCTGAAAAGTGTGCATCTACAGGGGCAGCACGATCTAGGAGGCCTGCGGTGGCTTTGGGTTAATCTTTTAGTCCTGTATTTTGGTTAGATATGCTGCAGCATCAAAAGCCAAGTGTCTGACCAACAGTTTCACATCATGTTTAAAACTAATGTACAAAACAGTTATCTTTTCATCTCTTCTTGATATATCACTCATGCATCTTAAAAGTTGTCACATACCCAGATTTTAAATAGTATGCTCATTAAAGCCTGATTTCTCAAAAGGTTACTATAGGAAAATAAGTACGTCATTGACTAAAATGGTTATTAAGGTTCCGCTGTATCAGTAATTGTTCTTTGTCACTTCTTGTACAACACATTTTTCCTTACATTTAGTAGACAATATTAAACTCTGCAGTAATATGCCAAGCATTTTTTAAAAAAGTTTCTTGAGTTGGTGTACAAAGAATTATTTAAATATGCTGATAATATAACTTGCTTAATCTCACCATGCAACCACACACACACACACTACACAAACTTACTGCAGTTGTTGTAAACTCCCTGTTTGGAAACAACAATGGCAAAAGAGTGTGTGTGAGCTTTTTTTTGGGTGGGGTGGGGGGGGGGCTTGTTTGTTGGCAAAATGCTCACTGTGCTCACTGTTTTCTAAACCCACAAGTTAAGTTTCCCCTTTTTTGCCAAACAATGTTTTCTGTTTGCTGATGTAAAAAGCTTACTTCTATCAATTATTTTCCCACAAAATGTGGAGCACACCCAACAGTACTGAACGCCTCAAGGAACGCATCCAGCTCTGTCAGTCTTGCTTGCCACCCAGCTGTGCACTAGCACAAGTTGCTGGCAAACTTTTCCAGGTTTCCTTTTCTGTATGGCTCAGAAGAGTAGCAGCATCCTTCTGCAGTGGTCCATAATGGTCTAGTAATTTTTTAAAAAATCTGCCCACATTTGTTTGCATGTCTCTTTAGTAAGATTCAGATTCGTGGATTATTTTGCTGTGGAAATCATTTATGCATTATTTCAGTTTAATGAATTTGCTTATAAAACTTTTAAAGTATTTCAATTTTTTTTAACATTATTTTAAAACTGGCTTTTGCCCTTGCCCATCTGTTTTTAGTCATATTCTATTGACTGCTGATTTGTGGACGATTTGATTGAAAACATCACGTATTATGTCTCTTTTCAGGAACAATCGGATTTTTTGCCTGCTTCTTCTTTGTGACAAAAATTTACAGTGTCGTGAAGGTAGACTGAGTTACCACCTTGCCAGGAAACCCAGTTACGCATGTGGTGGAAATTGAAAAGAAAGTGTGCAAAACGTAATGTTTAAGATGGGTGCATGTCAACTTTGAAAATGGATGCATGACTATAACATGATGCTTATTATTTCTATGGATCAAAGCTTAAATGTTATTTTCAAGGACTGATAATTTATTAATATGCGACTTTATTCAGGATCATGAGTGGTATCAGGGGAGGTAAAGTGCAAGCCTTCTTTTTATCCATTTAATAAGTTCCCATTTCCACTACTAGGTTATTTGGCTATCCCAGATGTCATCACTGGTAAAACTTTTACTTCTGTGAGGGTTAATTTTTTTTTAAAAAGACATTTGTAAGCACAAACTAGAAACTACAGTGGAGTCCACCTACATGAAATTCAAGGGAGTTGTAATTTTGTTATATTGGAAGTTTGTAGTAGCATTTTGCCAAGTAAACGTAAATCATTGACTTTACACACACTTCCAATTGACTGTGTCATATCTATGATATCTGCACTTCTGCCAATGATTGTTTTGTTGAAAGTCTCCTTTCATTTTTTTAAATGCTTCACCGTGCATTGCCTACCAGGAATTTGTGAATCATGAGGGCTCCATTTTCAGTCACCTTAGCTGATTGGATTTTTGTTTCCGGCAAAAAAACCTCCCTCATGTTTCTTTTTCTTTGGATCCATGTCGAAAGTAGGAAGCACTTGGGATCAGTAAATGGGTGGACCAGGGAAGCTGATTGAGTTCTCTGACTTGCATGGCCAGTGGCCAGTCACTGTACTGACCTTCATCCAACCAGTGAATGGCAGCAGACCTTGCACACACACACACACACACACTCAGTTGAAGAACCACACTATTTGGCCTCTGGGGTCATGCTTGCTATGTGAATGTAATAAGCTTGGTGTCGCACTTCTGTGACATTGTTTGGTATCCTGTAGTTCATTATAGAAAGGAAAGGTCTGAGTAACATGGGCTGTCAGGGCAACACAACTTTCTTTGTTGTATCAGAAATTTGTCATATGCAATGATATGCAGCGTTCTTCAGTAGACCGAGAAAGGATTGTGCAGTTCATTATAACAGCAATATTATTGTAATCAAGTTTGTAATAGGTGGACTTTACTGTATATGGAAAATTGCTTGGCCTCTGGGAAATAAAAATTGTAACACCTACTGGAACTGAGAAACTTGTTGACTGTGCTGTAGTTCCACTTTCTTTTGACATATTTTTCTTTCTCTGGGTTCTTTCCAACCCAGTTGTATTGTTTGCAAATTCTAAAATTTATCAACATCAAATCGATGAGGAATGTGTGAAAGGTGTATGGGTTTGAAAGATTTGTGCATGTGTGTCGCAGTCATGGAGCTAGAATAATACATCATCCTAAGTAGTGCCTGAATTATAAAACATGCTGTAGCGGCTTGTGAATACAGTGAATGTTGAAAACAAATCGGCATCATTGTTATCCAAGGTTGGGTAGGCAGTTATTGGTGAAGGACTCCTCCTCCGATGTTAGCCTGTAAGCAGCGAGCTTGGGTAGGCTTACCAATGGGACATGAAAAACTTTGCGCTACCAACTTTGTGCTTTTTTTTTACCAATTTTTTTATAGAGTACATTTGATGACATTTGTTACTACAAATGGAATAATCAGTCAACAAATCAATATTGGATCCAGAAATTAAACTAGAAATAGATGAAGAATCTTAGTGCAGGTAATAGTAGAGATGCCAGAACAAATTTGGGATTAGGGCAGTGGGAAGGATGGTTTGTACATGGCAAAGTATCGCCATTAAGACAGAATGACAGCAGTCAGCAAGAAGAGAATTGGCAACTGCTACAATCAGACTTGAGTACTTTGCATGGCCTTTCTGCAGCTCCCTAATACTTCTGTCACTCCATTTGCAAAATCGCCACAGTGACAGGTGGAATTTCAAATAGTGTTTTCACTTGGTCCTTTTAGTTCAGAAGACTTATTTATGGGGAAATGGGTATTTCTTTAACAGAAATTTTTTAACAGATCTTTTATGCTGTTAATGCATAAAATACTTCTTTAACGGATACACTTTTTACCTCTGATTTCATGTACCAAGCATATCATGGTTAGGTGACAAAAGGGACGTGACGAAGCATCATAAACTTCTGTAAATGTTATTGCCATGTTATCCCAGCTGGGATTTTGTAATTTTAAGCAGTGTACAGTGGATCTTGGTGTCTGTAGTGTCTTTTGCCAGTGGGAATGTCATTCAGTTATGTATTGAATATGTACAGGAGGGAAACGGATAATGGAGGCATCAGCTATTGATCCCTGAAAGCCTTTGTTGTGTTTTCCGTGGTTTCTTATTTAACCCTTGGCAGGCTGATCCCCCCCCCCCCAGGCTTCTGTTGCCACTCATTGAATTTTGGGATGGGAGAATGAGGGACACTTGCAAATGTATGCCTCTGGATTAAATGAATGTTTTAAAAAATTGTTATTTCAATGTATAGCTCTGGAATTTTTCCACAGACATTGGTTGTATGAAAATGCAAAATGTGGTGGTGTTGAAGTGAAACAAAACTTGTGGGGAAAAACACAGAGGCTAAGAATTTCTTTGTATTTTATGGTTTTCATGACGTCAACAAGTGCCCAACACTGTAAATATCAGCATATCAGTTTAGATTGTTTGAAAGGCCCCCCCCCAAAAAAAACCCAACAAGATCTTATTTTTAAACTTACATGTATAGACTTTCTGTTTCATCTGTGCATAAACAAGTTGCTTTTCACAGATGCCAGGACTTGGTAGTTCCACTTAACAGAAGAAATTATTGGTATCTTTCTGATATTCTGTCACCAAAACAGAAAGAATTTTGTTTGTTTGAACAAAGTTCAAACAGTGAGATTGCTTACCAATTCCTCATAATTCCCCATTCTTGTGCTCATGCCTGCCTTCTTGACGTTTGAGGTTTGCGTAGCTGGTTGTAACACCCACCACCAGCCACCATCTTACCTTGTTCTTCACTATCCTTCGCCTTCAATTTCGTCTTCAGCGTGATTAAATAGTGCTTTTGAAGTTGGAGATGTCTAGCACAGTACATGCTGCATGTATGTTGTGTATGCACATTTAGTTGTACTTAACAGTATTCATGCATGTAGACTGGCATCAAGAAACCCTTGTATGATTGCCTGAGGCACTCCAGAATGAATCTTCTTTGTGTTATTTAATGTAACAACAACAAAACCTTTGGTGTTTCAGAACTTTTTCTTTCACTTCCATGACCAGATCACCCAATATGACCATGTGAATAAAAAGGGGGAGTGAAGGAAAAGGGGCCAATGAGCCTGTGGTGCATTGTTTTTAAGGAATGGTGGACTTGGATTGATGACACTGCTGTCACATTTTTTCATTAAAATACATTTTCAGGCCTTATTTCTTTGCAGACAGGCACTTGTGTATACAATCTGTATCCCTTGTGACAACTTGCTTATGAACACAGGAGCTTTTTTTTAAATGTAAAACAAGGGAACTGTACCAAGCTAGAAAAGGACAAAGACAAAGACAGTCTACATGTTTCGGGGCACTACCCCTTCATCAGGACGACACAAAAATGACGAAAAAACAAAAAAGACTTAGCTGCAGTAGATGTGGCGCATGGGCTGCATAGCAGGAGAATGCTTTTTTTATATGCACAAAGATTACCTCCAAAGATGAAAAATTACATTGTGGGGGATGTTTGTCTGAGGCTCAGAAACTGTTAGGCCTTAACAAAGTCATACATTATCTCCCATATAGTGATATAAAAATCTGTTATCTGGATCCCATGGTTTCAAAGGTGAACTGAAACCACATTAGGCGATATAATAATTCTGCTTTCCTAAATGCTGGTTAACTGTTGTCTTAAGCTGCATTAAGTTTATGGTGGTTAGATACTTGAGTTTGTGATTGTGGTATCAAGTATGTTTATGTGATCCAATCTGTGCTTCTGGTGGAATTTGTTGGGGGGGGGGGTCACTACCCATAAGTGTAGCTTGCTGCAAATATAGTAGAAAGGACTACTGGATATTCAGTAAATGTAAAATTGTTTGCTTTTAATATTCCTTTTTTTAAACAACTGTAACCATTAATCTATCTTTTATTGTTTTTTTTCAGACATTGTAAAATCTTGTCTCTTTCAGAGTAGACCTGCAACTAAAGCAAGCAGCTTTAGTATTTTTGATACTGTTTGATATCTAGTAGGGTGCACTATTGTTAATGCATTGCACATTCCATACACAACTACATTCCCTTTTGAAGACCACCTGGTATGCTGTTAATCATGACTGTTTGTAAAGGATATTAACCAGGGTTTTCTGCAGACAAATATGACATTCTTTAGTGTCTGTAAATGCCAGAGCATAATAATGTGAGAGAATTTGTATCTTTAGTATGCTGCAATTTCTAATGTGTCTACTTGCTAAACAGTTGGTATGCAACACACTGATACAGATTTTAGTAGCACTTTTCCCTGTTTTGTAAAGTCTTCTCCACAAGAATGACTTGGTTTTTGGTAGGTCGTGTACTAGCTGACATGATCATCATGGGCTTTTTGTAGTACTGGTGGCCAATACAAGTATATTCTGCTCTGATCACTTCTGCTTACTCTTCATACTTAGAGATTAGCCTAGTGTTTGCATGAAACATTTATAAAAGCCTCCCACAACACCACCCACCCACCCCCCAAAAGAAAATCATCCCCAGTTGACATTTCTGTTCTCCATATTAGAAAACATTTTTTGAAAGTTTGTGGTAGATTAAAGTAGAAACTGGACAGCTAGCTAAACGTCAATATTGTAGAGAAAAGCTGTGTCTGTGTGCATGCATACTTGCAGATCCATTTAATGGCTTTTCTCCCCCTCGATGGTAGGTTATTGGTTAACATCCTGTCGCAAACCGGGTGCATATGACAGTGGACTATAGGGGGAATGGGGTCCTTTTACTAAGCTATGCATTGAAAGAACCACCAGACTGATGGCTGAAGATGCCCAGTGCTGACGGCCAGTTTAATGTGCTAAGAATGGCCGAGTCGAGTTTGCACCATGTGCAGCTCCAGGAAGGGGTGGGGTAGGGGGTATATGGTTTTGTGCGTGTGTGTGTGCGTGCGCATGCGTCTGTGAATGTCTGGATTTTAAGTCCTTTTATGCTTCTGTCTCTAGCTCTGTTTTTGTGTATGTCCATGTGTTTGGCTATGGGTTAGTATGCAAGTGTACATATTGTTTACCTGTGTTGGTGTATGTGTGTGTTCTGCATCTGAAAGAAAGCAGTGAAGAAAAATGGAGGTTGTAAATTAAAAAGTCATTGTGCTGTGTATTCAACTTTAGACTTTGCACATTGATCCGAGTTTAAATTCAAATTGCTTTATAAAGAGAGTTGCATACTGATGCTATATTTTCTGTTTGTGGTTTGCAAACCTTTTTGTCACAATTATAAAACTGGCCACAAAAGCAAATGCAGCTAATGGCATTGTCTAGAAATTCACGCAGAATACACAGCTCTGCCACTGTCTTCATCTAGAATTGAGCTAGACCTATTAGACAGTGACCCAACAGGGAAGAGACTAATTACACGTAATCCAAAATTTGCTTCTTAATAAGCTCCATATATTTTCTTTCAGGAGTCTGGAATTTTCCAGTGAAAGTGGAAAAACTTTTATGTCCCATCAAAATCAGAAAAGGTAGTTGGGGATGTAGAGGGCAACATTATGTTACCAGGTCTGAAGAGCCCTAACATCAGGCTCATGGCTGTTTTAGTGAAGTTTTCAAAACTGTTATGAAGGCCAATTTTTTTTCCCTTTTCCCTTTTCACTATGGCTGTTAAAGATAAAACAGCAAGTTGTCTTACCCTTATCATGTCACCAGGAGGAATCCAAATATGTTGTTTGATATATAAGAAAAACGTCTTTCCTGTAAATAATAAAACCACATACAATTTAAGTTTTCAACTTGAATAGGGTTGCCTGTGATGCCTTATTGAAAAATTGCACACTTCATTTTCTGCCAAACTAGGTGGCTAGGTTCTAGGGCAAGAACACGAGGGAGGGAAGAAGCCATATGAAGTGGATCAGGAATAACTGCTTTTCATGGAAAGCATTATCAAAAGCAGGGCTGCAGCTTACTATGTATCTCTTTCTCAGTTAGTTATGTGTATGGTCCTTATGCAATTAACTGAAGTTGCCTACAGGATTAGGGGAGAAAATTGACCCCTAAACTGGGGTTAAATACGTGTTCAACAGGCTAGAGGTTAATTTTGACATCTGCACACAAAGCTGTCGATGCAAAAGTATGATGTAAAATATGCTGATAAAATATATTTTAAAATCGAAATCCAGTTCATGTAAAAGTACTTGATTCCACCAAAATCACAAAGATTTCATTAAAGATTATGTGTATATTGGCTAATCTATAATCTGAAAATAAGAATGGCAGCTTAGATTAAAATGGTAAACTGAGGAAATTTACAAGTCTAGCATTCAAACTATTCATCGCTTGTTTGTTGGGGGGTGGGGGGAAATGAGGGTGTGGATAGAAGGCTGATAGGTCCTTGTACATGCATTGGAATATGTTCACTGTATTCAGTTAAAGCTACATTTATTGCAGTGATCCATTTTAAGCTGCACAACTTTTGACGATAAAAATATATACTTGTTGCAGCAAAACTTGAAAAAACTTGTGCTACAAGTTTTTGTTTTTTGTTGAGTGGAGTTGATTTTTGATTGCCATATATTATTTTGTTCATTTGCATTTGGATTTCAGCGGAAGGTGTTAGCTGTGGGAAATCTGAATAAACTTTTTTTGAATTCATGTGATTGCCTGGTTTTTTTTTCTCCATTATTACATTTCAAATGAAAGTACATTACGTAAATGAGCTAGAGCTTAAAAGTTTCTAGTATAATGGCTTCAAAGAATGCAGATATATTCAAATTTTTAATAAACAATATTTTAAACTGCTCTAAAGAATTTAAAGACCAGTGCGAGGTGCGTGCACCACCATATGCTGAAGTGTACCTCATTAATGTAACAACCAACAGATTTAATGGGCTATTTTTATTACAACAGCAATATTACCTGTCAAAGGATGCAACCCATGCAGACAAAAAACCAAGTGTGGCACAGAAAACGGTGTCCAAAAACTCTGCCACCCATTGGCCTGCTCACAAGCAAAGCACCTTTGTCATGTAAACAACTTCCTGGACCCTGATGCCTTCCTACAGCCTCCTAATTACCCTTCTGCAGTCATCACCGAGTCGTCTTGGGGGCACGTTTACTGTCTTTCAGCCACATCCATAAATACCGATCAGTCCTTCTACACTGGCTGAATCGTGTGCATTAGTTTTTCACCTGTTCAGCTTTGCTTTGTCACCTGCATGCCTTTGATTTACGCACATCATCTGGCATTTCAGTGCATGTTTGGCTGCCTACTGTCCTGCGCATGAATACAGCAACACTAATTTCCACACACTGATATTCACTGTTAAGCATTAAGCAAAGTGCATCCAACTGTATGGAGTCAGATGTTCTTGCCAATTTGAATTACATTGTCATCTGCATGCGAAATGCAGCTGGTCTTTCAATTCTTTTCAACAACACATATAGCTTTGGATCCCATGTTGAGGGATTTGAGTGGGAATTTTTTTTAATACCATGCAGGCATGTGAACAAGTTATTCTATAGTTATATCACACATTTTTTACCTATACCACAGTTAACTGCTACTAAAAAAAAAAATCACAACTGGAATATATAGAATGACATGCTTGCATTGGTATTAGAGATGGTAGTACCTACAGGAATACACTGTACCAGTAAATGCTTGTAAATACCAGTACATATTGGTATGGTCTTAGTAGAGTTTACTGGTCTTATCACTGCTATATACTGCAAGGGGCAAAATGATAATCAAACCTTATCAATTAAAATACAACCACTGCTCCAAAACAGTGATTATAATCACACAAGAGGTTGTCCCATTAACGCAACTGAGTTGAATGTTAAAACATTTGTAAGCAAAAATAAAATGCATGACTGTAGCTTAGAAATAAAACCTATTTAACAACAAAGAAACTGAACCAAGCTGCAAACAATACAGACAGGGACAACCCAAAAATAAAGACTAAAAACGGACACTTTAACAGTGAAGTTGTATGTAGACACAGCACTGAAACTCCGATTCTCTACATCATCAATAGTTTACTTTCAAATGCAGATGAGAGACTTATTTCTGTGATTGCTTTACTTGATTTGAGCGTGGCATTTGACACCCTGGACAATAACATCTTACTTGACCATTTGAATGTCTTTTGGTATTAGGGGCACCGACCTTGAATGATCCACGTCCTACCTGAGCAGTTGTGAACAATCTGTCATTGTCGATGGTGTGGTCTCATCTCTGCACTCACTTGTCTACAGGGTTCCCCAGGGCTCAGTCATTGGGCCTGTCCTGTTCACTATATGTTCAACTGTCATAGCTCCCCATGACTGTGACTATCATCAGTATGGCGATGACACCGAAGTGACTACCTGTTCCCCTCCTGCACAGATTGCTACTGCTTTGTCTACCATGCAGTCCTGTATTCATGATGCGATGCACTGGATGAACAGTAACAAGGTAAAGGTTAACAAAGATAAAACCAAGGTTATGTCAGTAGGTTTGACTACTCATCTCAGGTCTGCCAACTGCGAGTTGGCAGACATTGGGGGTTAAATGATTCCTTTCAAATACCCAGTCAAGTACCTTGGTGTACACCTTGATCTGACACTTTTTCTCCCTTCTCCCTTGCGTGCTTGTTCCTTCCTTTGCACCATTGTCATTTTCACCCTTCTTTTCTTCCATAGTTACCGGTTAATCTTTTTATCTTTAGTTTGGGATTTAGATAGAAGAATAAAAGTTATTGAGTCTATTTGTTTCTGTATTGTTTAGTCAGTGAGCAGAGAATCTGTGTGCGTGTAGCGCTAACCTCTAGCCCGAACCAACAATTACTTTTGTAAGACGACGTACACATTAGCTTGCTAATTTTCCGCTGGTGTGTACCGATTACAACTGGGATGCTCGCTTAGTACCCTCACATAATCTAGTCTACAGGGAATGCCTCAACACTAAAAATCACAAATTCTTCACACTCACACAGCATCAGTGTAAGTCAGGAAGAAATCCCACAGCCAGCCCCCCCCCCCTCCCATGGCCTTTATGTATTCAGCCTCCACTACCACAAACCCTACACACTCTAACCTGGTTAAATGTATTCCTGACAACCTCCCCTTGACTGACAGTTTGAGATCCCTGTTGGCAAAGGGCCTCAAATTCATCCCCCTCCAGCCAATCATCAGCAAATATCATACCCTTCTCGTGTGTGACCAGTGAATGGCAGCTCTACAATCAGTGCTGCAGCCTCCCCCCACTGATGACACAATATCTTCCTTCAACTGTCTGCACCACAGCGACATCTCCACTTGTGTGGAAAATTACAACAAATGTCGCCTAGAGAAAGCCTGTCCGTCAAAGTAACTGTTCTGTACAAGAGTTTCAACCCTTTGAGTCCCTCTGGCAACTGCAATCAAGCCAGCGAACAAAGGCGGTGCGGTTGTCGGACCGCCACCTGCACATTGCTAAGGCAGAGGGCAACCAGCGGCTACGAGCCCCAAACAGCCCCACGGCAGACGTGAAAACAATCTCCAGAGTTATCCTCACTTCCATCAACTTGGCAGAACTACCACCATCGGCTAAACTCCTGATCAAGAAAGACATCAAACAACTCTCTTTTTACCTGCTGCCAGAGATATACAAAGTTAACCCTGGCTGACCCATTGTCTCCGCTTGTAGCTGTCCCATGGAAAACATCTCATTTTCTGGACAGGATACTCCAACCCGTTGTACAGTCACTTCCCACCTACATCAAAGACACCGCAGACACTCTCCCACTCCTTGACCAGTTCAATTCCTCCAACACTTTCACACCCACACTCCTCTCCACCCTGGATGTTAGATCACTGTACACATCTACGCCCCATGCAGATGGGCTGACTGCTCTTTTCTTTTTCCTTGAAAAACGAGGTGATTATCCCCACTCCCCCCCCCCCCCAACCAACTCTTTGAGTAGGCTGGCGGGGCTGGTCCTCAAACTCATCACTTTGGAGTTTAACGGTCACATTTTCCACCAGATCAGCTGCATTGCCCAGAGAATTAAGATGGGGCCCAGCTACCCTTGTTTTTTCATGGGTTGGATTGAACATAACATCCACAACAGCCACACAGGCCCCACACCTGAATTGTACAGACGCTACACTGATGATGGGTTGGGCGCCACCTTCCTCTCAGTCTCAGTTACTGCAGTACGTACAGTACACACAGTACATATGGTGCACACAGTACATACAGTATATACAGTACATACAGCAATTCCACCTCTCCATCCAGTACACCTTCATCATTTCAAAAACTTCTGTCACTTTTCTCGACATTAACAATGGCAAGACAGCCACCTAGCGACTGGGGCCGGTCATTTCGCCCACTCGCCTAAGTTGTTTCGCCCACCTTTGACCCTTTGATCTTCGACTACTTCTGAAGCCAAACTTGCTGGCCTCGGGGAGTCATGTGAGAGAGAGAGAGAGAAGTCGTTAGCTGACAGTCACTTTATTGTGACGTACAAAATGGTGTAAGAGATAACAAGGCTATACACTGTCAGCCTGATTCACTCTCTGCCCCCCCCCCCAAGTCACTTTCTTTGATCTTGAACAGGTTGTCCAGCTGACCTATTGCTGGGGGGAGGGGTATAAAGCTTTCTGCTAATATGCAAATTTTTTGTCTAAATTTGTGTTTCTTTAGCAATACTTACCAAAGTGCTATGTTCTCAATTAGTGATCCCTAAACGCACCTTCCAAAAAAACACACCCACCAACTCAACCCTGGTAAGGCCCCTCCGTGCATGCGCACACCACACGCTTCCCGTGCACACAGCTCAATGACCAGGTCACCCTTTCTCAAGCCAGAGAACCAAACCAGCAGGGAGGAGGGTGGACCTATGATGGGTTGTGGTAAGTATTGCTAAAGAAACACAAATTTAGAAAAAGAAATGTGCATTTTCTTGTCACAATAATGTACCATGACCCAAAGTGCTGACTAGCACAAAAAAGGAGGTGGTTGACACCCAAAAAACTTACCAGGGTTAGGAGGACAGAGCCGAACAAAGGTGCTGGGCGACGACAGCAGCCGCCACTCCAAAAGTCCGTCCTCCCGGTGGCAAGAAAGATCCCTAAGGGAGAGAAGGATCTTCTGAGCGCCAGTAGGCCACCCGCATAAGTTATTGGAGCGAGTGCGCCTAAGAAGCGAGCGATTTAGCCCACACCCGAATCCTCATGCACGCAAGCAGAGGCCAAGTGCAAGGAGGGTTCTCCCCTTCCCCCTTTTTGTAGTCGCCGTGTTATAAGCACGCCACGCTTCACAAGGAAGTGGAGAAAAAAAACGTGCACCCATGCCTCTTCCGTCACAACCGACAGTCCCTCCAGGGAGGGAGCAAGATCGGCGGAAGTGACGATGGCAACAGGAAACGGTGATGAACACTTGTCCCAATGATCCCAGCGGGTAATCCCGTCCAAACCGGAAGCAGGAGAAACTCACATGGCATAGATAAGTGAAAAATCAAAACACCTAGCACAAAAGCAGGGAAGTGACGAACGCACCGAGTCACGGTCCCGCAATAACAAACAATGCAAAGCCTGGCTACAGGTTAAACACGCCGGTAACAACCCAGCAATGTGTAAACCCCCTGGTAGACTAGCCAGCTAAGAGGAAATATATGACGCTAAGTCAAAAACTAAAATGAAACAGTGTTAAGTAAAGACAGCAACAAGGAGAGAACACAAAAGCTCACTTTCCTTGAAACGTTGAGGCAGTGAGGAAGAAGCGAGTGACTGCCAAGGCAAAACCACGCTGAGTGAAGCCAGGGGGAAGTGTAGACCATCAGGTGCAAACACGAATGGCCTGCACCACAGCGCTTGAGAAACTCAGGGTGACCTGTTCAGGCCGAGAGACTGCTTGGTGTAAAAGTGATTGTGTGTGTGTGAGAGCGAGAGAGAGAGAATGAATGAACGAACGAACTTTATTGATTAGGCCATCGGGCCACATCAAGGTGACAGTGGCCGTTTTACAAAGCATGTGCAGATGGGTGTTGAACAACATGAAAATATGTCACTCAGAGAGAGAGAGAGAGAGAGATTGTGTGCGTATGTCCGTATGTATGAGATAGAAGATCGGAACCGGGACAGCATTTGCATGTTTGTCCATGCATACGCTTTGTATTTTTGTATGCATCTGTGTGCGATTGTGTTAAGGCATGTGTGTGCATGCTTGCATGTTTGCCTTCCTCTCTCCCCCTCCCCTTTCGGTGTGGGTGTGCGTGTGGTCATGCACGTGTGAGAGAGATTTTATGTTTGCTTGTCTGCCCGGTCAGGAACTTATTTGAAGACCTCAAGTGATAGCCATGCGGCTTGTACTGTTGTTAGAGGTCGTTGCCTGGCAGTCAGGTTGTTGTGACGTATGCAGCAGAGCATGTAGGAAGCGAGACTTGATTACACCTTTCACTTGCTGTCAACCTCTGTATCAAACCCAGTGAGTTCACGCCAGGCATTAGAGTTTCAGGGTTGACTTTATTACCAGCGCCCCCCCTCCCACCCCAGCACTGTCAGCGGGCTGGTACCCTTTAAAACAAATGAAGCCTACAGTCGAAGTGTTGCTTTGTTATCTCTCACAGTTTGCTATGTCACAGTAACATGACTGTCAGCTAATGACTTTTCTCTCTCCCTCTCTTTCAGGGCTGTTAGAGTAAGACAGGGGTTAACAATCTTCGGATCGAGGAGACTTGTGGCCATGACTCCCCTAAGATCAGCAACTCTGAGTATGTCTTCAATAGCTGTGGACAATAACAATGTTTGTGTGTGAGAGAGATAAAATAACTGAGCTGATCGTCTTGTGCAAACTGATTGACTTAGCTGTGCACGTATTAAGGTGAACGAACTGACTTACGTGAGTGGGCACAACGACTTAGGCGAGTGGGCGAAACAACTTATGCGAGTGGGGGAAACGACCATACTCCATATCGACCACCATCTACTGCAAGCCTACAGACTCACATGCATACCTGGATTTCCACTCATCTCACCCCCCCTCCACCCTACACAGCATACCCTACTCGCAGTTCCTCTGACTTCGCAGATTATGTTCTGATGACAAAGATTTCCGTAAACAATCTGACAGAATGGTAAACTTCTTCCTAACCTGCAACTACCCTCAAGATCTTTTCCAGTGTAAGTTTTTGTGGTGTGGCACCAGCTTTTTGCTTGGCAGATGCCACACCACGAAAACTTACACTCCAACCCAAGTCATACAGAACTTTGCCCCACAGCTGTTTTGACCCACCACCCTCACAACTTGCCTGTATATACAATCCTCCTTTCCAACTGGCACACACTATGCAAATCTGAACTCCACCTCTTCAGCAAACCGCCTCTCTTAGTGTCTCCACGGGATAAGGACATACAAGACCTTCTGGTACGGTCCAAACTCAGCACGTCCATCCCCTTCCCCCCATCCACTGGCTGAACCCCATGCAATGTTCCCCATTGCCTTACTTGCCCTCACCTTAACACCACCATTAAACTTCACACACCTAAAACCTCTTTCAATATCAAGCGCCACTTGCACCAACAAAAACAGTGTCTATGCCATCTCATGTACCATCTACTCTACTTTTATATCGGTGAGATACAATGCACACTAGACACCCGCTTCAAAGAACATTTAGCTGACACTAAGCACAACAGACGTAACGATCGCACAACATTTCAACACACCCCCACACAGCAGACAACATGAAGGTTTGTGCCTTATGGTAGATGAATGGGGATTCCATTAACCGCAAGAATATGGAGTCCTGCTTCACCTCCCACTTTGGCACTATGGCGCCCACAGGACTGAACCTAAAACATCAACACCTGATTTTCTCTCCCTTAACCACCTACTCTCACCTTTTTTTAAATCTTCTGTTCATCCCTCCCTTTTACCTGTTCTTCACTTTCCTTTATAAATTCCCTCTGCAACCAACTTCCACCAACAACCACCCCCTCCCTCCCTCCTTCTCCTCCCCTGCTACCCACCAAACAATTGGCCACGACTGCAGAGGCTGGCTGCGATCGGATTGGCCGTACACATGACTTTCCTTGCGAGCTACTTATTAACACGAGTCTCCTCTTTCCCAGCTGTTGTACTTTCTACTTCTCTCTGCTTGTGCCACAATCAATATGGTCATGCAAACCAGACAACACCCTTCGATAGTGTTTGGTTTTACTTGTAAAGACTTGCAGAAAATATTCATAAGTTTAATCAGCGTTAACTTTGGTTTCCAAACTCGCTAACTCTTCAGTTTTAGTTTCTGTACTGGTACCCACCTCTAGTTGCTATAGAATACATTCCGAAGGCACAGTTCATTATTACAGTGTATAACTTTACTTGGGTTGCAGATATCACTTATACGTACATGTACTTCATTTCTGATACTCATTGTTGACATGCAACACTATTCTGCACCAAATGCTAATTGGCTACAAAATGGCAACATAATCACAAAGAATACAGGAAATTATATTCTCTGACAACTCGTGTTTAAAACTGCAATTTAATAGCATTTGCTGATAATACACTCAAAACTGGCTCAGCTCAATGTCAATATTAGAACACACTAATTCCTTCTCTCCCAACCAGCCAAAGCATTTCACCTGTAGGCAACAAACATTAGACATTAGCTATCATTCATAAGCTAAAACATGCATTTTTCTGTTCTCAAGTTTTGAGGACACAACTGTGCAATTAAAACGTTTAGAATGGAATGAAAGAGCGTAACACATTTAAATGTTAATGTTTACATCCGCAGGGATAACGATGGGGAAATGCTGTTCAAAGGACAACTGTGATGCATGACTAGATCAGACTTCTCATGACTAGGTCAGACTGACTACATGATGCATACATGCATGCCACACCTCAAGAATAGGCCACAGACTGTTTCTCATCTACAACACCAACACTACAGATGATAGAACCTGCAGCAATCACAGGTGTGCTGTTAGCAGGTTTCAAAGCCAAACTTTATTCCATGATAATTTGCAGAAATACATGTAATACAAAACAAGACCATTAAATGCCAAGTGGCTGCATTGAATTTGGCTTTGGAAAAGCAGACAGTTATTATTTCCTTGATGAACATAGGGCACATGCAAAATTTGCTTGGAACCTTTATACATAATTACTGCAATCACAAATTCTATGAGTTTTAACACCATGCCATCATCCTTGCCTCTCACCAAGCTATGCTGCTGGATAGATGGTGGAGGATAGACAGGTGACACTGTACCATACAACTTTCAGGGAGATTTTGAGATGGTTACTCCATATCATGCATCAGAATTGGGGAAAGTGATCACTATAGGGCTCTCACTTCCTCCTCTTCCATGTTGATGTTGCTTAACTCATGTTCCTCATCCGCATCTAGAAGCTGATCCTCTCTGCAATATAGATTTGCCACATGATGTGTCATATGTGACATTACTGATTTATTGTGGTGGTCACAGAATAGTAGGCATAATAACACCCTTAATCATATCCTGATTCTTATCTTTAATAGATCACCGTGCCAAATCAGGGCAGGATCCTGGATCTAGGGCAGTGGGTCTCTGGGTGCTTAAGAACACCTCCTACCAGCCATCAGCAAGCTATTTTTAAAATTAGGATTTTATCTTCAGGACAGACCCTTAGAATAACTTCAAAATTTAAAAACATCCTTCTGGCTGGGGTGTTGCCCCTAGACCCCCTGGGACTTAAGCGGACTTGGATGCTGCCAAAAACATTTCAAGCACCCTCCCCACCCCCCCACTCAACAAACTGATTGATCCAGCCCTGAAAATGAATGTAATTTAAAGACATTTAATTATAATTCTACTGTTTTCCTTTTAGTGAAATCTTTTTAAATGGTCTTTTTGGGCTGGGCTCTCTATAGTGCCTGCAGTACAGGAAAAACATGTCACACATTCAAATGCAGCATTTATCTAAATATCCAGCACATCTTGAAATTTATGGCTCATAATGCCACAAATCTATAGGGTTCATGAGATTATTTTACTATATTCTAGGGTTTTCTCCAAGTTTAATGTAGAAAGGAATAAATTACTTATTATATAACTGAATACATGCCTGACAAAAAGAATAACATTTTTTAATAGACATATAGACATGTTCCGCAAGATCCAAAATATTTTTAGATATGTTTTGAACTGTTTCATCTCCTCAAACTTTTCCTAGAATAAGCATGACCATATGTAGTTACTTTTCAGATTTTTGTGTTCATCTACACATTCAGGGGAATCCACAGAGCAAGTTCTCAACATCACCATCTTCAATATAAAGCACTGTGGCATGTCTTGGAACCAGGGAAAAGTAATTTTACAAAACTTTGGTCATAAAGCAAATTGTCATGAACCGTAAAAGAAAGAAAGAAAAAACATGGGTCACACATGCCATAAGTGGATATTGCCAGGATGAAGAGACATCAACAGTCAGTCCCTACTGTTATCCATTATATTCTCTTCATGCATATATATTTTTTTAAATTAGCTTCCACAGTTGACAACAATGGTAGAAAAGCATAGGTACAGCATGATTACCTAAAGAGAGAGGAAAACATAGAAGCATGACAGAACGAGAGTAGTAAAACTATGAGTCAAAGATAGCCCCCCCCACCCCAGTTTTAAGCAAAAATGCATCAATACACATATATGTATACATATGCATATACACAGGGTTGGGTAAGTAGCGAAGCAGTGTGCTACATTTTGTAGTTAGCTACAAATTTGAGTAGCGAGTAGTGTAGTTTGATACACATTTCTGCAAAGTAGTGGAGTATGTAGCACCCTACAAATTCTTCTGTAGCTAATAGCAAAATGTTTTCGCTGCAGAAGTTGTGCTACATCGGCTTGGCAGCTTCGAGAAAACTTGAGTGACAGTGTCCTTTATGGAACTTCACAGTCAATAAGTCATGAAATAAAACTGTGTCCTCTGAAGGCTTTTGATGGAAACTTGCAAAACAAAGATCTAGGAATGCTGAGAGCAGGTGGGTATGGAGCCCGGTGAGAGAAGGGATCTGGCTGTTGACACGGAGCAGCCAACACCACCACCAGCGAAAGTACTGTGGTACCAGGCTCATGGGAGGAGGGGGCCACTGTCACCTCTCGCAGACCAACCCTGATAAGATGGCCAGTGGACAGACTGTTCATGTATCTGACCATAGCAGTAAACAAAACTCCTGCTCCCGACATGAACATGAAACAAAGCAAATATATAGTGACAACTTGTTAGCATGGACAGAACTTACAGACTCCATCATGCAAATATTTTTTGAGTTGCTAAAGGGATATAACAACAATAAAAACAAAGTGTTCTTATTTAGCGCAACTCCCCCGAAAGGCTCAACATGCTTTACACAAACTAGCAAAGCAATCACAATAGAAATGACTTACACTGGCACAACACACAAAGAGGCACCAAAGGCATCACCAACCTGCAACTTGCACAACTGAGGACAAAACCCCTGTGTCACAATGGTGAAAACTCAAGGTGCCAGCAAGAGGCCGAAAGGCTGGTGTGACGGGCGAATGAGTAAGTGAAAGTATGCATCTGTCAGGTTCAAGGACGTGACATAATTGTCCAGACAGAGAGCCTCATGGAACAAAGCCAGGGTCTTCATCCAGAAGTGGACCTTCCACAGGAAGCATTTGAGTGGCAACAGGTCCAGCACTGGGCAGAACCCACCTGATGCTTTGGGTACCATACACAGATGGCAGTAAAAGCTGGGGCTAGAGGTTGGTGCATGGCTTCCACTGCAGTGGACTGCAGCAGGATAGCCACAGCCAAGTCCAAGGTCTCCTGTTCCCACCTGTTCATGAGCAGGTGGAAGGGAGGAGGTGCATGTGCCAGAGGAAGGGGAACAGTGTCTCACAGGAGGGGGAACGGTGTCCCACAGCAGGCTGAACCCTATTCAAATGACACTCTGCACCTACAGTAGAGGGTGCTGCTTCCAGCCACAGCCACCACAGCCTCATCCCTGCGCAGGGGACGGTCAGTGCCAATGGTGCCGCTGGGACGGGAGTTAGGCCAGGCTTAGGCTTCTTGGAACCCGTGAGCCATGGCCCGCCAGCTGACCACTTGCATAACTCATGGTAGGCAAGCAAGGACTCGAGCTAGCACCCCCGATTGGCAGAAGCAAACTCCCTCACCATCTGTTGGGAGTAGGGACCAAACAAGGTGGAGGAAGTCAGCAGTCCCACCCGCAAGTTGGTGACCAGAGGTCATGGGGCCCAGGAATTGCATGCAGGAACGCATCCTGCTTCACAACAACCAGTGAGACATAAGTGTGTGCGACACTCCTGGCAGAGGCATGCAACGTGCCCACCAATGTATGGAGATGCCAAGTTTGTGTCCTGTTGGAAGACCATGCACCCTTGGTCTAGATGGACTGCTCCAAACCCTTGATGGCAGTCCACAACACCAGACATGTCCAACACATCCTGCAGTGCCAATTCCAGGTGGTTGACATGGGGCCAATGGAAGTCCACTGAGGAAGGGACTTGGGTGGAAGCAGGAAGCAGGAAGCAACGCCAGGTTGTTCTGGGAGACCAGAAGAGGCGCGGGTGGGACAGCCGCACGGGCCAACCAAGAGTTGCTGGAGCATGGCTTAGGTGGGAGCCGAAAAGGTCCCCATGGGGGAGGCATGGTCCCCACGGGGGAGGCATGGTCCCCATGGGGGAAGCATGGTCCCCACGGGGGAGGCATGGCAGAAGGAAGTAAAAACTTCTGGCACCGGGTTGGTGGAAGTTGCCTTGGAGCCATGGAAGAAGCTGTGCCATGCCGCACGCAGTGCCAATTTCACCTTGGGTGAACTGCGTAGGCAGGTGGCTGCCTCGCAAGAAGCCAGAAGGTGGATGGAGGAGCAGCAGGACATGTCCTCTGACCAGTCTGGTCAGTACTAAAGGATGACCTGAGTTGTAGCCTCCTTGAGGATGACCATGAGCTCCACAATGGAGTGGAACAGCGACGAAGGCCTCTCAGATGAGCGGATGCCTGCTCTGACTGTTGGGAGTCGAAGCCATATCCCTCTCCAGCGAGAAGCAGGGAGAGTGGAGTGCGAATCCCACTCAACCAGAAGTTTGAAAATTGATCGGTGCTGGGGTCCGATCCTTGTTGGTGAGGTGTCTGCCAGTTTAAAGGGTTGCTACAGACAGGTTTTGCTGTACTCCAAACATGTCATTGTTTTGGTGTGGCCACATGTCATTTATGCATGTCACAATACTTCCTGGTGATATGTGATTGTCAGTTGCGGCTGGGCTGTACACGCCAACAAATTATGTGAATGGCATGTATCACTGCAAGGAGGAAACAGGCGTGATTGCAGGGGAGATCTCTGCTCTACTCTACATTATCTACTTTCTCTACTTCATCTTCCTTATCTGCATTATCTTTGCCTGTTTCTGCACTTGCATCTACCTATGCACACGTCACCATTCCCAGCCCTACATCTATGCCTACTGCATTGCTCTCCATTGCTGATCACCATTCCTGCAATGGTCAACGCTCGCTGCACCATGGCTGCGCAGCACTTTCACTTTGTCAGGACTTGTGGGCCTGTGGAGTCATCAGTCTTCTCTCCACAGCTGTGTATCTACATCACAGCCAACTGCATCATCATCAGTGTCACCCTGCAGCGTCAAATAATTGACTGCTATGATGTCACTGACTTCCTGAGTTCTGGTTACTATGTGCAGAGTGGGCTATCAGCTAAGTTTGCGACATCGTTGGCACACTCTCACACTTTCTTCTTCTTCTTGTTAGAGGGTCTCACCTCACTTCTTTTCTCATTGGCTACGTCCCTTCTGGTGGCAAAAGGTGAATAGGTTTGAGGGTAGTGTTAACACTTCATCTCTCATCATCTCTCACACTTTAATTCTCCATATACCCTTTTAGCCAAGTACGATAAACCATTACACTGTTAGCAAAGCTTATATGTTATTTTGTCATGGATGCCTGCATTGGCTGTTTGTGTCTTGAGTGGTGGTCTCCATCAGCCAGCTGCTGTACCACTGTCAACTGTCAATATGTGTTTGGGATCACCCTAAGACTTACCATAGACTGGGTGAAGAAGGAACCATGGAACAGAAGGAGGACCAATGGAAGGAAATCGAAGGTTAGAAGCAAGAAGTGGAGGTCTGATCCATGTGGCTGGACTTGCATGTATTGTGAGTTCAGAGGTCAAGGGTTGGCCAGAGGAGCCACACAGTGAGATGTCTGTGTGACAATGAGACCATCTACAATCCTCAATAGCGCTGTGTTCCTGCTGTGGTGAGGATAGTGGACACGTGGGAGATTCGACAACATGAAGTCTGGAATTACCACTTGAAGCTGCCATGGGGAACCTCTTGTCTTTTAGACAGCATTTTGGACAGCAATGAGGAGCCCCCTTCTACGGTACAGACTGAGTGAAAACCTCCAGATGACAAGCATTGTGTGTTCTACATGAGGTCACTGTATTGTATACAATGGTTCTTCAGCAAGGTATGTGTGCCTTATTGTTATTTTGGAAGACCAGTAATACAGTGTGTTATTATTCCCATCTATGCGTTATCTTTCTTTTAAGGCAAGCACAAGAGACAATGGGTTAAAAGAAAAAAGATATTCTCCTGTAGATGATGCACTGCTAATATATGCTGAAAGAATTCAACAACGAAAGTCCCTGTTGTGTCACTTCAAAAGTCTTTCCTAAGCAGTGGAAAAGATACAACTGTGGCAAAATAATGTATTTGTGAAAACTTATTTCAATACTCTGCTTCTCTATGGAAGCTCGAAAAGACTGTTTTGTGCTTTGCTAGTGGGAGGTTGCTTCGCTTTGACCACTGGCTTAGACTTCTTCAACAAAGATATATCATGAGTCTGAAATATAATCACCAGTATCAGTGATCAGAAACTAAAAAGCTTACATCAAAAATTCTGTTTTGATCACTCATCATCACTGCACTTTGATTTCAGTAAAGAATCTATCAGTAATAATACTACTAGATACTCACAAGAATGAGGTGCTGATACCACAATCCTGACAAGAAGTCACCTGGACACTGCTGCTGGTGGAATGGCAAATGGCGTCATCGTTATCATCCCTGTCATGAAGATTTAAACAAGAGATCCTCCCATCCACTGAAACATTACACACGGCCAACCAGATTTTTTAAAAAAGGAAATAAAATGTTTTTCTCATTCTGAAACACTAAAAACAACCACTCTTGCCTCCTCATTTTTCTGTAGAGTCAAACAGCACAGAATATGCACAGCTGACAGCCTAGGTATCCTGTTAATGCATTTCAACAAACTTTAGAGTGTATGATCAATTTGGGGCTAAAAATTTGTAGGGCTAATAGAGACCTGCCCTCTTTCACCCTTTAGAGTGCATTGTGTTCGGGTACATGTGTATGTGCATGCAGGCTGGCATATGTAGTATGTTAATCTGACATAGTACACTGAGCCTGTCTCTGAAAGAGAACCACACAAGTTAGTATCACCAATAAAGTCTGAAGCAACAAAACCTGTTATCCATCCATTTTCTGATGCCAGCTCCCTTTCCAAACAGTGTAGCATCTCCTTGTCGTCTGCATTCTGAGTGAATCTGTCATGACCGCTATCATCATCATATCTGGTGAGGTCGTCCCCGTCAATGACTAGGGGAATAAGGAACAGAAAACTGAGACGTGTCATGAACGACTAGGGGAATAAGGAACAGAAAACTGAGACGTGTCATGAACGACTAGGGGAATAAGGAACAGAAAACTGAGACGTGTCATGAACGACTAGTGGAATAAGGAACAGAAAACTGAGACGTGTCATGAATGACTAGGGGAATAAGGAACAGAAACCTGAGACGTGTCATGAATGACTAGGGGAATATAATAAGGAACAGAAAACTGGGACGTGTCTTTTGCAGTTCGCTCTGCCAGATACTACTACTAGCACACGCATGATCTGAAAAAAAAGCATAAGTTTCTAAAATGCATCTTTCAGTTTAAACAGACAGGAACTAAGAAAAATTAATCCCTACAAAACCAGTTAACAATATTCGTGTTACATTTTTTGCTTAACTGCTATGCTGTCGCATTGCATGGTGGGCCATGAATGCGTGAGAGGATGAGAAAGAGGGGATGACCATAGCTGCAACTCGACTGTCGGAAGTTTGGAGCTTTCTGTAATGATGCGGCAAAAGCCAGTATGGTCAGACAGAAGTTTGTGGAATTGGTGAAGATAAAGCAGATCAGGGGTAGAAGACTTGGAGAAAGAAGCAAGGTCAAGATGAAGGTCAAGAGGCGGCAGGGTCCAGGGAGGCTCTGGAAGAAAGGGGAGGGGAACTACTTGGTCAAGGGGATGAGCAGAGACAGACAGGTGAGAAAGAAGGTGGAGGGAAAGAGGTTTTGGCTCCTTTAGACGGAGATCATAAAAAGAAACACACCGAGGCCAAAAGGCAGTAGAGTAAGCAGGGTTATCCCAACCTGCCTTCAGATTGGTGACATACCTGAGCATGAGACTGAGGCGGTGGACAACATAACAAAGCTGACTGCATGTGAAGGTGCCCCAAAACAATGTTTGTTGGAATTAGCTATGGTGTATTTTCTTCTTTAAGCAGCATAAACTGATCAACCAAGCAATTAAAGATTACAGACTGATATGAAATGTTAAGCCTTACTTCAAACATTAACTGATGGATAATATCCAGCAAGTTAAGAAAATAGAAACTCTTAAATGAAATCATATCAAAACCCAGTTGATAACATATAATATGGATAGTTGTGAAAATAATATGACAGTATTAAGACATTCTAAGTCTGCTTACTGCTGGGCAAATGGGTCAGCATTGGCAACATGTTAATATCAAAGGGTTCCAGCCTTTTATTTGACTCAGCCAAATAACAAACTTTTTTTTAAACTCACCACTGGACTCAGCCAAGTGACAAACTAACAGACCTGTTTGCTACAGTTAGTTTCTAAAGAAAAGAAAAGGAAGTCGTTCCTTTCTCGTTTCCATGATTCTTGATATGGGTGTAATAGAGGATGACCAGGATTTCTTTAACCCCTTCACTTTTTATCTCCTATGTAAATTTGTTGAATACCTTAATTGTTGTGTCATTTTGAATTCTACATGCCCCTCCAGGATTAAGAATAAACTTTGCCTTGCCTTATTTTGAATAGTGGAAAATAATAAGGTCTTGTTTATAGAAACCTTTCTGGAATTTTTTAAGCCCAAGAGTGACTCCAACATAGAAGAAAATGTTGCTGTTTGCTGTATGTGCAGAACTGTCATCAAATTAGCAGGGGACATAACCAATATGGACAAGCACAACAGACAACACCATCCAATATGCTGCTTGATTCTACTTTTGAAGACTTGCGCAAAACATTCATTTGTTCGTTCAGTGTCAGTTTTTGTTTCTGCTTTCCCCCCTCCTCCCACCCATCACCCCTCCCCCTCTCTCATTTGTATGTACACATGCACAAACATCCCAACCCCCCCCCCCCCAAAAAAAAAGAAAAAAGGAAAAACAATAAACAAAAACAAAAACCAAACAAACAAAAACACACACATGGTTGATGAAGTGTTTGCTTCGAAGGAACCTTGCTGTATGGCCTGTGTACCAGTATATAATACCAGTACAGGAGGAAAATACCATTCTGCATACCAGTACAGCAGGAAAATACCATTCTGCATACCAGTACGGAAAGCCGCTACGCTATATATGTACTAAGGAAAGCTGTACCGGTACCCACCTTTAACAATTGGTGTGAATACCACTCGACAGATATAACAAGAATACATGTAACATCAGTGATGATCTATATTTCTCTAAGTCCAAACCACAGAACATACAACAAAAAAGAAAGAAAATAGCATTCTACAACATTCCATTTTGAGCTGATTGATCATACAGCCTTCCTCACCAACAGCCCTTGATGTCCTGCCAGTTCCATTACAAGCACTTCCCTCAGGCCTGGATGAGTGGTGTGTAGCCTGCCATGTTGTACGACTACTTGCAGGAGTGCTGCTTCTTTCCGTTTCATCCACAAAAGGCTGGACCTCTGTTTTGCAGGTTGAACTGTCTGTATCCGCTGTGATCTCTGACTCCCTCATCTGTTCTGTCTGATGCTTGGGGTCACAGCTTGTAGTCCATCCAATGGTATTATTTCTTTGATGGTGTAAACTGGTTGTGAGGAATCAAAGAAAGAAAGTATAACCAACACCATCTCATCCAACAGCTAATTGTACAAAGTCCCCTGATGGCCTTCTTTATCTTATTCAAATAAAAACAGAGGTAAAGAAATAAAACAATTCTGTGTTTTTCAAGAAGACTATCATGATAATTTAGTGTTTGTGGATGATTTTATCCTCTTTTCATGAAAGTAAATCACATATCTGCCGCACATCATTTGACTATTTCTTTTCCGTTTTCATTTGTTCTCATCTAGTTATCTGACCCTGGTGTAATGGACTCATAATATTGACACAACCTGCATCACTTAAAGTTATGGAACTTCCATGGCATCAGGATGTTTGTGTGTGTGTGTGTGTGAGAGAGAGAGAGCGATGGGGATTTCTGTTTTTATTGTTCTTCGCCCACTCTGGGCACTGATGTGTGCTAGTGGTGGAGCTATCTGCTATGGCAGCCCCTGTCAGCTCTCTCAGTGAACCTGGACCCCTCTCCTTCTCCACTCATGAATAGCTCCCACAAAGGATTTATATGTGTAGTTAGAAGTAAAAAGAATGCCGCACATGAAAGCCACTGGTTAAACAGAGACGAACTATGTTCGAGCAATTTTATTCCATCCTAATACATCTGTCAGAATAGATGGGTGAGGGGAATTGTTTGACCTTCAGAGAAATTTAGCTGGTTGAGACTGGACACCAATATTGCTATGTGGAAATGTGTGCCATAGAGCTCTGTTGTTGAAGTTACCTGTACTTATACAAGGACAAGAACTTTCATGTGCACAGGATTGTGCTGTGGACTTCATTGGTATGTCCATGCAGCCAGCCTTGTAGGAAAGTTTTGTTCTGTGTGTGCGGGTAAATGCTGTGGGGATCTTCGAGAGGACAGGTCTTTAAGTGGTCACCCCTGACACTACACTAGGTGTGGCTTCAAATCCCTTTTATCTAGACAGAAGGTATTTTAAAAATTTTTTGTTGCCTGGTTGTAGTCTTGCTTATGTCTTGTCCTCATACCCCATTGAGAGTGAAGGAAGAATAAATGAATTGGACTGAATTGAAAGAATTTGTTGTCCACAACAGTAGAATATAAGAGGAAAAATTTAGTTAAGGATAAGGTGCAAGCACTAATTCCAAGTGTACAGATTTTATTTTCAGTGATTTCTGGAAGCCCCCCCCCCCCATCTACTGACATCAAGATACTGTTGGTGATGAGGTTCCACCCGACTTCCCCTGTGGTCCAGAAGACCATTGTATGGCCAGTGAGTGGACTGTCATCTATCTTCAGAGTAGCGGTGGTCACGTGACATACGAACAGCAGTATCAAGGATACTGCTCTAACGGGATGCCTGACACACGAAGACCAAGAGTAATGGTCCAGAAACAAAGAAGTGTTGAATCATAAGGGCACCAGACTTCTGGTGAAGGTTCTGTCTTGCTTTTTCATGGATGAGAGTTCACAGCATACATGCATAAATCACAGATGCAGACAATGATAAAAATGTGATGATTACTAAATTGTTGCCAACATCAGTGAAAGTGAATAAGAAGAAAAACGAAAAACAGTTTGAATGTTATTGTGTTCCATGAAATTTATTATATTCATGATTAAATTATTAATTTCTATTTGTTAGTTTAGAGTACAGATCATATAGAATACAGATTATATATAGATTATATAGTGAATAGATTATGTAGAGCATAGATTATACAGAGTATAGATAATATAGGATATAGATTTAGATACCTTAAGCTACACTATTATGCCTTCATACTCTTTTGCGGGGCTTCTTTATACATTCAACAAAAAAAAAGACTGCCTCTTAAAATAAAAATTCCAGATGTTAGCGTACTCTTAAGTGTGTTCTAATAAATGTCTTGAATTTAAGAAACATAACGACATGGAGTAAATGGTCTCTGTCAGAAGTTTTGGGGTCGTATGCTGGAGGAGGTTGTATATGACAAGGTCTTGTATGGGAGGTTTTACTGTATTTACTAATGGTTTAGTGTGACCAGTCCTCCCCAATAAGACCCCTCCATTATAAGACCTGATTTTGACTGTTTTTTCAAAGTCTTATATGGGAGGTTTTACTGTACTGATGCTGTTGATAATAGCAGATATTGCCTTCAGGATTGTATCTGCATTTTTTTTTCAAAATATCTCTTGTCATTCAAGATACCTACAAACATTACATGAACCAAATAAAGAAACTTGCAACAAGCAGTTACAACATGCTGTCTTGATCTATATTTTATACCATCAGGAAAAATGGAAGTCACAGAAATCCACAAAACCATATCCAGTCACCACAAGTCAGGGAATTTTAAAATTCCATAAATATCAGGGAAGAGACAGGGAATCCAATCTGCAGGGGTCAATTTACAATAGAACCCCTCTATTATGATGCTTGGTAATACAGCTCCCCCTCCATTCCGACCAATTTTTTTTAAAAAATGGACCATTTTCTATTATAGGGCTTATGCTGCTAATGCGACTTTTCCTCATTGCCAACTTACGAACTTCATTCTGACAATGAATTGCAACCTTTGGACTGTTAGTTTCAAATTCCCAGGCAAGTTGCATGAAAGGGGCCATGCACCCATCCCTCTTGACCATTTGACGTGGCACAGCTGTACTTCCAATAGCCTAAAGCTACACACAGTTTATGTTGTTGCATGAGACCACATGTGTCGGTTTCACTTTGAAGGTACAGTGGCATTGTCAGTTTGTTCCAAAAGTAGTGTCCACAACAATGGCTACATGAAAAAGAAAACAGGTAACTCTTGAAATGCATTTCCATGCAGTAAAGAGGGGTAAGAGAAGAGAAACTGTGATGTCGATCGCCACATCACTTGGAGTACGGAAAACTCAAATTCAAGCAGTAATCAAAAAGGAAGTGATCATCCAGAGGTTGGAAAGTGGAGAAAATGGGAAAAATAACTGGCCAAAGTGCACCAAACATCAACAATGATGATGGACAAGAAAGCGGATTCAAGAAAAGCCATTGTGTACAACGATGGAATATGGCCGTGATGAGTTTCTGGCATCGGATGGTTGGTTACGACGTTGGGTCACTGGATACAACATGCATATGCCAGTGGTGAGTGGTGAGAGCGGGATGTCAGCAAGAGTGATACTGAGGACTAGATGAAAAGATTTCCAAGCATTTGTGAAGAATACCAACACACTTTCATTGAATATTTACCTTTTTACAGTTTTTGTTCTAAATGTTGGCTGTGATGCAGACAATACAACTGTGTTGTGTAGTTTACAGTGTTCATAGAGTTCATCAACACTGGTCAATTGTTCCATCTGTCTAGCTTGGTTCTCTAATAAGACCAACCCTCAGAGAAGACCTGTTTTCATTGCTAATTTCAAGGTCATAATAGAGGGGTACTACTGCATATATGTATAGTTCAGAACAGAAGCATAAAACTTGGTTAGTATGCTGTTCCTTGCTTATATGATTATCACCATTAACTTGTCAAAATTTGGAACAGCATTGTATTGCCCATGTAGACATATTTCACTAAGATGTGGCTTTGAAAAATCTTTGAACTCTTGGTTGAGTTCAAAAGCACAAGAAAGGGTTTTTTTTTCTCTGTGAGAATTTTTAAAGCTTACATGGTATGAATCCTCTTTGCAACAAATGGTTAAGTTTTTAGTGGGCATGATGCAGAATGGTTTTCTTGAACCATATGATCATGATGAATTCAATTTTTGAGATGCCATGTCCACCACCACCTGTGCACGAGCAGGCTACATACTACAGCTTTAAGGAAGTAAGGACTGCTATAGCTTAACATCTGCCTACCCCTTGGTGTTTGCTGGTAAATTATCACACATGTTTCTGCTGGATTACTTGCTTCAGGTGGTCCAAGCATCAAAATGAAGTTGACATGCTTCAGGATTTTATTTTTAGTGTCAAAATTTATGTCTCTGGCAAATTTATTGCACATGTGGCTGACAGCATTGAAAAAGTGAACCTCCACAAGTATCTTCAACAAATGGCACATCACAAAATCTGTACAGGAGTGACTGACTGTGGCCTCCAAACTTTTGCCAGTTTGGCAAATAGCTCGCATAACCAATTGTATTTCAAACAAGTGCAAAACTGTACAAGTGGTAAAGAAGGTACTGTTGTAAGATTACACAAGTGCCACTTCCCGAATAAGCCAGAAAGTTTTTCATTGATGTGGAAGGAATGCATGCAGGGCTTAACACAGCTGGTTGTCCGACTGCTTGGGGCAACCAAAAACCTTCAAAAACCAGGGAAGTAAAATTTTCATCTAGTTGCCTGACTGGGCAAGTGAAAATTTCTGCCACTGCGCCTATTACACTGACTGACAGCTTGTGTCTATTGGTGGTACGCATAAATCGCCACAAGCCAACCTCACAGTGTCTATATAGCCACTATCAGTATTTACAGGTATATCCAAAGCCAGCCTCACAGTATCTATATAGCCACTATCAGTATTTACAGGTATATCCAAAGCAAGCCTCACAGTATATAGCCACTATCAGTATTTACAGGTATATCCAGCAACACCCTAACCGCTCATAGCCTAGAAGTTAACACTGTTCTAAACGAACCTACTTTTAACGTTTGTTTTCTTCTGCTAGAACTGTCATAAGACAAAGGAAAACACAGTTAGACTGTACTTGGTTTGTGCTTCCTTTTGACACCAACTCTAATTTCTATACAGATTAATGGTTAACTGTTAACAAACTGTTGGAAAACCATTGCACTGAGCTTTTGCATTAGTCAGAGGTGTCAGCACCTCATTTTTCCATCACACATTTTTATTTTTATCCACCATTTTTATGTTAGTTTAATAAATGTGATCATCGCTGGCCATAACATTTTATTTGAAAACCCCCCAACCATTCTCTCACTTTCACTTCAGCATTGCAACAATTAAAATGTTACACTTGTTAAAATTTTGTTAATAATTCTAAGATTAAGCTATAATTGTCTACAGTACACACCTGGGTTGCTGGACTTGATCTGTGTTTCTGTCAGCACTTGGGAGATACTCTGCTTGTTTCTTTGGTGACTCCATGACTCCTGTTGAGCTGTTTGGTCGATGCTGCTTCAGAGGGCTTTTTGAACCAACACCAATACAGGAAACCGACCTTTGAGTTAGGAGAAGATGATGAGGAGCATTCATCAGGGAATATCCTTTGGGCAGCTTTTGTACTGGTTTGCTGGATACTGAGGGGCTACGGTCATTATTACAAGATAATCCACTGTCTCTAGTTACGGACAGTGTTTGTGCCTCTGCAGGAAGCAGAACTTTGTCTGAGCTGAAATGCAAAAAACAAAGGCAGAAAGAGCAAAATGTCATTGCACCTGTTCAAAATTCATGCGTGATTGACTTAGAAATATGGGCATAAAGGATAAAGAAGGAGATGCATGTTTTCAAAAGTTTGTGCCTGATTTTCAAATTTAGGCTATTTAAGCGCTCATGGTAAACTTTGAAAAATGCGTAGGAAATTGTAACAATGCCATAGGACTGACACAGTGTTATTTTACATACGAAACCCCCAGATCCGTAGAAACCATGAGTATAAAACAGTACACAAGACTGGAGAGATAAGAGCTAATTGGGCTTGCACAGACCTGCCATCACCTTGATTCCATGCCAAGGGTTTTCCTTGCAACTGACCACTGTATGTGTAGTGGAGAAGAGCATTTTTAACCCTGTTTTTTAGAAACAGTTGGTGCTCATCTTCTACTATGGACATGCCTTCACGACTGCTGTCTGGATGCCAGGAACGAGGAGATATGGAATACACTGGAAAACAATAGATATCCATGGGTGAGACAGAAGGAAAGTCTCAATGCTGAAATGTGGTAACCTATTTTATAAACACTTGTAATGATACATGAAAATGACATCACATCACGATACCAGTAGCTTCCCATTATAATGTGCAGGAAAATTTTGAACACAGATACCGGTTGGACCATTTATGAACTAACACATATTTAAAAAATCTGCTTCCCCAAGATTAAAACACATTCTGTGCTGCAGACCTGCAGTGCAGTAGACATTTACTACTGTTGTCAATGTACCACAGAAGAAAGCTGCGGAGACTTTTTACAAATGTTTAAACTGAAAGTGGTTCATCGACAAAGGATGTAACTGGTGTTTGCTTATAGTGGAGTAATTGAGTTTCCTCCCTTAGACCACACAATACACGACTTCTTCTTAATTGTGATCTTGGAAACCAAGCAATCTTGTTTGGTAATTTGCAAGATGATTGTGGCTGCCATTTTGCAGCCTGGCCCTCCTTCTTCCTAAGGAAACAGTTCTTTAGAAGGGTATAATGGTCTAACACTGCCTGGCCCTCCCTGTCTTCCATCTGCCATCATCAGCTGGTTTTGGAAGGAAAACTTTTGCTACATGCCCTTTCTTGTTGTTATGGCCTACAACAAGAAGCCCAGTACACCTCAGCAAGGACACATTTGTTCCCATAACAGCATTTGTTCAAAGTACAGCTATATAGCAGTGGCTACAAACCAGTGCTCCTTATTAATTTTTAAACTGAGGGTCCCTGGGACCCTCTCCACAAAAATCTGAGCATTCTTTGGGAACAAAAGAGGGTCCTATTCATAAACATGTGTAACCAGGGCAACTTACAGCAAGGTCAATGTAAGGCTTAGTAACGAGAAAAGAAACAGGTGATTGCTGCTTGGGGTAAATAAGGTGACAACAAAGAGAACTCAGCCAAGCGAGACTTAGACAGTCATTTTGGACAGGGGACAGTGCATGGGAAGTAAAACATGCTTAACCATCAATCAATGGCGAGAAGCCATAAAGCCAATAGAATATTCTATGTATGCAGAAAACTATCTTCTCCCCAGTTCTGCCTTGTCAGCTGGTGACTGGCGCAGCAAAGGCTGACAGAACAATTTTGTGTGGCCCAGTCTGCAGGTGGAAAACATTTTTGCTTTTCAACTGACAAATTACAACTTGTCACCATGTCACTTTGGGTTACATTTTAGGTGACAACATAGAGAACTTGGCCAAGCCAGACTTAGGAAGTCAATGTTTCGCGGCATGGCCCGTTCTTCACGACAGCACAAACCGATGACAAATAACAAACATGTTACATTTTAATGCTGTGTGTTAGGGTTTTAGGTCACTTGCTAAAGTGGGGCCAAAAAAAGTAGCTGACATGTATGCCATTTCCCTCATCCAATCTATTATCTTGGATTAATCTCAATTAAACTTTACCTTCCAGGTAAGTCTTGTTTAATTTTCTAATTATACTTTAACGCAGCCTTTTCAAAAAATCCAAATTCATAATTTAAAAGTTTACAAGGAAAAAATTACTGGCACATTTAATCTCTACATTATTTTTGTTTCCATTACTGTGAAACGGACACTTGGAAGTAAAGGACAGTTTTACCCTGCCTACAAATGTCTGGCATTCACAGGATCCATCATACCAGCAAACTTACTTTTTAAAAATATCTTCAAGGCCCCATTGGGAGTCAACTGGACATCAAAACTGTCAGACGTCCACAGGCATCCCTATGCAAACAATGGAGTATTATGTCTAAATGGACAAGAGCAGAAATGGTCCAGTAACTCACACTTGTTGCTGATTTTTACAGATTTAGGCTGAACAGCAATGGCAGGTCTAATGCTGTGTGCAGAATCTGCTGGGTTAGGCTTTACAAAGACGAGGAAGAATCCTTCCATTGGAGACTCAGACTTGGTAGTGATGGGTGGTATTCGCTGTGCAACTTCTTTCAATTCACAACTTGGACTTTTGGTCAAGATACCATTAACTCTGGCACACATTAAAACATGAACAACTTAAAATTACAGACAGAAATATAGTGGATATACATCAGTAATCCTCCAGAAATACAACACAAAATGTCTAAGTAGAGGAGACAAAGCCTAAAATCATGAAATTCTACTGGGTTATGAGAGCAGAAGAACAGTCAGGATGTGCTCATTTGTAAGACACTTTCATTTGTAGTTTTGTGGCCCCACAATGAGCTGTCAGTCCATGCAAACTGGAGATTTGTATTTGCCATTGTAGCCAGTTCAGTGAGCTAGTCTAGTTCTAGAGTGGAGGCTGAGTCTAATTTTAGGGAGGCAGTAACAGAGAAAGAGAGGAAACGGTCATCCCAGTACAGAAGTGAACAAATTAAATACACTGTACGTTAAGAACCATCTAGTGGGTATATATGTGTAAACCTACCTCCTCCCACACCATAAGTCAACTGTTGTACTGGTGTAACCAAAGGTTGGAGCAGACGGCTTTTCTTTCCAGGCATCTTGAGAAAGCCCCCCTTACCACAAAACGTGAGGCATTCACCCTATAATATACATTAATGTTTTGGTATATAGTAAACCATTTAATATAAATTGAATTTAACCTGATTACTCATGATGCCCAGAAGCCGTCGGCCATGTGCCCCTACCATGTAAGTTGGCAGTTCCTCTCGTGCAGTGGCTGGGGTAACATCAGTCTGGGGCCCACAGCCTGCATCCCATTGTAAGGTAAAAGATTTTGTTTCATTGCCCTTTTTGAAGGACAAATGTTGATTCACTGATTTTGTATGCTATTGCAAATGCCTGGATTTGTGGCCATCACAATCAGTCACTAGCATGACCTTTTCAGGAGAATTTAAAATCCTTTCAAGATTTTGTCATCCTTGCATGAGGGAATACATTCAAGCACAGTTATTTCATCTGGCTAATAAGGAGGAACCCTTTTTTGATGAAAGGACCTAATGGTCACGATCCTCCATTTACTGTGCAAATGGTGGTCGCGCTCGACCGCAATGTTGACAGGTGGCGCGGGTCTGATGCGGCAGATGTTTTTATCCCACGGAAATTTGTGGTAAGAGTAAGGTTTAGTCTGCAGGCATAGATGGGATTGGGAGAGAGATGATTAACTTGGATTTTCTTTGCGATGTTCACATGGATAGGCATTGGGATGGTGCCACGTGGCCTGCGTTAAGAAGTATCTTCCCTGCAATTACTTGGCATGCCCAATATCACACGATGGTGATGAAGTCACACACTTCGTGCGATTCTAAGTCATGCAGAAGACCCTCTGTTTTATGAACCTCTGGTTTATAACATATAATTTTCCCGAGCCTCAGGTCTTGTGACGGACACGTTCTACTGTATCAAAATCATCCCATTTACAACTCCCTCTCTTACCCTTCCGATATTTGAGATTCCAGGTATTCGTCATTAGGGTCACCTAAGTTACAGTTAA